>JARHVA010005858.1:312500-317500 GCA_037957365.1 Torreya grandis
GGCAGCCCACGGAGGTGAATAATGTGATAAAGAAAGGTTTGATGAATAATAAATATATTTAAAATATGGTTGAGGGCATAAAATTGGGAATACTTAGAGAGTTGATCCACTACTATAAGAATCATTGATTTCCTACCTGACTTAGGCAATATCTTAACAATTTCCATAAAAATATATAACCATAACTAGGTAGGGATAGGTAAGGGTTGGATCATTCCTAAGATGGAGATAGTTTCACCTTTTTTTCACTAACATGTTTCACATTTTTCTACATATTATTTGATGTCTTATTTAATGCCTTCCTAGAAAAATTTATGATAGATCCTTTAAATTTTTTTTAAAAAAGTGGCCAGAATATTGAGAGGAATGTATCTCAAATATAATTTTCAATCATAATGTTAACTATGGTTCTATTACCAAAGTTTTTTCATGCCTTAAATAGTGACCATCCCAAGAGTATTTGGGTTGAGAGGTAAGGTTAGTGCTCACTTCCTGAATGAGTTGTAAAATTTGGGTATCACAAGACCATTCTTGTTGTTCTTTATGCACTCAATCTAATATGGGGAAGTGTATTGCACATAAGGTTTCATGTTCTTCATACTTATGATATAAAAAATATATGACAACATTATCATTACTCTTATTATAGGTAATCTCATAGTCATATCCCATTAATCTGGTTACCTATTTGTTTTGCTTAGGATAAGAGACTCTTTGCTCAAAGAATTACTTGATGTTATGGTGATCCATTTGTATGTATAAGTGTCTCCCTAATAGGTATGTGTGCAACATGTTTATGGCATCAAGTATAGCAAGCATCTATTTCTCGTATGTGGAATGAGCAAAGTTCTTCTCTATAAGTGCCTTACTAGTTAATACAAAGGGCTACATCATGTCTTAGAAAAATTCAATGCCACTCAAAGAGGCATCACTTTATATGAAAAATGGTTTGGATATGTCAAGCATAGATATAACATGAGTAGTACACATTTCATGCT
This sequence comes from Torreya grandis, assembly GCA_037957365.1. Lineage (NCBI taxonomy): Eukaryota > Viridiplantae > Streptophyta > Pinopsida > Cupressales > Taxaceae > Torreya > Torreya grandis. The sequence goes on from JARHVA010005858.1 coordinate 313,499, forward strand.
TGAGAAATTTGAAGGAATTTTATATAAAATTAAACTACTAAAAGACATCCCTTTTTAACATTATCGTTAATGGAGTAAAAAATTTCCCATATTCATATATGAACTTTCTATAATATCATGTAAGGACCAAAACCCCATGAAAGCTCTTAACTGATTTAGTTTTAGGCCGATTTTTTATAAACTCAATGTTTTTAGGATTCACTTATATGCCTTCCTTAGAGATGATGTGTCTAAGATACTCAAAAAAAAAATTCGCCAAAATCACACATGGATCATTTGGCACATACGTGTTCGTCAACAAGGAGTTGAAAGGTGTGGTCCAAAAGTAATAGGTGTTCCTCCTATGTAGAGCTATGTAAAATAGTTTCAACAAATAACAATAGTATTAATTTATGTATAAATGGTCTTAACATCTTGTTCATTAAGCCTTGGAAGGTTGATGGTGTGCATGCAGCCTTTGTCCTCCCCTATTTTGGATCTATTTTATATGTAGTTATTATTATGGTGTGTTAGTTAGGGATTATGATGGATTGATTATCTAATATATTCTATGATGGACATGTTCATTTAGATATAATCATGTTATGTTCTAATATTGTGATTCATTTTTATGTTGTGTGGTTAGGACTTATGATGGATCGATTATATGATATATTCTATGATGGACATGTTGATCTAGATATGATCATGTTATGTCATTATGTTACGATTCATCCCATGCCACTTATATGATATATGATAGGAAATGAATTACAAATGCAAATGTGTATAGTTGTTGATTATCATTGACTAATTAGATGAAGGGTACTAACAATTATATGATTTTGTTATTATTAAAATGTGTACCAATAATTAGATGTAGTTTCATACCACTTCTTATTGCATGAGAAAAGAGAATAAGAAGAGGGAAAAATAAATAAATAAATTATAATTATACATGGAGCACAAGTTTTATGTGGAGTAAGTTCTACCTCCCATGACAAGATCATGGAAAAAAATTTATGTTGATTGTTTAAAATATTTTTATTATTGATATATTATCATGATTATTATCATTACCAGGATGCGTTGATGAGTGCAATGAGTGTGCAAGAAATTAACAGAAAAAAGCAAGTAAGGGTAGGATAAGAGGTGGATGATTCCTAAACCACACACCATCCTAATCCATGTTAAGTGATGTTAATTGATGTTTGGCCATGTGTGTACACCCACCTAGTATTTATGTGTGTGTGTTCTTCTCCCGAAGGTTTAGTGTTCATTATTTTGATGCCTTAGGTTGGATGCCACATAAGTTTTTTTGTTATTAGTTAGTAATGTGTCCATAGATTATGTTTTGTTAATTAATCCCTTAATCAAAAATTTATTTAACTTTTTAATTGTAATTTTCGGATTTTTGGGAAAGCTAAAATTTAAAAGTCTCAAAATTTATTTTTGAAACCTTCCATTAGTCTAAAAAGGGGTCCCATAGATTAGTGTTCCAAGGGAAAATTTTAGAAAGTAAAAGTTTTATGATTTCACCCTTCTAAGAACCTTGGGAAGGGGAGGAGATGCAACCCCAAAATGAGACACTTGTCCTCATTTGAATGAGGTAATAAGGTAGCAACCTCCTTCCCCATATAAGCAAAAATATGCCTATTTTCTCCAAAATTTTGAACTGTAGCAAATTAAAGAGAAGAAAAGTAAGATTGAAAGCTTCAAGAGAAGCCAAAGGACAAATCAAGTGCAATAAATTCATAAGGCTAGTACCTTTTTATCTATTTTTGATTAATCATTTTATGCATGTTTGTGTCTATCTTGAGAATTCATATAAATGGAAAAAAATGGATTTGTAGTCATGGTTAGGAAAAAAATCTATTGATTATGTGCAAGCCTAAGATGTACTTGGGGAAGGGATATTTATTGGTTGAAAGCTTGGGGCCTGTAATATCCCTTGTCCAATAGGGAATATAGCAAGACAAAAGCTCTAATACCACTGTAATATCCCCTGTTTCCCTTGAAATCTGAAACTGAATATTATTGAATTACTTATCTTTATTCATAAAAAATAATTTTTAAATAGATAAAGTAAACCATAGTATAATCTCTTATTTATTCACTCAGATGATTAAAATAGATGTCCTCTATCAAATATATTAAAGAATATTAAAAATACGGCCTTAATAGCTTGAGTATTTCGCTAACTAGGAATAAAACTTGTATCTAGCACGTCTCGGCCTGCTGTGTCAAAAACACAGTCACCGACATCGGTTATACTGCCACCGTCAATATCCTGGTGTTGATAACCTATCGACATCGGTATGGGGTCAGCCAATGTCGGTCTCTATGGCTCTCTACCTGCTGATGTCGGTCTCTGCACTTTCCATGGATGTGAATGGATTTGTACGGATCTGTACGGACTTTGTATGGCTGCCAATATGATATAGCACAATCTGTATGCTAAACACCTGCTCTCAAGATATATGGCTCTAATACAGAAAATCTCTATTTGTGCAATATCTGAATCAAAACCTAATCAAATAAATCCTTGTAATTACCTGTGATAACTTTTGTGTGAAGTTATCTCTCAACCTGGCAATAAATCAGCTGATAACTCACAGCCTCTGAATCGCTCACACTAAAGAGGGCACATTCTTCAATGGAGATAGAATATTGGAACCCTTGGATCAGTCTTCTTAAGAAAATCCTTAGCAAAATTTGTCTTCAAACAATAATCATAATCCAACTCTCTCCCATGAGAAACTCTTATACCCTCAAAAAGGTGTGCTTGCCAAAATTAGATTTTCTTAAATTAGAATTAGGGTTTTAAAATTAGACCAAATAATTAATAATTAATAATTAATTAATATTTTATTAAAATTAGACCAAATAATTAATATTTGATTAAATCAATCAAATATTAATATCTCCCTTAATTCATGTCCAAAAGAGCTCGAACGAAAGCCAATTGGAAAAAATTTGCTACTCGAAGTCAAGCCCAGCTCCATCAAGACCCTCTATCCATCCCATCAACCTATGAGGGTTGCATAATAGGCTAATCATTCACTCGAAAATATGTCAACTAGAAGGGGACATGACAGTCTGCCCCTCCTAAAATTGCTTATCCTCAAGCAATCTCAACTCTGGATGCTGTAGAATATCCTCGCTTTCCCATGTCACATCCTCCACTGGTAAATCTCTCCACTTTACCAAATATTCCCTGATAGTCCTCCTATGCAACTGTCTCTCTTTATACTCCAAGATAGACTCAGGTACTAAAATCAACTTTCCCTCATCATCTAAGGGAGGTAAAACTATAGAAGGTACACAATGTTTTTCATGTATCATGCCTCAAAAAGGTGTTAGGACACCATGTAATACCACTATAATATCCCCTATCCAATAGGGAATATAGCAAGACAAAAGCTCTGATACCATTGTAATATCCCCTGTTTCCCTTGAAAACTGAAACTGAATATTATTGAATTGCTTATCTTTATTCATAAAAAATAATTTTTAAATAGATAAAGTAAACCACAGTATAATCTCCTATTTATTCACTTAGATGATTATAATAGATGTCCTCTATCAAATATATCAAATAATATTAAAAATACAGCCTTAATAGCCTGAGTATTTCGCTAACTAGGAATAAAACTTGTATCTGGCACGTCTCAGTCTGTTGTGTCAAAAACACAGTCACCAACATCAGTTATACTACCGCCATCAGTTTCCTATTGTTGATAACTTGCCAACGTCGGTATGGGGTCAGCCGATGTCGGTCTCTGTGGCTCTCTGCCTGTCGATGTTGGTCTTTGCACATTTGGCAGATGCAAACGGATTTGTACGAATCTATACGAACTTCATACGGCCGCCAATATGATATAGCACAATTTGTATGCTGAACACCTGCTCTCAAGATATATGGCTCTAATACGAAAAATCTCTATCTGTGCAATATCTGAATCAAAACCTAATCAAATAAATCCCTGTAATTACCTGTGATAACTTTTGTGTGAAGTTATC
>JARHVA010005858.1:322500-650000 GCA_037957365.1 Torreya grandis
TAGAATATTCTATTTATGAGTGTTTAATTAAATTAAATTGATCATTTAATTTTTTATGGGTTATTATATTTAAAGGTTGAATTAACAAGTTTAATTATTTTTACCATAGATTATTATTAGTTTATATGGGTAAATTAATTATTAGTTAAATTTTATTTAATTGAATGAAATGAGACGGGATTTATTTTATGGGTGTTTAAATAATTTGAATTGTTTATTTAAATTATTTTTATGAGTAATTTTACTTAAAATATTACTAGCAATTTAATATTTCTTTTTATCGTAGATTATTATTGTTTTAAAAACTTAAATTAAATTATTCTTGAAATTTAATTCACTAATTGATTAGGGATAATTTAAATTAATGTATTACTAAGAGGACTTAAATGTGTGTTATATTATATAACATAAATCTCTTTAAAATAAAATTGTGGTTTTATGGTGGAGTGGTTTGGGCCTCACACTTTGGTATATGAGCCTAACTACAATATTAAGAACTCTAGTGAATATGTTAATATATTTCATTAGTGTTAAGAACCATCATTTATTGCTTCTATTAATGCAAATGGTCTGTGAGATAGGGCAACCATCATATGGACAAATAGGCTGACAGTCTCCATAGAAGTTAAAAGTGGACATTGGTGGAATTGAGGAGGGAGAGGTAGAGTTGGGTCATCAACATAAGCACCTAGATCTATTAATAGATCCTCATCCAGACCATCAGAGAAACCCCATCGAGTTTGGACCTAATATACTATAGGTCATTCAGGAGTTAGTTGGGGTTGAGCAGATGCGTATACCCCCACCTCCATCTAAGGGACTTGGTGATCAGGTAGTAAGGTCATAAGGAGATGCTCAGGGTTATATGTAGCCACATGAGGGTTCTTGTGGCCATTCTAGAGATGAGGTTGAGAATTAGATGTCAAGATCCCCTAGAAGGGATCATCATGGGCCATAATTGCCTCACTATGATAGACATGCAAGGTAGACTCTGATAGCTCTCGTTAGAGATTTTACATGGTTACATCCACCCCCTTCCATGATTCAGTGAAAGGAGCAAAAAATGAGTCCTGGTTATGTAGCATCACTAGATTTTTCAACACTTATGGTTACCTAGATAATACACATGATTGCCTAGCCATATATATATTGAGAGGACCAACTTTAGCTTGGTAGGAGAAGGAAGAAGTTAAATTTGATTTAGATATTGAGACCCTCACTTGGGAGTAGTTTTGATGTTGATTAAATGATTGATAACTTATGAGACATTTTAGATGCCAGAGGGTTGATGAGTTTCATTATCTTCAACAGCATGAAGGTATGATGATAGAATATGAGGCCAAATTTCTTAAGCTCTTACCTTATGTAAATTTTGATCAAGATGAGGAGATGCTCATTACATGGTTCATCAAAGGGATTAATGTTGACCTGGTAGGCACAATTCATCTTCTAGACCCTCCAAAACTTCAAGTTGTAGTTGAGAGGGATTTCATAGTAAAGGAGAATAGGGGTCAAACCTAGGAGGCTTGAGAGAACCATAGGGGGAATATGTAGAGGATGAGATATAGTAAGTTACAAGTGAATTCACCACCCCAAAAGGTAGGTTTAGAGCTCAAAAATAGGTTTAGTAGTAGTGACAATAGTAGAGGTAGGGGAGGTAACACCCTCCTTAAGGCTAAAAAAGAGATAAAGAGAGAGTATGACAAGGTTATGGCCTCACATAGGTATAGGGATAGGGACCTTGTCAATAGAGGCAAGGTCAAACCCCTACTCAAACTCAATAGTCTAGGTAGGGAGGGACATTCATATAAAAACTTACTTTTGGGGCTTCTTCAGGGTAAGTGTAGATGTTTCATATGTGGAGGATCTCATTTTGCTAAGGAGTGTCCTCAAAGGGGTTTAGCTTTAGCATAAAGAGTGGTAGGATCTGAGAAGATAGTGGGAAAATTTGATCAAGCTCATAGATTACATGCAGAAATTGATGATCACCAACCTGAGCACTAGGCCAAAGTGGTGGAGACAACAGGTAGGATTGGTAGGATTCTAGTTTCAATTTTTTTTTACTTTGGTGCATCTAATTTTTTAATTTCACCAATATTAGTTCTCCATTGTAGACTGATGGCATTTAGGCATTCAAACCCTTATTTGGTTGAGATGGCTACTAGGGCTACAAATCATGTGATTTCATTAATCCCTAGTTGTGTGTTAGATATATAAGTTTTTCCCACTACTCTAGACTTGCATATTTTGCCCTTGGGGTCCTATGATGTAGTTTTGGGCATTGATTGGTTAGATAACCATATAACTCATATTGATTTATATGATAAAATAGTACGTTATCATGATGATTTGGGGATAGAGATGGTAATTTATAGATGTCATAGACCCATTTCTCTATGCATGAGTTCTGTTATGCAACTCAAGTGAAACATGCATAAGGGATGTCAGCTATATGATATTCGGGTAAGTGATAGGTTTGAGGATGAGACTAAAGTGAATACTATTGATTCACACGCTATATTACAAGAGTTTGTAGATATTTTTCTCAAGGAATTACCTAGTATGCCTCCTCGATGAAACATTAATTTTACTATTGATCTTATACCTAGAGTAGAATCAGTCTCTAAGGCTCCCTATAGGATGACAATAATTGAGCTCAATGATCTCAAGATTAAAATTAGACAACTCTTGGAAAAATTTCATATTTCCCCTTGTGTTTCCCTTTGGGGTGTACCAATGATTTTATTAATAAGAAAGATGGTTCACTTCATCTTTGTATTGATTATAGGCAACTCAATAACATGACCATCAAGAACTATTACCTTTTGTTGAGGATAGATGACTTATTTGATCAAGTAAAAGGTTCAAAGGTGTTTTATAAGATTAAACTTAAGTTAGGGTATCATCATTTGAGGATAGCAGAGGTAGGCATTAATAAGACAACTTTTAAGACTCAATATGGCCACTACAAGTTCACAGTGGTACCTTTTGGGTTAACCAATTCCCCAAAAAAATTCATGAGTCTCATGAATGGCATGTTTTGTCATTATTTGGATCAATTGATTTTGATCTTCTTGGATGGCATACTAATTTACTCCCACACCATAGAGGAGTATGAGGAACACCTATAAAAGGTTCTTCAGTGCCTTTGGAAGCATCAACTATATGAAATTTTGGCCAAATGTTCATTTTTTAGATAGAGATCTAATATTTAAGACATGTCATTTCAAGCAAGGGAATATTAGTAGATCCATCAAAGATTTGATAAATTGTACATTGGCTGACACCTACTTCAGTCACTGAGGTGCATAGCTTTATGGGATTAGAAAGGTATTACAAGAGATTTGTGTAGGACTTTTCATGGATTTCTCATCCCATTACTTCCCTTCAATAAAAAGGGAAAAAAATCATTTGGACAAAAGAGTGAAAGAGATCCTTTTAGACCTTGAAAGAGCATCTCACTAGCCTGCCTATTTTGGTAGTTTTAGATCCCACATAGGACTTCTTAGTTAATATAAATGCCTCAAAAGAGGGCATCAGGCTTGTACTTAGTGGGAGATAAATAGCTACAACTGTATCTGTACCTGTACATCATCTAGTTTGTTCCCTTGGCTTTGTATCCCTCTTCAAAATCACTCTTGAAGACCAACCACTACAAATCCTATGGTGCACCTCCTATCATCCAAATCACCTGCCACATCCGTATCTACAAACCATGTAGAAAAAAACTTGACCCTACATAGCATGTCACCTTGCTGCTGGTCCCTCTCAGAATCCACTGAACTGCCCTCCAGTGCTTCTTTCCCAGATTGGCTCCAAACTTGTGACAACTCCCACTGCTTGGGAAAACTCAGGTCTAGTACATACCATGCACTTAACCTCATTATATGAATCAAGACACTGTTCATAGAATTTTCCAACCATCAGCGTGCTAACCGGTCTCACACAATCATCCTGAAATAAAGTCAACCTATGACCTTCCATGTCCCTAGAACACACTCATGCCAAAGAATCTTGTTGCTCACAGATTCCTCATGACATACTTTTGAACTAACTTTACCTTTAGTTCAGTAACTCCCTATTTATGTAACCCTACAACAAGCACATCATACATTAATAGGATAATGTAGCTAATATTATCCAACTTGGTAAAGAGAAACACAATGGTCAAACCTCCATTGTCTTGCAGCTTATTCAAGACCATATACCCTGGCCTTCTGTCTCACATGTCCATTTTCCCTCTTCTTCATCCTGAACATCCATTCGTCTCTCAATGCTTCCTTCCAGCTGGCAACTCCACCCAAAACTCCCATTTGGTTCTTCTCCAAGGAATCACATCCTTCATCCATGCCAAGCTCCCACTATTTCCTAGATCTACCTGCTCTACTTCTTTAACAACTTCCTAGTTCTTTACCATCAGTGAGCAACAAGTAGTGTAAAGAAGGGAAATGATGAATTTGAGGCTTACATACCCTTTAAGTCCTCCATATGGGTTCTTGAGACTCCTTGACAGCTTGCTGTCCACCCAAAATCCATCTCAGTGACCGATGTCGGTCACATCTCAGTCTACACCTACCCGACGTCAGTTCCATGTGACTACCTCATTGCCAAAGTCAGTTCCCCCTGACTGACACTGGTGTTTATCTATCCCTGAGTCACTAACATTAGGCCACACATAGCCGACATCGGTCCTTATCTGGATGCTGACGTCGGTTCTCTAACCGATGTCGGTCTCTGTGTTTTACTTGTGAGCGATGACCTTTACCCACGAGCTCCTTTTGGATAAAACCCTTGTCCAAATCACCCTTTCTCTGCTCAAAATTCTTCAGCCCCTTTTGCTGATCTCTATTCATCACCTTCTCCTTGAAAACCAAGGCTTTCCTACTCTTGTCACGAACATCAAATTCCTCAAGAAACGTCACTTTCTTCTTCTGCATACAAAAATCTCGATTCATGATTTTCAAATCCGAAAGCATACCCTTTGACTCAAGAACATGCATCTCCTTCTTATTCATGTGACCAATCCTATTAAGCCACATCTTCAAATCTACAGCTGAAGTAGATAACCCAAAAAGAGAATTAGTAATACAAGTAGATAGATAAAGCGTACCTACTTTTTTACCTCTTGCTACAATAAGTGCACCCTTGGTAACCTTCCAAGAGTCTATTTTGAGAGTTACTGTGCAACCCTCATCACCCAAACTTCTTATAGAAATTAAATTTTGCTCCAGAACTGGGACATGCATGACCTCCTTCAACACCCATGTGTTACCTATCTGCAATTTCAGCTTCACTTTCCCTTTGCCAACCATTTGAGAAGGCTTACCATCCCCTAAACAAATTTCTCCAAAGTCTCCCTAGACATACTCATGAAAAAATTCCCTATTTGGGGATGCATGAAAAGAGGCACCAGAATCTAAAACCCAAGATTCTACTTTATCCAAAGAACATACCAGAGCATCCTGTGTAACAACACTTGCAACAATACCTACTTCTTCATGTCCTTCATGTTGATCTTCATCTGACCTGTAATCTCTCTTTAAGTGCCCTTGCTTTCCACACTTCCAGCAAGTTATTCTGCCATACCTAGACTTGGATCTCCTGCCTATCTTGGACCTTGATCTCCCATGCTTGATCTTCTCTCTTTGCCTTCCCCTACTTTCCACACTCAAAGCATTCCCTGATGATTCACCTGTGCTTTTCCTGCAAATTTCTTCATTCAAGATTACACTCACAACATCATCCACTTTTAAGATTTTTGAAGCAGACGCAGTATTGCTAACTGCCATTACCAAACTCTCCCAACTTTCAGGTAATGAGCATAAGATTAAGAGAGCCTTAATTTCATCATCAAGAACAATATTGACTAAATTTAACTAGTTTACCAAACCATGGAAATCACTAAGATGACTATGTACAGATCCACCTTCCAACATTTGCAAATTAAATAATTGCTTCATAAGAAATACCTTATTCGAAGCTGAGGGTTTTTCATATAAATTTGCCAAAGATTCCATCAACTCTACCATTGTCTTAGCATGTGATAAGTTGGAAATCACAGACGATGCAAGACTCAACCTTATAGATCCTAGATCCTTCCGATCAAGAACCTCCCATTCTTCATCCTTCATATCCCAGGGCTTGCAATCAACCCCACCCAATGGTAAGTACAAATCTTTCTGATACAGATAATCTTCAATCTACATCCTCCATAATTGATAGTTCTTGCCATTAAACTTCTCCATTCGTAGCTTACTTTCTTCTACCATTGCTCTACTCCCACTCAAACAAAAACCCCTGTGAGTAACCTGTAATCAACACACACTAACCAGATCTAATACAACCTATTAGTATCCCAACCAAAAGCTTTGATACCAGTTGATGGGGAATATAGAACAACAAACCTGCTCTGATCCCACTTGTTAGGATCTTGCTCCTCAAAAAGAGCACAATATGATTACCACATACAAGCAATTAAACATGCGGAATCAACCAGAAGTAATAAGTAAATAGAATTCACAAATAGCACAGAATATGAGAGACAATACACAATCTTGTATTAATACTCATCCAGAAAGAAAATACAATAAAGAAGATGCCACTTCTTCTCCACACCTCTCAGAAGCTTCCCACACCTCAAGTGTTCAGTAATTTTCTTCAAGAGTTCACTCTCCTACCAAAAACGGTCCCAACACACAACTCACACACAGAATTGGTGTTCACCTCTTCAACAAGTTAGTAATAACCCTGCTAGTACACAAGTACTCAAAGTACTTCAAGTAGATCTCCCATAAGCTTGCAACAACCTGCAACTCAACAGACCTTACTTACACATGTAGATCTTCAAACGTGGCCTTACACACCTACTGACCAAGATCCTACAACTGGAAGAAATCCTTTTCTTGCCTTAATTACAATACATGCCAATGGGTCTATAAATAGATCCTATACTTAAACAATAACTTAGACTTCTAATTTACAATAATTAGACACGCAACTCAAGCCTCAAAAATAGCCTTTACATGTAAACACTCGGTTCAACGAACTAACTGTCCATGCAACGAACAGTTTTGGAACTGCCACAGGCGACCAACATCGGTCCCTATCTACTTGGAGGTGATCGATGTTGGCCGACCTCCTGCTGATGCTAGTTGTCTTCAGTTCACACCTGCCAATGTCGGTTGCCTTCTGCACTATACTCTGCTGACGCCGGTCTCCCTGCAACTCAACAACCTCCTCCATGTTTGCAATAGTTGAAGCTTTTAGCTCCACAACCTAGCATATTTTGGTAGTTTTAGATCCCACATAGGACTTCTTAGTTAATATAAATGCCTCAAAAGAGGGCATCAGGCTTGTACTTATGCAAAGTGGTAGGGTGGTGGCATATGAGTAAAGGAAGATTAAGGACTATGAGCTTCACTATCCTATGCATGATTTAGAGTTTGCTACCATTATTCATGCTCTAGTGTGGTGTTAACACTTTTTATTAGGGTAGCACTTCATTGTGAGGACAAATCATTTGAGCCTCAAGTATATTTTCTCTCAACCAAGTCTCAATGCTCGATAATGGCATTAGATAGAGCTAGTATGTTAATACCATTTTGAGATACAACATCTAAAGGGTAAGGAGAATGTTATATTTGATTCCCTTAGTAGGAAATGACATTGGCTTCCCATCATAAGAGCTATAATATAATTGAAAGATCGCATCATAGCTCAACTTCCTTTTGACTCATTTTCCAATAGGTGAGATGTTAGATTGATTCTTAGAAGGATCTTGTGGGAAAATGTATAGGGTGTACCATTGATTCCAATGGTTTGTTGCACCAAAAAGAGTGAATTTATGTGCCAAATTCTAATGATTTGAGTTAGTTGATTCTAGTTGAGGTACACATAACACCTTATGCAGGGTATCCTAGGTTAAAAAATATTAATGTGAGAGTTGTATTGTTGGCTAGGGATGCATAGAGATATCATAAAAATTTTATTGAGATGCCTCAAATGCCAGCATCTCAAGGCTTAGAATCAACACCCAGTAGGGATCCTCTATCTTCATGAGATCTAGAGTGGAAAAGGGACACCATTTCTATAATAAGTGGTGAGAATCGTAACATAATGAAGTGGTGAGAATCGTAACATAATGACATGAGATCTAAACTTATAACATGAGATCTCATAATGTCATAATGTTATAACATAATGTAGTTTCATACCACTTCTAACATGAGATCTAACATGAAGTGGTACGATTCTCACCACTTCATGTTAGATCTCATGTTATAAGTGGTATGAAACTACATAATGTCATAATGTTATGTTAGAAGTGGTATGAAACTACATGTTAGATCTCATGCAATAACAAGTGGTGAGATGTAGTTTCATGTTATGTCATTATGTTACAATTTGTTCCATGCCACTTATATGATATATGATAGGAAATGAATTACAAATACAAATGTGTATAGTTGTTGATTATCAGTGACTGATTAGCTTAAGGGTACTAACAATTATATGATGTTTTTATTATTAGAATGCATATTAATAATTTGATGCAGTTTTGTACTTCTTATTGCATGAGAAAAGAACATAAGAATATGTAAAAATAAATATATAAATTATAATTGTGCATGGAGCACAAGTTTTATGTGGATTATATCTAGCTCCTGTGATGAGATAATGGAATTTTTTTTATATTGATTCTTTAAAATTTTGTTATTAGTGATATATTATCATGATTATTATAGTGTGAAATAAATTGATAGAAATGGGAAGCCAAGGGAAGGACAAGAGGTGGTTGATTCCTATACCATGAACCGTCCTAATCTATGTTAAGTGATGTTAAGTAATGTTTGGCCACGTGTGTGCACCCACCTAGTAGTTATTTATGTGTTCTTCTCCTTAGGGTTAGTGTTGATTATTTTTTAGCCTTAGTTTGAATGCCACATAGGTTTTTTGGTTATTATTTAGTAATGTTTCCATTTATTATGTTGTGTTAATTAATCCCTTAATCAAAAATTGATTTAACTTTTTAATTATAATTTTCGGATTTTTAGGAAAGCTAAAATTTAAAAGTCTCAAAACTTATTTTTAAAACCTTCCATTGGTCTAAAAAGGGGTCCCATAGATTACTGGTCCAAGGGAACATTTTAGAAAGTAAAATTTTTGTGATTTCACCGTTCTAGGCACCTTGGGAAGAGGAGGAGATGCAACTCCATAATGGGACATTTGTCCTCATTTGAATGGGGGAATAAGGTCGTAATCTCCTTCCCCACATAAGCAAAAATCTACCTATTTTCTCTAAAATTCTGAAGTGCAATAGAATTAGAGAGAAGGAAAGCAAGATTAGAAAATTGAAGAAGAGCCAAAGGACAAATAAAGTGTAGGAAATTCATAAGGCTAGTGCTTTTTTTCTAGTTTTTTGTAATTGTTTCATTTGTGTTTGTGTGTGTCTTGGGAATTCATATAAATGGAAAAAAATGGATTTGTAGTCATGGTTAGGAAAAAAAATCTATTTATTATGTGCAATCCTATGATGTACTTGGGGAATGGATATTTCTTAGTTGAAAGAGAAGCTTGGGGCTTGTGTAGGCTACTTGTTGGCTTCCTTTCTAAGACTTAGTTGAAAGAGAAGCTTGGGTCCTGGGTAGGCTACTTGTTGGCTTCCTTTCAAGATCTAGTTGAGGGAAGAACTTGGGGCATGTGTGGGTTGCTTGTTGGTTCACTTTCTTATTGATATTTTATGAGAAGTTGTAGAAATTATTGAGGTTGATGATTATTCTCTAACCCTCCCAAGTACAATCCTATAGGAAGTGCATGAATCTAGAACTAGAAAGCCTTAAAACCCTTTCATTTCCTTGGGTTGGCCTTGTGTTTGTGTGTGTGTGTAGGTCACCTCTTGAACTTAGGGGTTGACTAGGATGGAGACACCTAATGATGTCATAAGGCTAGGAGGTGAGAAGTCTTTCCTTGCTTGCAAGATGCTAGAAACTTATGGACCTAGGAAGGAGTACTACATATTTCAAGAGATAAAACTAGCTGATTAGTTACAAAACTTACATGTACATATTATGTTTATGTAAAAAAAAAGAAAAAAATTGTGTGAAAATTTTAAAGCTTTCTATGATTGTTGTATGTTGTATTACAGTAATTTTATGTAAAATAAAATAAATAGATTATTGAAAATATTCCTAAAATTTTATATTGATTGTAAAAAAAAATAATAATGAAATATTATGCTTGAAATTAATTTAAAATTTGAGAATATTTATGCTTTTGAATTATTTATGTTTATATGAGTTTTTGCTAAAACTTTAATTTTATTATTAGAAAAAAAAAATGATATGCTTTAATTCAGAATTTGAGAATAGTTGTGCTTTTGAATTATTTATATTTATACAAGTTTTTCCTTATTTATGAAAGAAGTGTGCTTTAAAACAAAACAATGCATATGTATAATAGAAAGGGAAAAAAAATAGTTTTAAATTTCACTATAAATTAATATAGCTCTTAAATTGCTATTTACATAGTTGTTATCCACCTTGACATAATAAAATAAAATATGTGTGTGTGTGTGGATATATATAGAATCTCCTGCAATTAGTTCTCCACTTCTTTTTTCTCCCTGCAAAGAAAGAAATTTAAAAAAAAAGACATTAGACTATTTTAAATTAAAAATATATATTAATAATAAAATAATTTAATTATATTTTCCAGATAGTTTATTCTTACAATATATTTGTACAAATAAAATAAAAAAATAGCATACAACATGCAGCAATGGTTCATATATATATATATATATATATATATATATATATATATATATATATATATATATATATATATATATATATATATATATATAATGTAATAAATTTAATAAAATAAATACAAAAATAAAAATAAATAGAAAAGGAGAAAGGCAAGGCAGTAGCTTATAGCTTAACCATTGACCCTCACCCCAAAAGAGAAAGAGACGGTGGCGGCCATGGCCGCAACTACTCCCTTATAGGGAGGGTGGTGGCCAGGGGTACATCCACCCCTGTGTGGAGGGAAGTGACCAAGGCTGCAGCCCTACCTTATGACAAAATTAAAAATAAATAAAAAAGAAACACACACACACACACACACACACACACACACACACATATAATAAATAAATGAATAAATAGATCTGTAGTTGATATATATTTATGATTTTTTTTTCATATCTATAAATTATGGTAAAAGAAAAAACATATAAAAAATAAAAAATAATAAGGATAATAAAATTAAGAATATATATATATATATATATATATATATACCTGTACCTTCTAATTTAGCTATATATTTAATGAGTATATACTCATTAATCCTCATTTTCTTTTTCATCTCCAAGCCTGCAACATGGAATGTTAAAAAAAAAATAGGGGAAGAAAAAAAACAGAGCAAACAAACGATGCCCAAAATTCTTTTAATCTTTACCAAAGAGAAATTTAGGGTTTTCTCTTGTAAACCTAGATATTATGGTAAGGATGACTTTAATCCTAAGGTGAAGGATTTTGGTTTCTCATCATAATTATTTTAAATAGATTAATTTTATTATATGCACTTTAGGGTTATAAATCAAGGGTGGAGAGCCCCCTTAATCCAAAGGTTTGGATTTGTTTTTTTATTGAGCCTATAGATGCATTTTAAATTTATTTTTAGTTATTAGAGGGAGTGGATTTGGAATATTCTATTTATGAGTATTTAATTAAGTTGAATTGATCATTTAATTTTTTTATGGATTATTATATTTAATGGTTGAATTAACAAGTTTAATTATTTTTACCATAAATTATTATTAGTTTATAAGGGTAAATTAATTATTAGTTAAATTTTATTTTATTGAATGAAATGAGAGGGGGATTATTTTTATGGGTGTTTGAATCATTTGAATTATTTATTTAAATTGTTTTTATGAGTAATTTTACTTAAAATATTACTAGCAGTTTAATATTTCTTTTTACTGTAGATTATTATTATTTTAAAAATTTAAATTAAATTATTATTTAAATTTAATTCACTAATTGACTAGGGATAATTTAAATTAATTTATTACTGAAAGGACATAAATGTGTGTTATATCATATAATATAAATATCTTTGAAAAAAATTATGATTTTATAGTGGAGTGGTTTGGGCCTCACATATGGATCATTGGTGAGGCCAAAGGGCATGACAAAAAAATCATAATGGCCATCATGAGTTATGAAGGCTATGTTTTTAATATCATCTTATTTGATGTGTATTTGGTGATGCCCTAATATCAATTCAAGCTTTGATAATAATCAAGATCCATGAAATTCCTCCAACAACTCATCAATCACCAAAATGGGAAACTCTTCCTTGATAGTGAGTTTATTGAGTTTGCATAAGTCAATACATAAGTGCTAGGACCCATTAATTTTTGTAACAATACAAGAGAAGAGTAAGGACTGATGTTGGGTCTAATGACTTTGGCCTGAAATAATTCCTGGACTATCTTTTTTATTTCATTCTTTTAGAGGAATGAGTACCTATAGGGATAGATGTTTGGAGGGACATTTTCTAGAATAAGATAAATTTCATGATATTCAAACCACTGTGGCATAATCATTTAAATTTATCAAAAATAAGTACATGATTTAACAAGATTTTTTGTAATTATAGTGGGTAGTTAGAATAAATAGATTAATTAAACTCGATTGTACAAACTCAGGCAACAATCCCATGAGGTTTATTTTTTAGAAAAAAAATTTATATAGTGATATCTAATGATAATTGTAGAGCATAATGTTTTTTTTTTTTTTTTTTTTTGTCCTTATCATTGAATTTCATCCATATCTCTAAAATATATCATAAGATAGGGCCTAGTGTATAAAGCCATTATGCTCCTAAGACTATGTCACAACCTCCTAGAGGCAGAACAAACATGTCTGATTTTAAATTATATTCTCCCATTCAAATGCAAACATTGAAACATTTTCCCTTACAAGGTAAGGTTCCTCAATTATAAATCATGACTTCAAATCTTGAACAAGGATAAACATAACAATTAGAGAGTTTTCCTAGTCTAGGATCATTGAAGTTGTGTGTACTTCTAGAGTCAATGAGACTAGTGATGTGATGTTTCTTAAAATATCCCCTTACTCTCATAGTCTGAGGAGTGGTTACCTAAGCCAATACATGCACTTAAATTTTAAGGTGTGACTTTGTGGTGTTAGGTTCTTTGACTTTATATTCTTCATCATGTTAATCTTAAGCATCTTCCCAATCTTTAGCATCTAGGAGTGATTTAGCATGCAACAAGTAAAACTTGTGTCATTTTCCCCATTTATCATCACAATTTTATGGGGATGCTTTTTTTATGAGGGTTTTTGAGAAGCCATGGTGTTGTATATATATTGAAAGAACCAAAGTTAGAAGATTAGATTTGGGAGGCAATTTGATATTCTAAAATCTTGGTCAATACCAATGGTTACATCATGTTCTCTCATTAAAATAGCTTGGCCTATACATAAATTATATCTTTAAGACCATTAATGAAATAACTCTTAAAAAAATCATCAATTAACCCTTCAGTTTGGCTATCCAAATTTTCAAATTTAGCTTGATATTTTTAAACTATTATAATTTTTTAGAGTTTGGTCAACACTCATATGAATTCATCATAAGAACTAAGACCGAATCAAACCATCAAGAGTAGGAAAAAATCATCAAAAAAGGGTTATATATGATAATTATGATACAGTTTGTACCACTAGATAGCTTATTTTTATAATTAAAATCTAACAATGGGTACCTTATCTACCCCCAATGTATTATGTAAGTTGAAATATTGTTCGCCTCAGTAAATCAACTTCGTTGGTTTTATACTATCAAATTTTGGGAACTATAATTTAGGTATATGAAAACTAGTTTAGAGTATAAATACACCATCATAATGTGCCTCATTATTTTTTTAAAAGAGAATGGTATTTTTTCCATTAATGACTTGTAGGTACTCATTCGCCTTCATGATTTGGGAGTATAACTCAACTTAGTGTTCCTCAATGTTGTATTCCATGGCTTGGCTTTTAGCATAGGTAATAACCATTAACTAGAGGGGTCCAAAGTTACCAAAAAATGTGGATTATATTTATATGTTAAAATGGTCATCTCAATGAAATAATCACAATGGTATAATTTAATAAGAGTGAAAAAAAATGATTTTGGGGATATAGGTGAAATCACAATTTTATTTGTTGATTTTTAAAAAAAAAATTAAATACCCATAAAAATTATCATCTCGATGAGAAAATGAAAATAGTATATTTATTTTCTATTTTTTTATGATGGGTTACTGCAACAAGTTTAAGGAATTATTTTGAAATATTTTGACCCTTCTAGTTACTGTGATGAGTTTTGGTAATTATTCTAAAACATCCCAACCCTTATAATGGTTGTAGTTACTACATTTTTATCAATTCATAGAATATGAAATTATCTATTACTATAGGAATTCTAATATTCTAGGGAAGGATACTATATGTGATCTGTAAATTGAAAATACAAGTGTAGTACATTCGAAAAACACTTGTTCATTTTTAAGAGATCCTTCAATTTCTCACTTTTTTTTTGCTTAATTTTGTATAAAGAAATTAAAACCAGATATGAAATGAAGATCAAAACTAAATAATAATCAGAGAAAATTCAAAGAATTCACCAGCAAATTGATAATGGAGTTCAGCTTCAATAGCCTACGTCTCTGGGTCCGTTCGAAGTGAGGATCATTCTCATTAATTTTGTGCAACAAATAGTTTTCAAAATCAATACAAGTCTTCAATTCACCTTCTTTGATCTCTGCTTTCCTGTAAAATTATATCTCTCAGCCCTGAAAATAATGGCCCAAGGTCGTACAAAGCAATAATAAGATTCTAACCTTCTTAAATCTCTTTACACATTCAGCTTCTATCTTCTCCTATACAAGTATAATTTCAGTTCCTTTTATAGCACTTCGACCTCCGTAGCTCAAGTGGTCAAAGGCTATTAACCTTTTAGCTTGTAAGGTGCAAAGGTTCAAAACTTCGTCGGCCTCCTTTGTAGGCACTTGGGCTTGAGGAACAGGTGGGTCTTCCTCCTTTGGGTGCACTTTGACTTCTTCTTTTATCCCATATTTGCTGGGAATAGATGGTTTGCATGATTTATTTAGGTAGGTCGGTCCCTTTTCAAATGTCATAAGACTTAAGTGCCAAGTTAGGCTGTGCTTGGGCTTGGTTATTGCATGACTTTGGTGGAGTGACGTGGTAGCTGGTGGCATGGTGGTCTTTGGTGCCTTATTTCAAATTGATAAACGTTTGAAACTTAAATACAATTTCTCAAATAACATGTGAATAAAAAACACCAAACAAATTTTTTTTTTGCATCAAATCATTTTTCCACGTGTCAAATGGCTATTGGTCCACTTGGCATTATTAAATAGTGCCACGTCACTTTCGACACCCCTTTTTTGCCTGTCGCAAGATTTATGCAACTAGCTATATCTTGAGCATCCAAAATCCGTTTTTCGTTTCGAAAGAAGCACTAGAAAGCTCTTGATGAATTCTACAATGTGCAAATGATTCAACTAGAATTTGAAGACTTTCAAAAATGGAACGGTACATGGATCCACCTGGATCATTCCTCCCCATTGGGAACTTTTGGACCTCCAAAAGTTGAAATTAATTGGTAATGAGGTGAGGGTATTTTTCCCTCACCTTTTCAACTTCCATCCATCTAGCCTTGCTTGGGTGCATCCCTTCGAGACCAACACGAAGATATTCAACATTACCTCTTCGCAAAGTTCACATGTTCCTATCAAGTATAGTATATTCCGATAATTTTGTTTGATATTCAGGAGAAAAATCATCAACAGAAGGAATGGATACACTTTCATCATGATCAATTATCATTGGAGGCTCATACAATTTCAAATTTTCTACATTTACAACTGAATAAATCTCCATGTAAGATGGTAAATCTAATCGGAAAGCATTTATGCCAATTTTTTTGGTTATCCAAAAAGGACCATATCGAATTGGTTTCAACTTTTTGCCTTCACCTATCAGTGTTTCCTTATAAATGTGAAGCCATACCATATCACTTACAATAAATTGGTGATCAATATGATGTTTGTCATGCATAGCTTTGTACTTGGCTTGACTTTTCTCCAATTGAGTATGAATAGTCTGATGTATGAGTTGTATTTGTTCAATGAACTTCTTAGCTCGAATGGCTTCTTTTGGTTCACCAACAGCTATATCATGTCCATAGCAAACATCTAAAAGAGATTTAGGAAAGTATCCATAACAAAATTCAAATGGTGATTTCATTGTATAAGAATGAAGTGCTAAGTTATATGCATGTTGTATGCAACACAATTTTTCATCCCATAACTTTGGATTTTTTTTGCTATAAACCCTAAGCAAATGTACCACAATGCGGTTCACAACCTCTATTTGTCCGTCAATTTGTGGATGAAATGCAGTGCTCTTTTTTAATTTAGTGTTCATTACTCCTCACAAAGTTGACCAAAACTCCCCAATAAATCGAGAATCTTGATCAAAAATAATTGAAGTAGGCAAACCAAAATGAACCCATACATGTTTAAAGAACAAATGTGTAGTGCCTTTGCTAGTAATCTAGCTTAGTGGAAGGAATCAAAACACACATTTTGCTAAATCTATCCATAACCACATATAAATAGTCATGTTTTCTTTGTGTCATAGGCAACCCCCCCACAAAATCCATGGAGATACTTTTCCAGGGGCGAGTAAGAATAGGTAGAGGAGTGTAAAGTCCCAATTTTCTGTTACTAGGTTTACTTGTGGCACAAAGGGTACATCCCTTTGTATATTTAGCAACATTTTCCTGCATACGAGGCCAATAACAATACATTTTCAAATGTGTAACTATTTTAGCAACTCTAAAATGACCAAAAAAAAGAGAAGTATGTGCTTTTCTAATCATGTGCACCCTCTCATTTTGAGGAATACATAGTTTACCCAAATGATACAAAAGATCATTGTGTACATGGTAGTCTAATTCTTCTACTTGTCTACTACTCATCAAGTCTTTATAAACATCCTGAAAATCAAGATCATTCACATACTTTTCTTTATAACTTTCATGAGACAAAGAACCATGTTGTAAAAGAATAGATGCAATAACCATAAGAGGCCTAGATAGCATATCTGCAACCTTATTCTAAATTCCTTTTTTATATTTGATCACAAGATGAAATTGTTGTAAAAAACCCATCCAACGAAAATGTCTAGATTGTTGTAGTTTGGTTTGTGATTGGAGATACTGTAAAGGCTGATGATCTATATGTATTATTGTTTCTTTTCCCATTAAGTTGTATATCAGGAAGTGCCAAGACTGGAGTAGTACTTATCTTTTCTTTCAAAGTGTCGAAGGCTTTTTGATGTTTTCCTCCCCACTGAAAGACCTATTTCACACTTGTCAAAGAATGCAAAGGTGATGCAATATATGAAAATTGATGTTGGGAAAATAATGGAAGCACACAATTGATTACCAAGAAACTTAAAATGCAGAATTAACCAGAATCAACAAGTAACTAAAATTCAAAAATAACACAGAATATGAGAGACAATACACAACTTGTATTAAAAGTCTTCCAGAAGGAAATACAACAAAGAAGGCTGCCACAGTTCTTCCTTACACACCTCTAGGGCTCCCACACCTCTAGGGCATAAATAGTAAATCTTCCCTCAAAGATATCTCTCTTAGGTCCCAACACACAACTCAAATACAGAGTTGGTGTTCACCTCCAACTAGCCAGTATCCACTACTGCCAGTACTCCAATGCTCCACGCACACCACAAGTGCTCCACGCACTCCAAGTACACAAACATACTTCAAGTAAATCTCCCCTAAACTTGAAACAACCTACAACTCAATCTGATCTTACTTATGAAAGGATCTTCCTTACCTTCCTCTTTGCTCTCTTTTTGAGTACACACTGTACTCCAAGTAGATCCTGCCTGATCCCACTCCCTGTTGTGTTGCTGTCCTATCTAATCTTACACACCTACAAATCAATCTGGTTCTACACACCTGTGAACCTTAGACCTTACACACACATACACCTGCAGATCAATGATCTTACTTACCCATGTAGATCTCCTAAAGTAGCCATGCTCACCTAATGACCAAGATCATACATACATGAAGAACCCTACTGATTCTCCAATCCAGCACCCACACTTGGTACTGTGGCACTAGGAGGAACACACCATCCTCTCTTTTCTCTGAAGGAGCTTATATTTTGCTCTCTTACTCTCTAACACACTTTTACAATACAACCAATGAGTCTCTTAAATAGATCTCATGCAAATAATAATTAGACATCTAATTACAATAATTAGATCCACAGCTTCTAGTCTAAATTTGGCTCTTGACATGCAAACACTTGGTTCGTTAACTAACTTCCCGTAACACTCGCAGCTCAAACCGCACAGGTGACCGACATCGGTCCCTGTCTGTCTGGGGGGAACCAATGCCAGCTGATCTCTGACCGACATTGGTTGCCTTCTATTTGTACCCTATCGATGTTGGCTGGCCTGACTGACACCGGCATCTATAACACTCAGCAACCTTCCTGTAACCTCCTCCTCTATTTGCATCAGTGAAGCTTTTAGCTCCACAACCTAACAATCTCCCACTTGGAGATAAATAGCTGCATTGTACCTATACATGTACCCCATCTAATCTATTTCCTGGCTTGTATCCCTCTTCAAGCTCAACCCTGAAGACCATCCACCACATAACTTATGGTGCACCTCCTATCATCTGAGTACCCTGCCACATCCGAACCTACAAACCCATGTAGTGAAGTCCTGACCCTGCATAGCATGAATCCCTACTGTTGGTCCCTCTCAAATCCTTGAGAACCCACTTCCCCGAATTGGCTCCTAACTCTCTGATAGCTCCCACTGCTTGGGAAAACTCAGGTCTATACCAGACCTCATGTGATTTCAAACACTAAACTATCCAGCCCTTAGTGTGTTTCGGCTCTGCATCCTGAACCTCGCCAACACCTAATTCACATCAGCTCCCACTGGAGACAAAATCAACCTGTGATCTCCCATGTCTCCCATGCCAAAGAATTTTGCTACTCTAAATTCTTCATAGCAAACCACTGAACTAATCTTACCCTTAGCTTAGCAAAACCTTGTATGTACAAACTTGCTAGCAAACATACCATCCACATACAGTAATAGGATAATGTCATGACCATCATCCCCCTAGTAAGACAAACCACAGTAGTTACCCTGACATTGACTAAAGCCATGCTTTGTCATCCACCTGTCAAACTTGTACCACTGTCTTGCAGCTTCCTCAAGACCATATGCCCTAGTCTTCCATCTCACGTGTTTGTTCTCTCTATTCTTCAACTAAGGTATCCATTCATCTCTATGCTTTCATAATGGCTGGCAACCCTACCAAATCTCTCGCTTGGTTCTGCATCATATTCCTACCATGCTCCCACTGTTTCCTGGATCCTTCCTGCTCTGCAGTCAACAACTAGTATAAAGAAGAGGAACAATGAATTTGAGGCTTACTTACCACCTTTAGTCCTCCATATGGGTGTTTGAGACTCTTCGACAGCTTGCCGTCCACCCAAAATCTGTTACAGTGACCGACCTCAAACACCACACAGTCTGCATCTAACTGACATTGATTTCCATGTGCCTATCCTGACTACCAACTCTACCAACATCGATGTCTCCTATTGCCAACATCGGTCATCCTGACCGACGTCAGTCTTACCTATTGCCGATGTCGGTCTTCCTAATCGATGTCGGTCTTACCCTGCCTGACATCACTGGCTTTGGTCTGCACATGACTGACATCGACACCTGTCTGTTCGACGTTGGTTCCCTTTGACCGATGCCGGTACCTATGTTCCCCTGTGAGTGATGACTTTTTACCTGCGAACTCCTTTGAATCAAAACCCATGTCTAAACTGCCCTACTTAGAAGTATCCAGCCCCATCCACTGGTCTCTGTCTGCCATCTCCTCCATAAACACCAAGGCTTTCCAGTTCTTAAGCCTGTCAAATATATCAGTCTTCCTCTTAAGAACATGCATCTCTTTTTTGCTCATGTGACCAAGCCTACAAAGCCACATCTCTGTAATAGAATAAGAATCAGTAATATAAACAAGTAGATAAAGAGTACCTATTTTCTTACCACCATCTAATTCAAGTGCATCCACTATGAGAGTTCTTGTGCATCTCTCATCACCCAACTTCCCTAAATAAATTAGCCACATCTCCAAGCCTGGGACCTGCATGACCTCCTTCAACACCCATGTGTTGGCCGCCTGCAATTTTAGCTTCACTTCCCCTTTGCCAATTCTTTGGCAAGGCTCACCAGCTCCTCTCCTTGGGGCTGCATGGAAAGAGGCAACAAAATCTATTAACCAAGATTCAACTTTATCCAAGAAACCTCCTAGAGCATCTTGTGCAACAACACCTACAACATCTGCATCTTTAGTTCCTTCATGTTGATCTGTTACCAACCAACAATATTCTTTTCCATACTCTTTCTTTCCATAGGACTGTAAGTGACCATTTGTGCTTTTCAATTCCTCCATTCTTAGCTTACTTTCTTCTGCCATTGATCTACTCCCACTCAATCAAAAACCCCTGAGAGTGACCTGTAACCAAACACAAAACCTGCTCCCTGCAACCTTAGCTCTGATACCACTTGTTGGGAAAATAATGAAAGCACACAATTGATTACCAAGCAACTTAAAATGTGGAATTAACCAGAATCAACAAGTAACTAGAATTTAGAAATAACATAGAATATGAGAGACAATACACAACTTGTATTAAAACTCTTCTAGAAGAAAATACAACAAAGAAGGCTGCCACAGTTCTTCTTCCTTACACACCTCTAGGGCTCCCACACCTCTAGGGCATAAATAGTAAATCTTACCTCAAAGCTCTCTCTCTTAGGTCCCAACACACAACTCAAATATAGAGTTGGTGTTCACCTCCAACCAGCCAATATCCACTACTGCTAGTACTCCAGTGCTCCACGCACACCACAAGTGCTCCACGCACTCCAAGTACACAAACATACTTCAAGTAGATCTCCCTTGAACCTGCAACAACCTACAACTCAATATGATCTTACTTATGGAAGGATCTTCCTTGCCTTCCTCTTTACTCTCTTTCTGAGTACACACTGTACTCTAAGTAGATCCTGCCTGATCCCACTCCCTGTTGTGTTGCTGTCCTATCTGATCTTGCACACCTACAAATCAATCTGGTTCTACACACCTGTGAACCTTAGACCTTGCACACACATACACCTGCAGATCAATGATCTTACTTACCCATGTAGATCTCCTAAAGTAGCCATGCTCACCTGATGACTAAGATCATACATACATGAAGAACCCTGATGATTCTCCAATCCAGCACTCACACTTGGTACTGTGGCACTAGGAGGAACACACCATGCTCTCTTCTCTCTGAAGGAGATTATATTTTGCTCTCTTACTCTCTAGCACACTTTTACAATAGAACCAATGAGTCTCTTAAATAGATCTCATGCAAACAATAATTAGACATCTAATTACAATAATTAGATCCACAGCTTCTAGTCTAAATTTGGCTCTTGACATGCAAACACTTGGTTCATTAACTAATTTCCCGTAACACTCACAGCTCAAATCGTACAAGTGACCGACGTCGGTCCCTATCTGCCTGGGGGGTGCCGACACCAGCCGATCTCTGACCGATGTCGGTTGCCTTCTGTCTATACCCTGCCAACATCAATTAGCCTGACCGATGCTGACATCTGTAACACTCAGCAACCTTCCTGTAACTTCCTCCTCTATTTGCATCAGTGAAGCTTTTAGCTCAACAACCTAACAATTGAACAATAAACTTTTGCCAAAATTGTACTGCACCAAGATAACTTCTAACCTCAGTTGTGTTAGTGGGTGTAGGCCAATTAACTGTGACTGCCACTTTTGGAGGATCAATTTTCAGTTCACCATGTCTTATAATGTAACCCAAGTATATCAAAGAGGTCTTGCCAAATTCACATTTTGACATTTTTAGATAAAGTTTTTCTCTTCATAATGCATCCATGACTTTCTTAATGTGGATCACATGCTTTTCCCATGACTTGCTGAAAATCAATATATCATCTAAGTAAACTATAACAAAATCATCAAGGAACTGTCTAAAAACATCATTCATCAATCTCATGAATGTAACCGGGGCATTACACAACCTGAAAGGCATAACAAGCCATTCAAACAATCCCTATTTTGTTTTGAAGGCATTTTTCCACACATCACTTTCATTTATTCTTACTTGATGATATCCACTTCTCAAATCTAGCTTAGTGAAATAAATAGCATGTTTTAATTGATCTAATAAATCATCAATATGAGGAAGAGGGTAATGATTCTTAATAGTAATTTTGTTCAAAGCATGAAAATCAACACACATTCACCAAGTGCCATCTTTCTTTGACACCAAAATAATTGGCGAACCAACAGGAGATGAACTTGGATTATTAACACCTCTATCCAATATATCCATTACCTATTTTTTGATTTCCTCATTTTCCACCACTGATAACCTATACATGCCAATGTTAGGGAGAGGAGAATCCTACAATAACTTAATTTCATGTTGAACTCCCCTTTTAGGGGGTAAGCCCTTAGGATCCTGAAATACATCATCATAAGTAGAAATGATTTTGACCAATTCATTCTTGTGTCTAGGATCACACTCTTCCAAAGCTTGAGAATATTCTTTTTCCTTAGACTTAATCAACATGAGACAAAAAGTCTTGCTTGAATTAACTAGTCTTTTCATTTGCCCTGCTGTAACCAAGGAAAGAATTGTTCTAATGTGATGTGCTCTAACTATATATTCAATGCCATCCTTAACAAGCAAGTACTTATTCTCCTCTCTATAGAAGATTGTTTTTCTATCATAAAGATATGGGCTTCCCAAAACAATCCCACATATGTCCAATGGAACAACATCCAACTCAACCTCATCTACGAACTTGGATGTGATGGAAAACCTTAGCCTACAAGTTTATGAGACTTGTAGCTTCACATTGTCACACACCTAACCTAGTGGATAAGGCTTTAGATGGGGATTGGTTTGTAAGCCTAGCTTCTTAACAACCTCTTCAGAAATTAAATTTTCTTGTGAACCACTATCAAATAGAATGTCAATCTTAGTATGCTTTAAAACAACTCTAATGTGGAACAATTCATTTCTTTTCTTATCAACATGCACAAAATTTTGTTTAGAACAAGATGCAACATTAATGCTAGAAACTGAAAGAGAAAAATCATTATGTAACCCCATAGCTGTGATCTTAGTTTCATCACCTAAATTTGATCCTAAGTCTTGAACCATAGCATTAGCCTTCTTTTTTTTCTTTTGATACCTCTTAGGCCTTAACTCAGGGTGTAGTTTCCAACATTTAGACTCATCATGATTTTTCTTGCAATGATTACAAAATGGTTTTCCTTCTTCTTCTTTTTTAACAGTATAAGTGGATTTTTGTTTACCCTTTCCTGATGAACTTTCCCCTTTGGATTGCTTAACATTAGATTGCTTACTTTTTACTTTAGGAAAAGATTCTTTTGATTTTTTTCCTCTAGCCTCTAAATGAGTGGCTTGAACACATAATGCATCTAAATTAGTGGGATTGAACATAAGAATCATATGTCTTAAGTAACTATGCAACCCACCTATATATTTTAGCAATGTTTCTTATGTGTACAGAGGAACATTCAAAAGTAAAGCTTTTTTCCTAAATTCTTATGTATAATCTTGAACACTTTGGCCTTTTCCTTGTCTAAAACTTTGCCAATCCATCATGGCTTGTTGCATATAGCCTAAAGGATATAATTGTTTTTTGAGTTCTTCAATAAATTCATTCCAAGTAGAAATCGAGTTACCTTTTTGAAGCTCGGCTTCCTTCAACTTACTCTCCCACCAGATGAGAGTTGTGCCTCCCATACGAAGAGTAGCCAAATGAATTTTTGACTCATCCCATACAATATTTTGGACGCTACAATAAACTTCAATCTACTTGACCCAATTATCCAGCTTTTCAGCATTAACTTTGCCATTAAACATTGGTAATTCAAGCTTAATATCCAATTTTAGTGAAGGGAGAGATTCCACAATTTTTTTACCATCATCCGATGAAGAAGGTTTTTTGGTTTCTTTACCTTTTGATTCTCATGAATCACCTTATTTTTCATTCTCAGATTTCCTTTGTTTGTCATAGTATATTTCCTCAACCATGCTTCTCATATCCATGAAAGCTCGGCAGAAAGCTTGTTCGGATTCCATCTCTTCTTCGGCCATCCTTAAAGAACACCTTAAACCAATATCTAGATTATACTCAATGAGTTTTCCTTCACCCTTTTGGGATTTAGACCTTGTCAACATACACTATCAATCACTATTAAACAACAACCGCTCTGATACCAAAAAATTGATTTGTAAACTGAAAATACAAGTGTAGTACATTCAAAAAACACTTGTTCACGTTTAAGAGATCCTTCAATTTCTAACTTTTTTTTTCTTAATTTTGTATAAAGAAATTAAAACCAGATATGAAATTAAGATTAGAACTAAATAATAATCATAGAAAATTCAAAGAATTCACCATCAAATTGATAACGGAGTTCGGCTTCAATAGCCTACGTCTCTAGGTCCGTTCAAAGTGAGAACCGTTCTCATTAATTTTGTGCAACAAATGGCTTCCAAAATCAATACAAGTCTTAAATTCACCTTCTCTGATCTTTTTTTGCCTATAAAAATATCTCTCAGACCTAAAAATAATGGCCCAAGTCCATACAAAGAAAAAACAAGGCTCTAACCTTCTTAATTCCTTACACAATCAGATTTTTGTGTCTATACAAGTAAAAATTAGTCCCTTTTATAATACTTCAACCTCCGTGGCTGAAGTGGTCAAGGCATTAACCTTTTATGTAGCAACTCAAAGGTTCAAAACTACCTCCCACTTTTCTAGGCTCTTGGGCATGAGGAAAAGGTCAGCCTTCCTCCTTTTGGCGTGCTTTGACTTGGTTTTTGTCCCACATTTGCTGGAAAAGACAATTTTCATGCTATAAATAGACAAGTTTGTTCCTTTTCAAATGCCTAAGGCTTAGGTACCAACTTAGGCTATGCTTAAGCTTGGTTAAAGCATGTTTTGTGGAGTGACGTGGTGGGTGGCGTGGTAGTTTGGCCTTTGGCTCCTTTAAACGTTTGAAAATTTCAAATAACATGTGAATAAAAAAACACCAAACCAATTTTTTTTTGCACATTATTATTTTTCCACATGTCAAATGGCTATTGGTCCACTTGGAATTTTTCAATAGTGCCACGTCACTTTTGACACCCCTTTTTTTACTGGTCGCAAGATTTCTTCAACTGGCTATATCTTGACCATCCAAACTCTTTTTTCAAACCGCAAAAAGTGCTAGAAAGCTCTCGATGAATTCTAAGATGTGCAAATGATTTGAATAGAATTTGAAGACTTTGAAAAATGTAACTGTACATGGATCCACCTGGATCAATATGGTGTAAAAAATATGTGAGGTTTTTCATAGATTAATATCATTCATTAAATATTGTATTATTTTTTAGCACTGACTATGGTGAATAACCATTCTTTATCCCAATATCATGTCTTTGAGGTAAAATTAAAGTAACTTATTGAGGCTAATTTCTTATTGTTGAATCACAAAATTAAATGGCTGAAGGCTTCCAATGGCTAGGCTATGAAAAATAACTAGGTGGTATTTCTATATACCTGAAGGTATGTGGAAGCACAAATCTACACACAACATTGTATAATGGCTAATTATATTTGTGACTCTAGGAATTCTAAGATTATAGGGAAGGATACTAAATGGTGTAAGGGTTTGTGAGTTTGTAAATATATTAAAATTATTCATAAAATAGTATCAACCTAATATTTAAGATCACTAATTATGATTAATAACCATTCCTTAGCCCTAATTTTGTATTAGTGAATAACTAAGGAACCATAAACCTACATAAAATGTTGTCTAATGGATTTTGTATTGGGGAATAACCCCTCACTCTATGGATACATGGAAAACTAAAATCTTCTTAGCCCAAAATGATAACTTTATATTAGTTTTAAAACTATCATATTGTATTTTATAACCTTAAGAAATAAGAGAAGAAAAAAAATCAAGAAAAAAATTAGTGACACCACCCTGTTACCACTTTCTAATCCCAAAGAGATGGGTGAGATGAGAGCATATAGTGAACAAAAGTAGTGAACCCTAAACCACTAAAAATTGTGGAAAAAATGGCCTTAGAAAGAGCTCTAAACCATATGTTAGGAACTTACTTGTAGAAAAGTTAATATAACAATACAATATAATCAATATGCATGGAATGGAAATAAAATAACAATATTTTATATAAAATTATATAATCTCATTAAAAATTATTGTGGTCCTCTTTGGGGGGAAACCTCCTTTGAGCACAACTCAATAAAAAAATATTCAATAGATATATTTTACTCTTGCATAAGCCCTCTATTAGTTATTCTACTCAAGACAACTAGTACCTCCCATACATGTGGGATAATTAAAAATAGAAAATGGGATGACTTGCAAAGCATATGTGTCCAAGATTTTATTAATAATACCTAATAAAAACTAGATTGACTAGGATGAAGATGTCCTAAAATTTGCGAAGTTCAATATCTTCTTTAAATATTATGAAAATAAATGTGTTTTTAATTTTTATCTATTTGAAAATATTTAATCCCAATTTAGAGTAAAAATTAAGTGGGAGATGGTAAAAAAGGCATGAAATTTGAAAACATGCCATGAATTATTTTTTACTTTTAAATTTATCTACTGAATTTTTCTATTTTCAAGAGAGGTAAGCTAAGAATGTCAGTTCAAACATAGAGATCTATTGTTGACTCATATTGAGGGCCTTTCCATTCCCCATACAAATGTCATTTAATGTGTCATAAGATATGATGGTAAATAGATGATTCATGAGACCTTGAAAATCACCAAGAGCATAGGACAAAAGGTGGACATTTTCTCTATAAAAATAGAGGAAATCAAGGAAAAGTTGGAATAAAAAATAGATGATGCTAAGGTTAAAACATGCAGCTAAGACTAGAAGACTGTCATATGTTATCAATACCACTAGTGAATATAAATGGAAATATGAAAGGGATAGCAATACATATCATATAACATGCATAGATATGGATAAATAAGAAGATTTAAACAACATGCACTGGTAAGAAGATGTTACAACCATCAACGGTGACCAGTTGTTCACACTTGTGTTGCATGTTGTTAATTTCATTCAACTTGTCCATATTTCTTCCAATTGTCAAGTGCCTCTCAAGAAAATCTAAGCACTTAAATTTTAATCATGAATTTCCTCCCTTGATCATTACTTCATTTCATGTTTTTAATTTTTTATTAAATTATTATTATTATAATATAATATAATATTATTTATTAACATTATGTTATAATATTAATATAATATATAACATATAAATAATTTTAACATATTTATAATATTAACATATAATAAATAATATTATTATATTATATTATAATTATATATTTTTTAAAATTATATACATTATTATACATTTTTTATATTATATAGTATATAATATTATATTAATATATAACTATCTAATATTTATTAAATATAGAATTACTATTTTTTATTTTATTTTTTTTGTCTGTGTGTGAGAGAGATAATGATATTAATTATAATAAATATAATAATAATATATCATACATTACTATAATAATATATTATTATATTATAGTAATAATTAATATATTAAAATTATTTAATATTAATTATAAAAATATCATATCATTATATATTATAAATTATTATATTATATATAATAAAATCATATATAATATATTAATATTATAATAACAAAAATATTATTATTATAAATTCTACTACATATACTATTACACACACACACACACACACACACACACACACACAATAAAATTTATTATTATAATATTTCATGTTCATAATTAGTATATATACATATGCTTGAAAACCTCAATGTCTTGTCTTCACATGAGTGACACTAATATGATGATTTGAGCTTCACATCAAAGGTGGAGCCCTGACACAATAAAATTAAATCCCATGATGTCCTCATTCACCCTTGATAATAGTAGATGCCTTATCAAAGATGTTGACACTGTGTAAGTTACAAACCCCTTTATAATGGGTCTAGATCATGTAAATCCACTCATTAGCTTGAAATTGGGTCTAGTGTATGATATGGGCTCTCTAGTGCATGATATCACCTAAAATACCATGTCATTTCCCCTCACCATCATCACTTATCTCACATTAAAATATTTCACCACCTACATGTTTTATATGTATTTCCCCTTCCCTTCTCCTACTTGCACAACACATTGACATGTTGTATGAAGAAAAACACAACCTCATTTTTCATTTTTGCCTCCACCAAAAACATAAGAGTATTATTGCTTAATCCATCATGCACAAAATGTGAGATGGGGTGAGTGATCATGGGTTTTGACTCAGATACAACTCTTGATTTACATTTCTTCACTTTATAAAACCCTACTTTATGAAAGTAAAAAATTTCATCCCTTTAAATGTAAATTTCACCTTTAGGGAACTTCTAATTGTTCTATTTTGAGAGGTCCATTAAGTTTGGGTGGATTAAATACAAGGCTAACCAAAAAGTGTTGTAGTGAGGAACATGACCTAAATTTGATGGTCGATCCTTCCCATCATGAATTTGAGATGTTTGATAGATTCAAATGATAACAAACTCACATATGATGGACTGATTGGGTACAATCAAAAGGTATGTTTTGAATTTTTTAAGGTATACACATCATGATTAAGTTATAAATCAATTTCTAAAAAAAATATGTATTGTGTAATCTACTAAGGAATTTTTGGGTGCTACCTTCCTTTTACATGGAAAAATTCATTAAACATACAACTATTGAATTGATAGGCATAAACCTCCCATGCTTATATCTCAAATATTTCTATTTTTGACTTAAAAATGCAACATGTTAGAGATGGAGGTGTGCATTGATAATAGAAGAATTGTTTTCCTTGTATACATAACAATCAAGGAGATTGGTGTGGCCATTGAAGGCCCTCAAAAAAATTACAAATTTTAAGAGTTGTTTCATAATGTAATGAAGTGGGATAATGATATCCTATGCTTTGAAACAATGGTTTCAATGGTATTCACTCGCATATAGAGGAACCTACACCAAATTATGTCTTCTCACTAAGATTACAAGCACCCCAATAGAAGGGTAGAGGTAGAGGCAACCAAATACTCTCTTACCATAATAACATCTATGGAAAAATTGGTGGAAAATAAATATGATTTGGAACAAAATCAAACATATTATTCTTTATTTTTAATAAATATGAGTAAAATAATACATTGTTGATTCAAATGGATGATATTATTATTATGGTATCTTCCTTGGTTTAAAAATTTAAAATAAAATAGTGTAACATGTTATATATTACACTAGTAACAAATATATTTAGCTTACTAGTTTTTAGATTATTTTTAATACTTAATTTGGCAACTAAATAGATTAAATATGTTGAATTCATAAGTGAAAAAATGTTTCCTAATCATTATATTTTAGATGAAATTGAATAACACATTGGTAAATCTTATAAGGGCTATAGTTGAAATATAAATTTCATTAAAGAGTAAGAATAATCTAACAAACACACACACAAAATCAATTAATAAAGCAAATGTTTAGCACTAAAATATACTTATATCTTGTAAATGGATTGCTTTTCTTATTGTGAATAACATAACATGGAACCCTTCATTATTAAACCAATAGATTTTTTAATTTTGGTATGCATATTAATTTGTGCAATATGGAATCCCTTTAGCTACATGATCATTATATTTTAGAAGGTTGAATTACTTCATGTTTTTATTCTCAATAGTGTTCAATTTCTCTAGAATGGTAGACACTAATATGAAACCTAGGCCCACCCAATGAACATTGGCAATTACATTTAAACTACTACAGGTTTGGAGGTTTATCTCTAAATTATTATGATATATAATCAATACACTATACACAAAATAGAAAATAAAACACATTTAAATAAACTACTATGAAAATGATTAACACATTATTATAGTTAATGTCCTTAAAATAATAAATCATTATAATTAGATAATGTTCTTAAAAGACACTAGATCACATAGAGGGCAGTAAAACAATTAAACATTCTCAAATATAATTATATTTACCAAGATTTTCCCTCCATATAATTACTTATAATTATTAATACAATATTTTTAATAACAAACTATCAGATAAAAAGTACATGGCTAAAGTATGTCATTAAAACATGCACTTGGTTGGTAGTGGTTTTGGCATGCCTCTTGAAATTATTATATTAAGATTTGTAAGTAAATTTTAAATGGTGATTTATCACATGCATATATAAAATGAACATGAAATAAACTTCTATTAAAATATATGATGTTCCATATAAAGACTTCTTCTACTCTTGACTTCTCACATTTCTTCTTCTTTCTATTGACTTCCTTTTTTATTACATATCCTTATAACCAAATGACCCAAATACATCTATTTATAAACTATTTCTAGTTTCCTCTAAAGGGTTCCTATTTACTTTAATACATAAAATATGATCACAAACCTATCTTATATCTTGAGAATCTTCTCTTTTCATCTATAATCTGACTACTTCATTTATTAAAAGACAACATCTATTAGAGAGACATTAAATTCTTCGATCTTTCAAAAAACTACCTACAAATAGTAAATTTATAATTCAATATTATATTTCCAACACTCTCCCTTAAGCTTGACTTCTGATATTGATGATGCCTAAAATTTATATCATATGCTCAAAAGTCTCCTTTGCTAACAAATTTGTGAAAATGTCTACAAATTAGTCTTTGGATTTGAAAAAATCTAAGTTTATTTCACCATTGTTGATGAGTTCTCTTATGAAATAATATCTTGTATCAATGTATTTGTTCCTTTTTAAAAAACATGACAAATTGATAATGTTATAACTAAATTATTATCACAAAATATCTTTGTTGTTCCTTCTTTCTCTTACTTCAAGTCTGACAACATTCTTCTCATCCATATTACTTGACATGTTGCCGACATACATGCTACATATTATACTTATAATGTTGAGATATTTATAATGTTCTATTTTATATAAGTGCATGGCATTGTTCTTGAACCAAAATGAAAAACATATCCTAAGGTGTTCTTTTTATCTTCATGTTGCCTACACAATCACTTTCCATGTAACCAATTATCTTGAATTCATCCAACTATGTATATAAAATACCATAATATCTTGATCCATTTATGTATCTCATAATTATTTTCTTTATTTCTAATGCAAATTTTTTTGAGTTTCTAAACCTTGAAATTAGAATCATTTAATAAATTATTTTAGGCATTGTTTCCTTCAAATACATCAAACTTCAAACTAGTATTTTATACAATGTTGGGTCAATATTATTTCTCTTATTCTCCTTGCTAAGTTTTAAACAAAATATAACAAGTGTAGATGTCATTTTGAATTTCACCATCTCCCAAAATATATATAATTGATTGAGATATTAATTACATCCCTTATCTCTCTATGGGGGTGAGTTATTTCACCATCCTAAACCTATTAAAAACATCGCTAGCATACTTTGATTGATAAGTGAAAATACCATCACTTGTTTGATTTGCTTTAATTCCAAGAAAATATTTCATCAAACCTAAATTTTTAATTTAAAACTATATATTAATTTTTTATTTGAACAACACAATTGAAAATTTTCTTTTGAATGTCAAATCATCAACATATAGGCATACAATCACAATTTCACTTTGATCATTCTTCTTGATATGAAGATTTGGTGCATTGTTACTTTTTCTAAAACCATCACTCATCAAGTATGATTCAATGCAACTGTACCAAGCTCTTGGTGTATATTTAACACTATACATAGTTTTATTCAACCTGTAGAATTTTTTCTCATGACTAATAATCTCATAACTTGGTGGTTAATTCACATATAATTCTTCCAATATTTCATTCAGAAACACTGACTTGACATCTATCTAAGAAACTTTACACATATTATGATCTATAATTTCTAAAACAAATATAGCTATATCAAACCGTGATATAGGTGCAAAGGTCTCATTTAAATAAATTTCGGGTGTTGTGAATACCTCTTTGTAACGAATCTTTCTTTATGTTAATCAATATTTACATTATCATTAAACTTTATCTTGTATACACATTTCACTCTAATAATATTATTTTTGCTAGAAAATTCATTAGATCTCAAGTTTGATTTCTCTGTATTGTGTCAATTTCTTCATCCATGGTTTTTTTCCAATTCTTATTTTCAATTTCTTATTAAAAATATACTGGATTAGTTATAGTAAATAATGAAAAATCCATAAATTCCTCAATTTCTTCTTCATTTCTTGGAATTTCATATATTTATTTTTAGACTTCTTGACTTTAGTGAGGTGTCTTCTAAGAGAGACCTTATAAAATATGGATTTTAAAATTTTATTGAGGTCTCATTAGAGATACATCAGATTTGTTAAGGCTTATACTGCATTTGGCCTTAAGGTGTCACTTTAGTAATACCTTATGGGAGACTAAGTTGTGTTGGTAGTTAGAGGTGTCAATGTGGCAATACCAAGTGAAGTTGGGATAATAATGTATGCCACATTTCCAATTTTTATCCCATTGTCATTTAATCTAGTGTTTCTATTATAGTTTATTTCCTTTCAATGCTTTCATCCCATACTTCTTCAATAAACTGAACATCCCTTCTAATTATCACTTTCGTGATGATTAGATTATACAACTTTTATGATTTTAACTCCTCATTGTATCTCATAAAATATGTCTTTCTCCTTTAGAATTTAATTTTTTTCTCATTTCATCTAGAACATGAATATAAGCCATATAACTAAATTTTTTGAAAAGAGGAACACTAGGTTTATTTTTATTCTAAGATTCTTAATTGATGATACCACAAACACTCTTTGTAAGACATCTATTTATAATATATTGTTATAAATAAATGATAAGATCTTGTAAAATAACATTGAAACAAGTAATTTAATATATAAAATAAAATAAATTACCTCAAAATTAAGTCATGCTAAGATAATTCAAGACACTAAGTAATAAGCGGGGAAACCTAATCAATGGAAAAAAAAACCCATGTGTATTAAGAAGAAAGTCTTACATCAA
This sequence comes from Torreya grandis, assembly GCA_037957365.1. Classification (NCBI taxonomy): domain Eukaryota; kingdom Viridiplantae; phylum Streptophyta; class Pinopsida; order Cupressales; family Taxaceae; genus Torreya; species Torreya grandis. Next base: position 355,925 of record JARHVA010005858.1, read on the forward strand.
CATTCTCCAAGATAACAATATTCATATATAGAAGATAAAAAATAAGAGAATAATAAATATATATAATTTTTTTCTAATGTATAATGTGAGAGGAGATAGCTCATTAAATAGAACTAGGAGGAAAGAGGAGTTACTACAAAAACTCAATCATAAACTTACACAACCTTGTTAGTGTGTGTCTATTGTCACTAATCCCTATAAGGTGAGGGAGAAGTGTGTGACATATGTAGAAGAATTTAAATGCAACATATAACACCAATTTTTATTTCAAAAGAGATAAAAGTGAAGGGAACTATGACTAGATTGTTCCAATCCATAGAATCTCAGGTGTTGATAAAAAAGAACATCATAAAAGGAGAGATATGTAAAACAAATGGTTTCAAATTTATATATAGAAAAAAGTATAAAGTATCATATATTACATCCAAAATTCTTATATATTTTTACAAATGATAATCCTTGCATATAGGCAAGGACAAATAAGGAGCAAACCATTCTAGCAAATGTGGAATAAATCCACAATAGGAAAAAGATTAAAAAAAACACCTAGTAAACATGAGTAACCTAATATAACACCCACCTTAAGTGAATATAAGGGGTAAAATATTAAAAAAACAAAGTGGCATATCCACAATATGAGTCCTAGCAACAAGGATTGATCAGGTACTCATGTATAATATATCCATGAAATGGAGAAAGAGAGAAACCCCATAGGAAAAAAACTCCCCCCAAAAATGATGTAAAATAAGGAAGGAAGTATTTCATTTAAAATCACCCCAAGGACAAATTTAATTGATATTAAATTTTTCAATATATCAATTTTTGCTTGCAAGATGACTAGTGTCGTTGTCAAGATCCTTGGCTAGAAGACTATAGAAGCTCCATCCGCATCGAATAATGTTTTTTCTTTTTGACAAAGGAAGAACATGACTGGTGTACTATAAGTCTTCCCATTCCAAAATATAATATTAATGAGGTATAAGTATAATTATCTCTAAATAAAATCCAAATATAAAGTGTGGTATAATTCTAACAAGATCATGCATAATAACTGGATGTAATTCCATGGAAGTTCACTGATCAAAATGAAAACATGGAACATTCATTGAAATAATGTTAATAGGAAGTAGAGTGTAATGCTCAACAAGTGTAGTCTCAATAGAATTATTAGAGTCCTCTAAATTGATAATATGTGATGGCTCAATATATTGTATAGGAATAAAGGTAGGTTATGCAAATAGACATCATAAGTCTAGTAGAAACTCATCCTATAAGGGTGGCTCTCCAAAAACAAGAGAAATGTCTATCAAGAATGTGTCATCATAAAAAAATATAGTAGGAGGAGAGATTACATCATTAGAAGAGAAAACATAATTGACATGAGGATAAGGATATGGAGAAACATCATCATGTCACTGTCAAAATATAAATCCTCACTAATAAGAGTAGAAGGAAGTAGAATAGGAGGTGGAGTAAGAGAGGGTTTTGAAAACCTAAAAGGCTTAATATCCTCCTCAAAGAAGGCTAGAATAGTATCCCATGTTTCTTGGTGACATGGCATCCATAATATGAATATGTAAGGTATTTAAAACATTTAGGCAAATCAAGCAAAGAGCTTCATCTTTCATAGATGTAATCTAGGAAATATCTTCCTCGTCTATGAAATTAGGAAGGTCAACAAGTACCATTCTCCAAAATCCTTTTAGCTAAAGGTGTATGTTCATTTATCTTTTCCAAGTAGTTTAATTTGAGGTATTGAGGAGATACATTGTTAAAATGTAAGGAATATTTTGAGAAGAAGAGAGAATGATTCCCCTCATAAAATAATAACTCATAATTCAAAGATTGATACGGAATAAATAAATCACCAAAAATGTGTAAGCCACCCCCCCCCCCCAACCTAAAATTTGGAACATTATAATTAAGTGTGTTTTACAAGATAAATGACCCTAATAGATAGAGAATCAAAAAACATACACTTTAAAAAAAAAAAAAAAAATTGATTTTTAGTCATGGTTCAAAAAGGTTATAGTCTTTACAAGTTTTATGTCATTAAATGGATCAAATATGTAAACATTGCACAAACATTAAATGCACTAAGGACCCAAAAAAAATTTACCATTTTATCAAAATTTGGTTAGTTTTATTTTATCCCAATACCTCCCACATGATAATGGTCAACCAAAAATATGATTTACCACTTCACCTATTGCTTAGCTTGAGAAATTACTTTCAAAAAAATTCTTTTAAACTACTTTACAAAGCATGAAAATATAAAAAAAATATCCAATAAATACTCACACATGTAAGGGAGGGCATATTAATCTGGTCAAAATCTTCTAAAATAATATTTATAGTAATTTCTTTGACAGAATCTAGACACAAGTTATTAAAATGTCTAAAAGCTATCTTCAAGAAGACTCTTAGCAAGATCCAAAAAAAATTAGTTAAATGGGCCTAATTATGATGTCTCAAAATGTGGTATATCATAATTCATAGTGGTAACTATTATTATAACATGAAATTGGACTAAAAATGCTATCATCTCCAAAAATTAGATCTCAATTTTCATATCATACAGCCTCAAACTAGTAGAAAATTGTATGACTATCTAGATGATGAAGACAAACATCTATAGTAATTTTCAAGCTGCTAAAAGAGTTGTACAACCTACTAAAAAATTATCATAACTATTATGAGAGTAAATTTTGGAATGTTATATAATTTTAATAGGTTTTATATCTAAAAATTTAGATATAGACCACCTATGGTGAGAGAAAACCGTATAGGTGGCAGGTATATGCTAGTAGACTAACAAGCAAGTTTTCCATTAAAAGGGATGTAAGACCTTATTTTAGGTGATTCTAAAAAAAAGTATGGGACATAAAACTCATATTTATATGCACTTATACTTTCATATTTATATTTTGATGCATGTATGATCTGAAATCATCAAAAAAAATGCATAAATTAACTTAAAAGCTTCCAAAACACACTTGAACATGGGTTTATAAAAATAAGTACATAATGGTACAGCCTATGATCTATATGGCCTAATAAATGGTCAAAAAATATAGATCATAGATCCATACAAAACACCTCCACTCCACCATGAAGAATGTTTGATATATGATCAAACCTTTGCAACAACAAACTCACAAATGGATGGTTGCAACACCTATTGCTCTAATACCATGAAAGGAACAATGAATAGATCATTCCAAGACATAAAAAATTAGGTGTTTAAAATAAATAATATCTTAAAAGAGACATGTATAAAATAAAGGGTTACAAACTGATATACAGAATAAAGTAGCAAATATCAAATATTATATCCAAACTTATTCTATATTGTTACAAATGAGAAGTTTTGCATATATAGGCAAATACAAAGAAGGAGAAAAACATTCTAACCAATGTGGAATAAATTCACAATAGGAAAAATATAAAAATCACCTAATAAATATAAGAAACCTACTTTAACAAAAAGAAGTGTAACACCTAATAAATACAGAATATGTGAAAAATAATTTAACATAATAAAAAAAGCTACACACCTAAATTGACTTAAGATTAATAAATTAATTCAAATAAGTATTAATATCCAACACTTCCCATAAAGTTTTATTTTGGGTTACAAAATAGGATAAATATTTAAATAAATAAGGTAGTTTACATTACATAATACTCTCCATTGATGACAACTTCCTTCGAGAGGAATTATTATTGGAATGTTTCAAAATTACAATTATAATGGTTTGAGAAAAGAAAGATGATGATAATATATGTCTCCAATAATTTTTAAAATATGAATATGTGATCATATAAAATATCAAAGAATCATTTTTAGATAATAAGGTCAATTCATATTGGAACAAAGACCAATGAAAATAATAAATGGTCCACTATAACCTGTAAAATAGAAAAGTTTACGCCAATCTTTGGGTTAAGTAAAAATGTCACAAAATGTGATCTACATTAAATTTATGTAATAAAATTAGATCTAATGCGATAAAAAATACAACTACTATAACAAAATTTGGAACCCTACATGGTCAAAATACGTTATTCAAAAATGAAATTAGCTCGAATAAAGCCATATTTCCTTGACAACTTACAAGAAAAAGTAAGCACGAAAGAAAGGAAAATAATAAATTTGAATTTTTAAAATTTTAAAGAGTGATCAATATAATATGTTTTATCTTTCAAAAAATACATTGTACATGAAACAAATTAAATAGCATCAAAATAAGGCACATCATTTTTCCCCAAAACTTTAAGAATCCAAAATTGTTTAAGTTTAGAAAAAAATGAGTTTAGTTGTTTTTCAACAATGCAAAAGGTCATGATTTTTTTCACCATAAGATTTAAAAGGATTTAGTTTCCATAATTTAGTACTACCATGCCCATATTTACCATAATACTCATAAATTTTACCATTTTTAACCAAGGTGTAATTAGAATAAGCCTTATAAGCAAAAGCATTATGATGTAATGTCTTTCGGTGGAAGATGATATGACTTCATATTAACATTATTTTTAGAAGAATTAAATCCAAGACCTACTAAATTTTTATTATCTTTAAATTAAATGGGCTCATTTATGTTTTTTCAGGTTTATCAAGTCCAAGACCAATATAACCCATTTATTGCATAATTTTCAAACCTGAGTTGGAAAAATGTTGTTGTAAGCAATACACTATCTAAGATAACAAAAATACATTTTAAATCAAAATTAGAGGGATGAATATTTTTCAAATAATGTTTTTTTTTTTTTTATTTAGAGTGCCAATAAAAGGTGTGTGTATTCTCTAATTTTTCATTAAATAAGGTTTGTAATGCATTAATAGTCATTTTCTGATATTCAATTGACACTTAAGAGCATAAATTTCATTATTTTTGAAATACGTTTGTTTCTTAAATTTTTAAAAGTTGAGAATAATTATAATTTAAAATCCACATATTAAAAAATTATGGAAAGGAAAAACCCTTAAGAAAATGAGTTCAACTTAAAAAATATATCACAAATAAATTTAATTCCTATCAAAAGCTCCAACTAATGCCAAATAAACATAATATTTATATTAAAAGCATAAAAAAGAGAAGATTTAAATAATAAAAATGATAAAAAAAATATTAAAAAATAATTTTAAAATATTTATGAATAATTAAGAAATAAATCATCATTAAAACATTATCAATTTATCATGTTTAAAGAAAATACATAATTACAATTTTTTTGATTACTCCATAAAAGTGATTTGAATCATGCCAAAATTTCAGTAGTTGATTTCTAGATATTAATAAACCAAAAAAAAAACTAGATTTCCAATAAAAATATATGGCCCATTTTTCAAATGTATTTTTAGTGAAGAATCATCAAAATATAAGCAGTTACCATTTTCATGATTTCTCCAAAATAATGAGTTGGGTCATGTTGAAATTTTATTAGTTTGTTTCCATATTATAGAATGATAAATTGAAAAATAATTATAGAAAATAAAATTTCCTAGCTAAATATATGGCCCCTTTCTTCAACATTTTTTTAGGGAAGAATCATTAAAAAAATAGAATGAATGAATATAATTATTTAAACAAAAAACATATTGTTTATGTATTTAATAAGCCACAAAATAGCATAATACAACCAAGGAAAGAGATGATTTATTAGTATATGTATGTATTTATGTATGTATGTATGTATGTATGTATGTATGTATATTCCTTGCTTTTTCTTTATCCACAAACTTAAACATTCTTCAAGTTCAACGTTAAAACATAACCTGCTCTAGTACCATGCTAAAAATAGATGATAATATATTGAAAAATAATGTTAGAAATAATTAAATGAATGTACAAAATAAAATTTATATAACCTATAAATCTATCCATGGCAAGAGAATGTGAGATAAGAAGTGATAAGTGGGGAAATTGAATCAAAAAAATATAAACTTGCATGCATTAATAATAATGCTTACATCAACATTATTCGAGATAAAAATATTTCATGAATAAAAGAGAATAAGAAATAATAATAATGACCTTAAAGAGAAAATAAATATATCTTAAATTTTTCTAGTGTATAATGACAGAGAGAGATTATTAAATAGAGCTAGAAGGAAAGATGATTTACTAATATAATTTCATCATGAACTTATACAACCTTCTTATTATGTTCCTAGTTCCACTAATATACATAAGATGGGGGGAGTGTTTGACAAGTGTATAGGGAGTTACATGTGACGTTAAACTCCAAGATTACCTTAAAAACGAACAAAAGAGGTGTGACACCTCATAAATATAGAATATGTGAATTATAAATTCACATGATAATAAAAACTACACAAATAAATTGAATTAGGATTAATAAATTAACCCATGTAAAGATTAATCTCTTATACACACACACACTATATATCTTTACATGGGTTAATTTATTCATCCTAATTCAATTTAATTGTGTAGTTTTTCTTATCATGTGAATTTATAATTCACATATTCTAGATTTATGAGGTTTCACACCTCTTTTGTCCCTTTTTAAGGTTATATATATATATATAGAGAGAGAGAGAGAGAGAGAGATGATGCTAACATGTCAACTGAATAATCATTTGGTAATTGTTTAGCTTTCAAAATGTTTATTTCCATTTCCATTATTGTTTTGTTTTTATTTCTAAAATAACATTTTGTTGAGGTATATACATTATGGTGAAAATTTTATTGATTCCATTTTGCTTGCAATAATTCAAAAATTAATTATATGCATACTCACCTTCTCTCTATGATCTTAACACTTTTATGTAGTGTCCACTTTAATTTTTAACCAATGCTTTGAATGCATTAAATATACTAAAAGTTTGTTTGAGATTAGTTTTGAATTTTAAATTTGAGAGAGGATAAATATGGTTCTTTTTAAAGGTATTAGATATCAAAAATTATAGTGGGAAGTCTTGAAGTTAGATTCACATTGCAAGATTTAAATTTTATTCTTTGTTCTTGTTGTCTCATTATTTCCTATCTATATATGGTTGGTTTAACTACTTTGGAGTTATGAGAAGTGTCTGATAAATATGGATATTTCTTGTGTGAAAGTTTTAAATTAATTATAAGTGAGTATTTTTACATGAAGGACATGTTTGTTAGTACCTTATATATTTATTTCATTACATAATGAAAGGGAAGTGTAACTACCTCACTAACTATAGTATTTCCAACTTTGGGTTTGTCCAAAATATCTCGTGTTCATTGTGATATATTTTCATTCTTATAGTTCATGTTCATGTGTAATATTTTGTAAATTTCAAATCTAACACTTTTTTATATCTATTATAATGAATGATAAATATATTATAATAATCATATCCTAATCATTTTCGGCATAGGAGTCATAGGATCCATGTTGGTGAAGCTTAGTGTTGAATATCCACCTAGTTTATGGATTACTACCACAACTAATTTATAGAAACCATACTTAATATGTGTTTTATTCAACTACATTACAAGAAATAAATAATGAATTTATTTTCATAATCATCCAAAATTATGTTTGAAACTTTTTCACTTTGTCTATTAATATCAAACTGCTTCTCTCTACACTCATTTGCATAGTGACCAAACATTTTATAGTAATGACACTTGACATGATATTATTAAATACTTTTTACCTCCATTTATATGATTATGGTTATAATTTTTTCATATACCTCTTTCTCTTGTAAATAAATTTGGATTGTTATTCCTTTTTCATGGAAATTGTTGCTCCTTCCTATTCTTCTTTCACCTATCTTACCACCTCATCTTCCTCTTATGCATTTACCATTTTAAGTTGACACTTATGATTTAAATGTATGTTAAATAGGATAAATGGTTGTCATGTTCATCCTTTACCTTGTGCCTTTGTTGTTACTATTTAACACTTATCATTTGAATGCATGCTCTAGTGGAGAAATTGTTGTCCTATTTGTCCTTTTCTCATGAGTTTTTAAAAACCCCATAAACTCATCAACAAATACTATTGACAAATCTCTTGAATTTTCCATAAATACAAAAATAGGGTCAAATATAATAGGAAGACTCATTAAAATATTTTATACTAACTTATGATATTCAAATGTGTCTCCATGAGAACTCACTTTATTTAATATAATCACTATACAAGTAAAAAAATCATTTATCAACTCAAAATATTTCATTTATAAATTTTAAAAATCTCTTCTAAGCATTTGTAATACTTCCAGTTTAACTTTGTTGATTATTTGATATGAGTTTTGTACATTGTCTCATGTTTTCTTGGGCCTTATTTTTCTTTTAGTCATCAAGAAATTTGACTCATCCATTGCATTTTGGATGAAAAACACTAACTAATAATCCTTATTATTATTATCCTCAACAATAGATTTGTGTGATTTTATAAGGACATTATATGTCACCTAGTGTGTTATTTCTGTAAAACCATTTTCACCAGTTCTATAACTTTTGAGAATTGAATAATTACTTCATCTAGATGCTCTAATACTCAATTATTTCCATCAAATTGAGAATTCTAGTTTTGAATATGACTATTGATAATCATGCATATTATTTTATCCAAATTTGAGATTAAGAGGTATTAATATACTTAAGACAACATCTAAGTAAATAATAATATGTAAATTATCCAATAAATACATATGAATGATTTGAAACTTACTATTTCAAAAATATTCCAAAAGGGGAAAATATTAAGAAATAGATGACTTAGTTCAAACTTTATTTTATAGGACTATAATAGTGACTATGTAATTGATAGTGGGACTATGTAAACATGCTATGAATCAAGAACATTGCTTCACATTACTCTGGTATAAGGTTGTGCTAGATGGATGATGCAACCTACACAATTATCTATAGGCTATAATGACATCCTTTAGGTTTTGTTCCCTCTATGTGAATTATGTTAGATTCACCTTCACCTATAGGTTTGGTGTGTATGAATATATTCATTTGATTTTTTATGGGATCTGCTATGTGTCTTGTTCTTCACTTTAAAACCTCACTCAATGACAAGGAGCAAAAAAATTAGTAAAAGGAGAGATTAGGGTAATAAGATGGATTTTCACTTGACCACAACACCTCATGTGTTGAGCACTACTAACATATTAATACTCTAAAAAGGGATCAATCTCTATGTATTTATACCATGCTATGGTGGTCAGTGTGTGAAATTCTAGTGAAATGTTATATTTTGGTGCAATCTTGGTGTAATTGTGTTCTTAAACAATGACTTGTCACCATGTTGTATTTAAACCTATATCAAGGATACTTATAATGTATGGACTCAAAATTGGAAAGAATATATGTTTTACTCTCAATGTGTAGTTAGATAATTCCAAAATTTGTAATAGTGGTAGCTTATTATCATTTAGTGAATACAAGGGTGGAAAATGTGCTTCTATAGTGGTGTTTTGGGGATTTCCTCAAATGGGACTTCTAAAACATGTAAAACAACCCATTACATGAGTTTTAATTTAATAAATTAGTTTTTAATTGGTGGATTCAGACACTACCATCCATTGGGATTGTCTTTGTAGATCAAATTTATCTAAGGATCAAAGACAGCTAAACTGGAAGTATCAATCAGTCAAATAGTGATTTGAATTTGCTTGGAATGAGGAATAAGACCATTCAATATCAAATTTTCATAAAGGTAGTCAATCATTTGTATAAAATTAGAGGAATAATAGTTTATAACCATGTAATAAAAACATTAGGTGTGCATAAGTAGTGTTCAAAAGTGTATTTTTTTAGAATTACATTTTAATTTTAGTGGTTTCACCCCCACCCCACATTCTAGTAATACAACAAAAATACTAGACTAAAATAAAAAAATGTTATACATGAGCTTACTTATATTTAGTAGGCTTGGGTATAGATCACACATTGAATTGTACTTTATGCAACCCTACAATGAAACATGTATAGATTAGTCCTTAAGATGAAAATATGAAATTAAATACAAGAAACTTATAGATGAAATAACAAGGAATGAATACACCTTTTAATGTATGTAGACTGTTGTGTTTTCTGGTGAAAAATGTGTGACTAAAGAGTGTGAACCTTTGGATATTTCTTATTTAAAACATGTATATTGGACTTTGTATTCCCTAATCCTCATTGGTAATTTTTTTCATAAAACCTCAATATTCACTAGACTTCATCATCGCACAACTTAAGGTAGTATAATAGTTTAAAATCCTTGTATGAATTCTACTATATAACTCTAGTGTAAAACTAGATAAAATTTTGAATAACCCATTACATATGGAATAATATTCATTATGGTGATTAAATGGTTAAATACTTGGTGTAAAACTAGTGCAAAAATTATATGAATATTCTTTGGTGTATACAAAATAAATAATGACATGAATTGGCATTCCTTCTGTAGAAACTGGTGCAAAACTAAAGAAGTGACCATGTGTCACAAAAATGCACCTAATATGATATCTAAGTATATTTATTTTGATAACTAGTCAAAAATAATTTGTAAGATTCTGAAACACGTGTCACGTATGATGACTCCCATCTAAGCAAAATCTATAATAATCATGCGTATAAATATAAAATTATTTTTGGATAATCACTAAAAATTATTATTAGACTAAATATGATTCTAATAATTTTGAAAAACATTATGTATGATTCCTCAAATAAAATTAAACTAGTTTACACATAAATGGCCTACATTGTTGTCCAAATGGTGTAGTTCTATTTAAATGAAATTTATAGGCAAAAACTAAGTATACATTATGAGCAACTAAGAAAGTATTATTGTTTTCTATTTATGTAGTGGATTATTATAGATTACTATTAAATACAAGCCATTATGTATTACCCCTCTTTTGAGGTGAGTTGTGAATCCTACATAATAACTTATCTCAAAATAAAAAGTTATGCAAATGATTTTATAGAAATATTAAAAGTTAGACTAATAATGATAACATTGAATATCATGGCATTATATTCATAATATGAGAAAAATAGTAATGTATAATACATGTAGGACCAAGCATATAGTGGCATGTCTATATAGATGTTATAAATTAGGCATGTAGTGAATAAATTATCAACTATTTAGTAATTGAAATTGATAGAGTACTACTCAAGGAAAATTCATGGTTTTGATCATGGCATCAACAAATTAAGGATATTTTTTATATATATTATGGCATCAAAAACTGAGCTACCAATAGCAAAAAAGAGTCATGTCCATGAAGCATACCCAAAGAGCACAAGTAAAATCAAACAAAACATGGAAGAAGGCCAAGGGGTCTCATATAAAGTACATGTTCAAATGTCACTCACACACATATAAACATATAATAATTCATAGAGCCAAAAACATGGACATGTTCAAATATCCATAATCCAAAGCAATGAATATAGACAAAGCATGAAGTAAATAACCAAACACAATAAACATGCATGAATAATTAAAATTTATCTACATAAGTAATTTATAAAATGAGTGTATTCAGTAACTCAGGTATCAAGTAAGAAAGAAATGTGGAAGTAAGTGAGAAAATATGGAAATATGTGTGTAATGTTACACTATACTACATTAGGAACAAAAGTGATATTCGTAGAGTGATAAAAAAAATTGAGTAAAATATAACCCCATTTAACTTGATGTGATGCATAGATGCTATAGAATTCTTGTGACTATTTTTTATTAATAAATTAGAGCATGTGCTCACTAGGATAACTCTGATATAACTGAACAAGAGTGCAATGTATTAATGAATAAATTAGATTAGTTTTGTCTATGTATGTTTTTTGGGTCTAAGACACTATCACCACCTACAACTACATTTATCTACAACACACTAAAGTAAACTTTTAAAACATATTTGATATAAAACTAGATATAGAGAAGTGTTGAATATACTGAAGCACAAATCAAATGATGTAAATAAACTACACATGTCATGCATAGGTCCTAATTTTTATAATATTTTTAATTTTTTTGTAAAAAATGAACATACTAACCAATGATATGTAAAATCCTCATAATCAATAGATCTTGTATCTAACATAGGAATTATGACCTCTCATAAATTGAAAGTATCATGCCACTATGAAATAACTACTTGAACTCAGAATCCAAAAATTGGTCTTGATTTATGACATAAGTGTCATTGTCATGATGATTATTTTTAGTATGTTATCTATATGTTTTTATCATGGTGAGTTTTTGGACTCTTCAGAACCCATTTTGGAGTATAATAACTATGTGGTGGTGTTCTTTGTGGAACACTCTTAGTGTCTTGTAATACCAATCTATTACATGGTAGAGTATAAGGTGGCTTTCTAGAATCTATGACAAATCACTGATTAAGTGTATTTTCATGGATAGGTCTCCTTGGAAAGTTGACCACCTTCTTTTGAACGCTCTAAATAGATTAAACATTTTTAGGTTGTTCAATAGATATTTATTGTGTAGGAAAAATAAACTTTGGTTATAGGGGGTATTCAGATAGATTACCATGAACTTTGATAACCTCATTATCAAATAAATATTTCAAACACATGTGTAATGTAAAAGCTACTACAAAAAAAATTTGAATCCAAGGACATCCTAATAACATATCAAAGACTCCTACACTAGGTAGTAATATAAACTTGGTGGCCACATGTGTTAGGCCAATCAATAGTGGTAATGTGATCTCACCAATATAACTCTGCATATGTCTATTAAATACCTTCATTATTATTGTTGTAAGAAGTATATCCTTATCTATATATCCAAAATGAGAGATACGTGTGATAGTTCACATATTCACACTTGATCAATTATCAACCATGATAGTCTATATCGGTTGATTATCAATGTAAGATCAAATGAAACAAAAGTTGAAATCAAAATCATCATCAACTATCTTATGTTTTTTGAATATGATAAGTGGTCTAGATGCATTGAAACATGATATGATGATGACAATACATTGGTGGAGGGCATGGATTATATGTGTGATACACTTTTGATTTATCTATATGTTTTGAACTATATGATTAGTGAAAGGATTATTGAATATCTTCATTATTATATTCTCACTTGGTTGTGCCTTTGTATTATTGATAGATGTACCTACATAAATGATCTTCTCATCTATCAGATCTTATATCTTATGTATCAAAATGATGATTATGTTGATAGTATACCCTGGTGCTCTATTAAAATAATAAAATCATCTAGATCAAATCCTTTTGGAATAGATTTAATCACATCAACACCTTTAATGAGAAGGAGCAATATGAGGTGACATTCCAATAATGTTTTATAACACCTTTTAGTGATCTTATATAAAGTTGGTAAATTATCTCCTTGGAGGAATGGATAACATAATACATGGATTAGGCTCTAAATTTTCATTCATTGATGTATTTTTATCATTTTATTTTCACTTGGCCTCACCTTATATGGTGGCTTACTTAGATTCTTTGTATTAGAAGTAGAAAATGGGTTGGTTACATAATTTAGGTTATTCATTGCCAATAACTTAACCTCTATTTCCTTAATTATGTGACATAAACCATTAAATGATAGAAACTTATTAAACATAAATATTTTAATATATAAGGATTTAAATATAATGGTGATGAAAAGTGGACAGTGAGATGGACAAGAGTGAGAAAATATTTTAAACCGTGACTCTGAACGGGAGAAGGGCGATCAAGATGATGATGGTAATGAAGATAGGGTGAAGAGAATCATGTGTGAAATTATATTTGAATCCATTTTAGGGAACCAAGGTCAGATAAATGAAATATTTCTAGGAGGTCCTAGTAGGTCTAAAAGGATGAGTCCCATAGAGGTGCCAAGTAAGATGCCTTGGAGTTCAAAAATATTAGATTCTATGGCTAAGAAGGATATCTTACCTATTGAACTACTAAAAACTATCATAGATGGAAAAAATGTTCATATTCAATTCACTCCCTCTCTCATAATCTAAGCCTCTTTTAGAATGGAATAGGCATTGGTGGGAAAGTTTATGGGAGCCAAACCTAACATTAATACTTTCAAAGCATGGGCTAGATAAAAATGGAACCCAAAAGGACATATGGGCATTATAGCTATGGCTAATGGATTTTTATTGATCAGATTCAATAATATTGAATATTGTGTCAATTTTTAGCAGGGGGACCCTAGGTTTTTGGAAAATCAAGGATTTTCTAAAAAAGGCACCCAAGCTTTGATCCTGAGATAGAAAATATCAACCTTATATTGATTTGGGTGCATCTTTTAGGACTCCCCATTGAATTTTGGGAGGAACATCATTTTATTAGCATTTCCAAGTCCTCTAGTTACTTGATATCCTTTGATTCAACCACTAAAGCCAATTTTAGACTAGTTCATGCTAGATTTTGTGTCAATACTTTTGTGAATCAAGATCTACCTTCATCAATCATCCTGCATACTCCTTTTGGGATCAAAAATTAGAAAATAGAATTTGAAAAATGATTTATTTTTTGTGATAAGTGTCATAAATTGGGCCACCCCTCAAAATATTGTATCCTCTCTTCTAAATCAATATAAAACAAGCCTTCCTAGCAAAGAAAAGGTAAAATCTCTTTTAAAGAATATGATCATCCAAATACTTCAGAGATTGGAAAAAACGAGAAGGTAAGAATTGAAACAAGGGACATTTGTATCTTAGACAAGTCAATTTTAGGTAATTACAAAAAAGATGAGTAGGTTTTGGTCAGTCCTCTAAATTCCATAGAACATTTTAAGCTTAAATTAATGCCCAAATAAGACCATTAGGTAATAATAGAAAATGAGAAGGTAGTCTCTATTTCTCAGATATACAAAAACATTTTAAATAATCCAAATCTAATTATCCCTTAATCTCCAAACTAGTTTGATGTTTTATCATGGCTAGAAGAGATGCACCTTCAAGTAAATGACAAGAGTAACATAGAAAATTTAGATTTGGTAGATTTGATAAACCATCCGGTTGATCTTTCTCCTAAAAACTCTCAAGAGGAAGTTAAGGAGACTCAATAAATTGTAGAAACACCCAAGAGTAACACCAAAGAAAATTTCACTTCCATTATCATTATCAGGGGAGGATTAAAATGCCCAACCTATAAGATGTCCCCTAAAATTGGTATATCATCTAAAAAGAAATTTTCAAAAAAATTATGGAGGAAGAGATTGGATATGGATTTTAAAAAACCATGTCATTCAAATGAGGTACCTATTTTGGTAGTTAATTGTGTTTCTTTATTCTTAGAATATTAGAAGAATGTATATTTACTCAAAACAAAAAAATAGGTACTTTTGAAGGACTCACAAACCCATTATTCTAGTTATTTAAGAATCCAAGTTAGAGGGAAAAAATTCTTGAATCATAAGAAGGCATATTGAAATGAGGATAGAAAAGCTTGCTTTAGTGCTTCAGGGGCTTCTAGAAGATTAATCACTTTTTGGGATACTATTAAGAAGTGTTATCATTGATGTCAAGGTTAATGTCATTGATGTTAAGGTGCATTTGATGAAGATGCATGGTTATTGGTCATTGAGGTATGTGCATGATATGACAAGGTGATATTATTGAGCATTATCTTTTATATTGGTTTATGTCAAGTTTTAGGTCAGGTTGAAGTATTTATTATTGTCATTAAAGATTCTTGTGAAGGTATGATGACAAGTAGGTCTACAAGAGTGTTGTTGTGAGTAAGACCAGTTGGTAGTGTGTGTTGTGACAAGCTTATGATAATTTAAGGTATGTAGTGTGAAATAAAGATTGAAATGGTTATGAGTGTTGTTATTTGTTTTCCATTATTGATAAATGCATAGGTAGTAAGTTTTTGAGGTCAAGTTCTTAAGTAGCCTAATCCTATTCATGGCATGAAGAGACATTTTGAGAAGGTATGAGACCTTCATGAGTGGTTTTATTAGGTTGCTTGAGTATGTGATTTAGGTTTAGAGTGCATGAAAAGAGGAATAAAGGCCAGTTTTAAGGCTTAATTTGGTTTGTAGGTTAAGGTCTAGAGCGCGCGTGCGCGCGCGCGCACACACACACACACACACACACACACACACAGAGAGAGAGAGAGAGAGAGAGAGAGAGAGAGAGAGAGAGAGAGAGAGTGGCCTAATGAGGTATCATGATTTGTTGATAAAGCATGTGAAGGATGTATGGTAGTGTTTAAGCATGAGATAGGTTTTATGGAATGAGAGTGAGATGTTAATCATGACAGTGAGGTGTTGTCAGGTGTTGAGAGCATGGAAAGAAGCATGAAGGTTTATTCAAGGACTAGTAAGGTATGTGGACTATGGTATAGAGAGAGAGTAGCCTAATGGGGTATCAAGATCAATTTCTAAGGCAAGTGTGAGTATTTGAGCATTTACAAAGGTGAGTAAATTTTTTTTATGGATGTGCATGGAGTTTGAGGTTTTATTTTGAAGGATAATACATGAAAAGTTGTTTGGAGGTCTCTCAAGTGCTCAGAATGAAGGGTATTCAACTTGAGAAGGATTTTCTTATGATCATTAGATCATCAAAAACATTCATGGGAACCTAATATATTTATGAGATATGTTTAAGTTTCTTAGGTGAAATTTATAGGCATTAATATTTAAATTGAGGGGCTATGCTTTATAAATGATTGTTAACATTGCAGATAGGTTTAAACCCTCTTAAAACCCTAATAAGGACCCGATGTTAAATATATTGATCAAAAGTGCCCAAAATGGATTATTATGCATAGTTAAGTGTTTGTATATTTTATTATACTCTCATAGGTACCTCAAAGTGGTGGTGTTTAGAGAGATGAGAGAGAAAATGTGAAGATATAGGCTTGTTTCTAAAGAAGTTATTGTAGATGACAAAAGTTATATTGAGCAAAGTTTGAAAATGATTGGATGGAGAATGTATAGAATTTTTTTATTTCCATGGTAGTTTTTGGATTGTTTCTATTCCTTAATTTTCTCATTTTGGTGATCCAATTAGGCCAGTCGCTAATAGGCCTAATGGAGTGAACAGTGAAAAACCTTGGCAGCAGTGAAAAGAGGAATTGAAATATGTTTTCATGATATAATGATGAAAACAAGTACATGGAGATATTTTTTAGTAAATTTAAGATATTTTCATGCCTATAATAATATTTTTAGGTCATGTGTGTGGTGAAAATGTTGCTCATAAGTTGACCTATCTTGTTCAGATAAGATAGTGAGATATAAGATCATGAGATTGGTCTACAAGACCAATATTTACCATTTGACCATATGATATTTATATATTTTAATGGTATAATGATCTCATAGAATCATCTAAATTCATACTAAATATTTTAAAATATCCATATGTGTGTTGGAGGTCTAAGTCACCATGACTATGTTTTGAGGTAATCTAGTAGTTCTGAGTCAGTGAGTTGTAGAGGTGTTCTTGAAGCCTTATCTCTAGAGTGGAAGTTTATAATGAATTTGGTGATGAACTTGAAATAATTTATACTCTATCTATATCCTTATTTTATCATATTTTATTGTCTTAATTATGTTTGAGATTCATTCTTACAAGATAGTTTTTTGAGGCACATAGGTCTAATAATGCAAATCATGTAAAACCCATGCAGTGTGAGAAGTTGATCTTTGGTGTGTTTTTAGGGTATAATAATGGATAAAAGTGCATAAATAGTTTTTTTATACTGGTATGTCATATTCATGATTGTTATATATATTTTAATTTAGGTATATTGGTGAAAATATTGAAGCCAAAATGGCTTTTCTAGTTCTGGTGTGACTGTGAGAACAGAGGTCTAGAGATTGGTCTGCATGTCTAATATTTTCCATACAAGTGTTGAAGGTCAATTTTTCATGATTGTGTTTTTGATAGTCTTAGTAGTTCTGAGTAATTAAGTTACAGTGATGAGTTTGAGGCTTTATGCCCTGGATTGAAGTGTCTAACACATATGGTGATATTTTTTAGGTCATGTAAATTTTTTATAATATATTTATTATCATTATTGTATGGATAAATGATGTTTTATTTTCAATTTTTCAATACAAACTTTTATGTGTGTTTAAAGGCCTAATGTGAACAGTGTCAATGGAGTGTTTCAAGTGGTAGTTGGACCTAAAAGATATAATTGTTATCTAATGATGTTTTATAAGGCCTATTTTATTTTTATATGATATTTTCCTACCATGTGTGGATTTTTAAAGTGTTCCAAGGAAGGCAAAGTGTAATGTGTGTATAAAGAAGGCCTATTAGGTCTCCATAAGGCCTAAAGGAGGATAAGGCCTAATGAAGGTGTGTCTAACTTATTTTTGTATTTATTCTTAATGATAACATGTGTAAAGATATATTTAATTCCAAATCTAAGTGGTTAAGTGATTTTAGCTGACCAAGATTTGTGTGTTCATAAGTTGTGTATATAAACAAGGCATATTAGGGCTATTTGGGCTAGTTAGAGGATTAGATTGAAGATCAAATGAGATAGAGGATACTTGAGTGAAAGGAGGTATTTTTTTTATTATTTTTGGGAAAATAGTGTTTAATTCCTAAATAGTAAGGGGTCTAGAATAAGTAGGAAAGTCTGATTTAATATGATAAAATATAAATTTTGTAGAATTAATTACATAAGAGAAAGAAGTAACTTATCTAGAAAAATAGGCTGATACAACTATGACAAGAAGTTGAAAAATGAGGTACAGGGCTAGGAATATGTCTGAAACTTGAATCTAACTTTCATTTGATGAAAGGATAGGAGTACCAACAATAGGACAACCTAGTGTCTGGTGTTATAGTCTAGTTCCTGCCATTGTTGTCCAAATTAGTCATAAAGGTTTAAGCTTTCTAGGTTTTGTTTGTTGCCCTTGTATTGATCTACCTATGAAATTTTAGATCTTGAATATTGATACAGCTCTTTTTAGAGATGATTCAATCTTTAAAACCTAAGTCTATCTACACACATGAAGCAATAAATAAATTAAAATAAAAAGTAGAAAAATTGGGTTAGGGGAAGAATGATCACATGATATAGAACCCCTACTATCCTAATTGCTACCTACGTTAACCCTCAAGTTAGGGTAACAGATCAAATGTAGTTCTCCCTTAAGAAACGTGCATAATTAATGTGTATGGTAGATGCAAGAATGAACTTTTTTCTAGGCCCTTCCTTGATCAAGCATGCAAGTCTATGTGTGATGCATAATGTTATGATATGCTATTGACTAATTTTTATTATGTAATGTGCCAAAGTAGTACATACTAGATATAAAATTCCTTGTGTAGTCCTTTATATAGGAGACTCTTTAGTTTTAATTTGGGAGCTTTAATCATATTTGGTTGACATTGGAAAACTTAATGATGAAGCTAAGAAAGAGGTTTGGACTCATTAAGGGAAACTGATCATTAGATCTCAAAATGACCTTGGATATGAATTCTAGAGATGGGACACCCTAGGGTCTATAATTGTAGTCTAATCCTAGCACTCTTATCTTATAAGCTAGGGACATAGGGATGGAATAAGCATGGGAAATATGACTTGGCTGAGGTGGAATGACCATTTGAAAGGCTTGGGATGATTGGGAATAGGCAAAAATGTAACTCAAGCATGAAACAAGAATAAGATGACTCAAATGAAAGACATGGCTAAATGTGAACAAAAGTTCATATTCTTTAGCTGGAGTCTCCTATGAAATGACTATGAAAAGACAAGATATGTGTGATTGCTTGAACAATTTAGGGTGTATACATTTTCCCCCTTTTAATCTATTGATGTAATGAAATGAATTACTAGAGTAAAATAAAGAAAATAAAATGCATACCTAAACCTACCTGTATAGAAATGAATGTGTTATAAAAGGGTCCAACTCACTTCCTAGACAAGTAAGTGGATGGAGAATTGAATAGTGCCTAGAAAAAGAAGGAATCCCTAGAATGGATGCCCATTGTACTAAATTTGGAAGTAGAATCTATATAACATGGGGAAGAAGGGGAATGTTATCCCCCTGTGTTAAATCTAACTAGAATGAGAAATTCTCAGAGGCCCATAACCAATGTTTGCCCTCTATCCCACATAAACTCATGTAATCTAAAATGTGTGTATAGAATATATATGCTGTGAAGAGAAAAATCTATAATTCCCCCACTTTGAATATTTGAACTAGAACTGAGAAATGCTCAGAGTCCCAAAACCAATATCTATCCTTTATCTTTCAAAAACTCATGTAGTTTGGGTCTAGGTACTATGGACCAACCACTATAAATAGTCATACAGTCCAACCTAGTGATAACCTATGTACAATTGGGTGTAATTTTGTTCTTTCCCCACTAATGTTTGTTGGAGCAACTTCAGTAGAATCAAAAGACTCACTTGATATGATAAGGCCTTCCAAAAATATTAAAGGTGTATGAATGGATCTCCAGTACCATCAAAGTGAGGTAATGATGGTATCTAGAAATGCTTAGGCAATTAAACTTTTATGATGGTCTTTGGAAGAGGGTTACCATGTAAATCATTGGCATCCATCTAAGACTTATAAGCCTTGTTTTCCAAGGTAAGGAGATATACTTGGTGTTTTAATTCACCAACTGCATGCATTAAAGAGATAGTCTCATAGGATGGTGCATTAACATCTTGAAGTGGTTCATTTAATTATTGAATTTGATTGTTAATTTTAGTCATGGGAATGCTAAATTTAGCAATTGGATCATAAAGAGGGGTTGTGCTCACTTGAACCTTGGGATTAATGGTAACTTAAACCTTACTAGAGGGATGTGGGCTACCATTCTCTTTAGGTGAAGAGTGACAACTGGGTTCTACTATAGTGAGGGGTGGATAGGAAGATTCATTGGTATCATTATGTTTTAGTGAATCACATTATAATTGAGTAGAAGATGTGATAATAGCATGAACATGTGCATTATTTGAAATAAAATCATGCATAGAAGTAGAAACAACATTTGGAAGTGCATTATGTTTGAGAAGAGGAGTGAGACAAGAGTTAGAAACATGAGATGCATTTTGTTCTTCACTATGTGCATAATAATCATCATTGTTCCATGCATTATCATAATTGAAATATTGTTCATAATCAATCTCTTTTTCATATTCATTGGCATGTTCACTATAATACTCATTATCACTTCCATCATTGCTAGGGAGAGGTGTAAGAGAAGAATTTAATTCCTTTCCAATATGAAATAGATTATAACTTTAAATTGCAATATTGTGTGCATATATGCTATCTAGAAGTGAAATACATGTATTATTTTCATGAGAAGCAAGAGAAAGGGAGTTATAATTTAGACCTTCTTTAACATGAGATGTATGAATTGAACTATGATTTGGCAATTTGATTCTATTACATTTATATTGTTGTAATTTGAACATTGAAGTAACATGAGAGAGAGAGAGAGAGAGAGAGAGAGAGAGAGAGAGAGAGAGAGAGAGAGAGAGAGAGAGAGAGAGAGAGAGAGAGAGAGAGAGAATTATCACCAATTAGAGGTTCACTTGGAAGTGCATGACTAAGTTATTCATTGGGTGCATTTTTTATAGGAGAATGAGGTGAGAAGTATCTTTCCCATTTATCAAAATTATTTTCTTTTGAAGAAGGAATAAAAGATATAGGCTTGAGAGAAGAAGATACATCTACTTGTACTTCACTATCACTATCACATATATCATCATAACATGAGAGAGAGAGAGAGAGATTAGGTTCACATGGAAGAAAGTTATCACCAATTAGAGGTTCACTTGGAAGTGCATGACTAAGTTGTTCATTGGGTGCATTGTTTATAGGAGAATGAGGTGAGAAGTGTCTTTCCCATTTATCAAAATTATTTTCTTTTTAAGAAGGAATAAAAGAGATAGGTTTGAGAGAAGAAGATACATATACTTGTACTTCACTATCACTATCACATATATCATCATAACATGAGAGAGAGAGAGAGAGAGAGATTAGGTTCACATGGAATAAAATTATCACCAATTAGAGGTTTACTTGGAAGTGCATGACTAATTTGTTCATTGGGTGCATTGTTTATAGGAGAATGAGGTGAGAAGTATCTTTCCCATTTATCAGAATTATTTTCTTTTGAAGAAGGAATAAAAGAGATAGGTTTGAGAGAAGAAGATACATCTACTTGTACTTCACTATCACTATCACATATATCATCATAACATGAGAGAGAGAGAGATTAGGTTCACATAGAAGAAAATTATCACCAATTAGAGGTTCACTTGGAAGTGCATGACTAAGTTGTTCATTGGGTGCATTGTTTATAGGAGAATGAGGTGAGAAGTGTCTTTCCCATTTATAAAATTATTTTCTTTTGAAGAAGGAATAAAAGAGATAGGTTTGAGAGAAGAAGATACATCTACTTGTACTTCACTATCACTATCACATATATCATCATAACATGAGAGAGAGAGAGAGATTAGGTTCACATGGAAGAAAATTATCACCAATTAGAGGTTCACTTGGAAGTGCATGACTAAGTTGTTCATTGGGTGCATTGTTTATAGGAGAATGAGGTGAGAAGTATCTTTCCCATTTATCAAAATTATTTTCTTTTGAAGAAGGAATAAAAGAGATAGGTTTGAGAGAAGAAGATACATCTACTTTTACTTCACTATCACTATCACATATATCATCATATTCCTCATTACAAAAATAGTAATTAACTTCATTGTAAATGAAATCATTTACCACATTTTTAGCTAATGTGAAATTTTGCAAACTTGTCCATTCATTGTCATAATTATGAGAAAATTTTAGAAATTGATCTATGGGATGAGAGGGAAGAAGTGCCTTAGTGGCCATTTTATTTCTTTCACCAAAGATAATATTGAAAACTACTATTAAACAAATAAATGAAAAAATAAATATTAACATAGAGATTTTGAAAATATTTTTAACACTCCAAAAAAATTAAGGAAAACTTGGGGTTTGAGAAACTATTTTGGAAATCTAGGGTTTTAAGCTAGGGTTTTATAATTTTTGAAAAATATTGAAATAACTTAAATTCTAAAAATAGTTCTAAATAGGATAAATGCACAAAAATTTATACAAAAAATTAGAAATTTGAAATTGAATTTTTGCACAAAATATGAAGGAGAAACCCTAAGGCTACCAAGGGTTTTAGATTTGTTCAAAGTAAGTCAGGTTTACCAAAATATTTTATTATTTTCTAGAGACTAGTGTTTATTTATTAAATAATAAAGGGTCTGGAATAAGTAGGAAAGTTTGATTTAATATAATAAAATACAAATTGTGTGGAATCAATTACATAGGAGAAGGAAATAACTTATCTAGAGAAATAGGTTGATACAACTATTATATAAGTTGAAATTTGAGGTGTGGGGATAGGAATATGTATGAAACCTAAATCTAACTTTTGTTTGATGAAAGGATAGGAATGCTGAAAATATGACACTCTGGTGTCTGGCACTATAGTCTAATTCCTAAAACTATTGTCCAAACTTGTCATAGAGGCCTGAGCTTTCTGGGTTTTGTTATTTTTCCCTATATTGATCTACCTATGAAATTTTAGATCTTGAATATTGATATATCTCCTATAGATATGATTCAATATTCAAAGATTGAGTCTATCTACACATATGAAACAACAAATACATTAAAATCAAAAGGGGGAAAAACTAGGTTAGGGGAAGAATGATCACATGATCTAGAACCCCTATTGTCCTGATCGCTACCTACATTAACCCTCAAGCTAAGGTCTCAAACCAAATATAGTTCTCCCTTAGGGAACATGCATAATCAACACACATGATAGATGCAATAATGAACTTTTACCTAGGTCGTTCCTTGATCAAGCATGTAAGTCTATGTGTGATGTAGAATGCTAAGTTATAATATTGACTAATTTTTTTTTATGTAATGTGCCAAAGTTGTAAGTGTTAGATATAAAATAAATTGTCTATTATTTTATATAGGAGACTCTTGTTTTCAAATTTGGTAGCTTTAATCATATTTGGTCAACATTAGAAAACTGAAAGATGAAGCTAAGAAAGGTTTTAGGAGTCATTAAGAGAGGTAAACTGACCATTAGAGATCAAAATGACCTTTTATAGGAGAGCTTGAAATGGGATACCCTAGGATCTAGTGATGTAGTCCAATCCCAGTGCTCTTATCCTATAGGCTAAGGACCTAAGGGGTGGAATAAGCATGGGAACTATAACCTAGCTTTGGTGGAATGATCATTTGAAAGGCTTGAGATGAATAAGAATAGGAAAAAATATGACTCAAGCATGAAACAAGGCCAAGATGAGTAAAATGAAAGTCATGGCTAAATGTGAACAAAAGCTCATATTTTCCAATCAGAGTCTCCTATGAAAAGACTATGAAAAGACAAGATATGAATGGTTGTTTGACCAATTAAGGGTGTATACAGGTATTATAAGCCATCATAGGAGAGTATAGAGATAATCATGAATATATAACATGAGTTATATGTATGAAAATAAAATTCATATGTGTAGACATCTAATTCCTAACACCATTTGTGTTGAAATTGTCAATCTTACTCGAATTGCACTCAAATGCACATTTTAGGTCAAAATCCATAAAACATGATAAGTGGTTCAAATTTTTTGTTAACAAGTGCAAATTTTGGTTAAATTATCCCTAAATAGGGAAATTCAATTTATGAGCTAGCTAACTTTGATTAATTTAAGTCAAAATGACAATTTCACCTTTTGTGCTCTAGATCACTCTTTTCTTCTAATTCATCAGTACATGCCACGTACCTTTGTTATTTATTTTGGAAACATCTTAAATGGAAATATGGTTCCAACACATCTAACATCTCCTTCTAATTCTTCTCGAGTCAAATTACAACTCAGTAATATGACTTTCTGACCATTTTGATTAACTAAGGGCCAATTTTCAAATAATTGACAAATGTTGATTAACCTTATTTAAGGCTAATTAATCCAAATCAAGAGCTTAAGTGGATTTTCCATGAGAGTTATTGAATATTTATTTTTTAAAATTGATTCTTATTAACTACATCATCAGGTGACATCATTTCTTGGGAAGACATCCCTAGGCCATAAATGCCACAAATATCAGGATTATGGGTCACCCATGCCTAGTTAATGCCTCCCATGCCTATTCAATGCCCCTTTTTCCAAGGTCATGATGATGATAATTATATATTTAATTCCAAATATAAGTATTATCCTCAACCACACATCATCTTAAGATGGATGGTTCAAGTTAATCCTGACCAACCTCAAAAATTTATAAATAGAGAGGCCATGAACATCATTTCTAAGCTATTTTGGTGAAAGGTTATTATGCTAAAATATATTAAAAGATTTATTATTGAAAATTTATAATGCTAAAATCTTTCCACAAGGCTTTGCATTTGGTCATATATTTGTTTTCAAGCTTCATTGATAGGCTAGTTTAGTGATTTGGAATCAAGAGCCTAAGTTTTATGGAGTGTTCTTGAGGCATTAGAGGAACTCACCACCATTGTTGACAAAGAAAAGGATGCTTGATCAAGGGAGAACATGTTTTTGAGCCACATGGGTATGGTGAATCTATTTGGAAATTTAATATGGTGTTGCTTTTTTTCATTTGTTTCTTGCAATCCTTTGTAATTCCCGTAGGAATAGATAGGCTTGGTTAGTTAGTTACTTATGCATGTTTCATTGTTTATGGACTAATGCTTGACTAACTTGCTTTGTAATACTCTCCACATCTTAGCATGCCTAGTGGGACTAGATACATCTCACACTTGAAGGAGATCTTTTTTCAACTCTAAAATGTTTAGTTGAGCCTTTAAAACTCTTGAAATTTGATTTTCTAACTTTATTTTTCCATTTTTATTTTCCATGGTTTTACATAGTAAACAACATCGATATAAATACTGACATTAGTTACCTAACTTAGCTAACATCAGTAAGCAAATCTAACATTGGTTAAATCTTGGTTACCTAGTAACTAACATCGATGGTAATAACTGACGTTGGTCACTATGTTTTTGAAAAAAACATAGACCTAAGAGCTACTTTTTCAAAGTTCATTATTTCAAGCTAAAATGAGATTCAAAGGTAAAGAACATGCTAACATTTTTAATGTAAGAACAAGCTTTTAATTTGATAAAAACATGTTTAAATCATCTCTTACATGCTTAAAAAAATTAATTAAGAACTTTGTTTTGCTGTTTAATAAAGAATTTAAAAGTTTTGGTGAATGTTTTTAAAGTTTGAAATTAAGACAAAGGGGTCAAATGAAAACCACCAAACATTTAATTTGGGTTTAAAAATTTAACACACTTGTCAATTCTTGTTTGCAATAGTTTTTTAATCAAATCATGTTTGGAAAAAAGAAGAATGTTTCATGTATGCTCTTCCATTTGTCCCTTGGAATCAAAATCACCATTCTTATTGCAAGTAGCCTAGTCCAAGGCTTAGAAATAAAGTCATCTAAAGCACTCCCAAAAAACTCATCAAATTTTATGTGATCTTGAAAATGACCCTAAAGTCTTTCTACTTTCATGCTTTATTTATTCTTATGCATCTTGGCTTATGAGGGGGACTTCATCACCTCCCACAAGTTCTTTAGGGAAGATTTGACATGGGGTTTCATCTGTTGGCATTGACTTCATTTGACTCCTTTGGAGTTGCACATGGGATGTATCTGCATTTGGAAATCACACTACACTAAGAAAACAACATGATGTAGTGGTTGTAAAAAGGACTAGACCTTTTTACAACTAGCCAATGTCGCAGTCACCTAATTTCCATGCTTGTCTTTTGTATCATTTGATGTGAAAGTCATTATATAATTGATTCCCCTTGAATGTTCAAAACTTGATAGTTTAGTAGACCCCACTTTGCCATACCTTGTTAGTTTAGACTTAAGACATTTGTTTTTTATCATTAGCTTACTTGGTCTTGATTTATGTCTAAAACTACTTGTTTGGTCTTGATTTATGTCTAAAACTACTTGTTAACTCCATAAACTTAACTAAAACACAGTGTCCTCAATTTTCTTGAGCAAGGGAGGCATTACACTGTTTAAATGGAAAATTCACCTTTCCCTTGTTCAAATTATTATTAAAATATTTGTGTCATGTCATCCACTTTGGCGCAGTCATGTGACCCAATTGAGTCTAGAACATTTACCTAAGCTGTTTAAATATTTCATTTATAATCCACATTTAAAATTGAACCTTTCTAAGCTCTAAGGATTGGTGTGTCAAAGTGGGTTCCCCATTTGTGCACTAAGCTTGTTTTAACTTGGGTTCAATTTTCCATTTGGATTGAAGTTCATTTATTAAGACTCAAAATCACATTATCACCTTGATGGACTCAAGTCATCTTATGTATCTCTCACACTTTGAGTCCTAGAACATATTTTATCCTACTAGAATCATGTGGCGATGTTGTGTTTCCTATTTGGTCATAGCTTTATACTTAGTGATTTGCATATGTTTTTACATATTAAGTTTATTAGTTCATTTTATCTTCTTCATAATGTAGAGAGATTTCCTATAAACTTCTAGGGTCAACTTGTCAAAGTTGAAGCTAGCTTTTATAGTGTGGGTGTATCACAAGGATCTATACTTTGGTGTACTAGTTTTCACCTTGGGTCTTTGAGTTACCTTACTCTCTTTTGATCTATATGATTTCAACTTTACTAAAGGTTGAGTAACTCATGAACCAAATCTTCTAAATTGTGTGTGGTCTCACACTACCCTCCCTTATAGTCTCATTGATACCTTGGTTATTTGTTTAAAATAGAGCCAAAGGATACTTTGATTAGTTTCCAAACATTGGTTCAAATTTGGTCAATACACAGAACAAATCTTTTGAAACATGACTCAAAGGGTCACTTGTAGTGGGGCCTCTTATGGCCCTAATTATGAGGATGAGAAATTTTATGATGGTCAAGATAACCTTGTTATTTTTATGACATCCCCACAATAGTAAGATTCAAAGATGATTACAAAGGATATTGACCCCAAGAAGATAAAGATGAATCCCTTCTTAGATTGATAGAATCAGGTGCTAGACTACCTTCTGACTTTCCTATAGAATAATTACATACCTTAGTTAGAGAAGGAGAAAAATGATGACAAGAGAAAGATTTTGCACAAATAAACATACCTTCTTCCTCTAATAAAGGAAAGGAAATACAAACAGAGTCAAAACCCACAAATCCATATCTTCTAGCTAAGATCAAGATAATAAGTCAACAATATGCAAATCAAATTTTCATAGACTTAACTAAATCCTTAGTTGAAACTTCAATTCATAATAATGATTCAAAATAACATGGAGATATGGGTGAATGTACATAATAAGTATTAGATGAGAACATGACCATATTAGATCAAGGTAATCTAAACAAACAGTTAAAATCATAAGAGACCTTACAATATGTTCCATTTGACAAAAAACATATGTTCTTCAATCATAAAGAAACTATTGTTACTTTACAAGCTTAGAAACCTAAACATTCAGTTTGAATTGAGGAAATCCTTCAAGACAATTTGGCTAGCTCTTTTCAACCAACCCAAAGATTGGTAAATAAACATAGAAATTTTAAAAATCAACAAAGTACAAAATAGTTATATTCAAGGAATGTTTTACAATCCAAGAATCAATGGCCTATGTTCTCAACTCAAGGGGTAAATTAGAACCAAGGAATGGATCAAAAGGTAAACGCTCCTTACAGATTCACACAAAACCTAGGGCACATTCCACCCCAACAATAACAAAACTTGGGGCACATTCCACCCCAACAACAACAAAACTAAGGGCACATTCCACCCCAACAACAACAAAACTAGGGGCACATTACACCCTAATATAAATAAAACTAAGGGAACATTCCACCCCAATAGCATCTTATCCAATCCACAAATGCACCAAACATGCAAGAATGGAATTTTATGAAGGAAATTGTCCAAAGATTGGAGATGAATAATAGAGTCAAAAAGTACAAATTTGATGAGATATGCCCATATCCATTTGAATTATCTATTCTCCAAAACCCCTTTCCACCTCATTTTGAGACACCCAAGTTTGACAAGTATAAAGGAAAAGGAGATCCATGTGAACACATACAATCATTCATCATCTTATCTCAAGAGGTTGCTTATAGTAGCAAGTACTTACTACTACTATTTTCACAAAGTTTAGCAGGATAAAATCTTGATTAGATACTTAAACTCCCGAAGCGATCAGTTGTAAATTAGAATAACTTATCAAAAAAAATCATTAACCATTTCTCATACAATATAGAATATGAATTGACCATTGTTGACTTATGTAAATCCAAGCAGTGTGATGGTTAAAGTTGCATTGCATATCTACAAAGGTGGAGAGCATTGGCAAGCTACTTTCAATACAATTTAATAGACAAATAGTTGGCTAATATATTTGCATAGAATTTACATCTGGAAGTTACACACAATCTATGGAGTGATATAAACAAGACATGTACAAATGGTATAGGCTATGCCTCCGTCAAATGTATAATTAACTCCCCCAAATCCACTACCTACTTTGTAGAGACAACCTCCATAAAGGACATTTCATAATAATTTTAGATTCTTTAGCAAGTTAGGAGAATCAATTGAAATAGTATCACAAAAGCTCATTATAGATAATTTAATTATATGGCTAGTATCAAGGCCATTTCCTCAATATCAACCAAAACTAGATTGGTACAAAGAGAGTGAATGGTGTAAATTTCATCGTGTTACTAGTCATGGTACATATCATTAAATTTAATTGTGACATATTAGTGAAGACATTATTGAAAGTGGTGAATTAGAAATTAAGTTATCCCCTAATAAGGACACAAATAAAGATATAGGAATCTACAAAGACCCTTTTCCTTGACATGATCCACCACCACTAAGAAATAATCAAAATGGTCACAACTAAGAATAGAGGTAGAATCAGAACCAATAACAAGGTCAGAATCATAATGAGCATAATCAATGTCATAATGCCCACACTAATAATGTGGCTTATAACAATGTACCTTATGACTCTAATAACACTATGGAATGAATTTCTACAACCCACATTGCCACTATTACTATGAAGCCACAAGGCCAATCTCATGTTCCTTGCAACACAAAACCCATCATTATAGGGTCAACACCCTCTACCCCTAGTAATACCATGTTGATTTTGCATCATCATGTTGTTACTCCATTTGCATGGGTTACTAATCCTAAACAATAGTATCATTCTTTTAATTATAAAGGCTCCTCATAGACCCAAAATTTTAGAAATATAGTTAGTCAGCCATGAGTCACCATCCAAGACCCTTTGCCTCACTCTTCTAATTATAATATTTCCTTAACACATCTAGTTTGTGCAATTACAACTAGATGCATGTTAGTTACCATCTAGGGCCCTTCACCCACTCCTTTCCATAAACCCAATGAGAACATTATACCAATAGTTCCAAAGCTAAATATTGTCCCAACAAAGACTAAACTAGTTCAATCAAAAGTTTAAAGGCCTTATCATCTAATGGATCAATTAGATAAAACCCCTACACAAATTTCCACATTAGAACTCTTGCAGACATCTAATGTCCATAGAACAATCTTTAACAAACTTTTTTAAAAGTCTATTGTGCCTAATGATATAAACCTTGATCAGTTCTAGATCCTAACTGGACATGTATCTTCATTTTGACAAATCACATTTGATCAAAAGGACATGTCCACCCTTGGCCCAAACCAAAATAACCCACTATACATTGAGATAATCATTATGGATCACAAGATCAAGCAGGTTCTTCTAGATAATGTTTCAAGGTTGAACATCATATCTCTTAAATTGGTGTGACAATTGGGTTACATGGATAAAGACATTTAGCCAGAAACTATTACAATCAAAGCTTATGATAATGCCAAGAGGGAGTCATCCAATACAATTTGGTTGTCAGTCATGGTTAGGTATATTTCTTATCACATATTATTCCATATTGTGGTTATTGAGCTTCCTTATAACATAATTCTTAGTCATCCTTGGATTTATTAAGTACAGGTAGTTCCATCTACTCTTCACTAATGCCTTAAGTTTCCCCATGATGGGATTGAGGTTACTATTCCCACTAATCATCAACCCTACTAGTACTGTAAACATCTTGAAGTAGAGTTTCATAATTATAACTTTTGCCTAGGTTCAGAATTCATTACAAAGAAGAAAAAATCCATTATTTCTCATCCTTCTCCATCAAATTATATAGACCTTAGTGATCTATCTTCCACTTCAATTGATCCATTTCCTATAGCTTTGGCCAAAAAGGTTATTATTAAAGATGCAAGAATTTCCACGTTCCATCTAAAGGACATCCTCCATATTATAAAATTAGAAAAATCCCTAAAACATTTGGTAAACCTAAAACTTCCCAATCTCTTAATACACCTAATCAGATTTGGCAACCAAAGAAGAAGCAACCATAACCTCCTATGGTTTTTGTACCTACAATTGCACCAATGAAAGATTGAGAGGATTTTATTGAGGGAAATTAGTTATATTCTAAAGGCCTTGAAAATTGTTTTTAAAGTCTAAAGTATCCTATCCCTAATAGGATAATGGATCATCTTGACTATATAGGGAAAGCCTTAGCCCACAGGTGCTAGGAATTTTAGAACCCTTGTCAGCTAGAGTTATTAATTGGAATCATGGTCTCAGATTTTAAACCACCAGAGGCTAACCTCATGACATTTGATAGTGACTCTTTTGAAGTGACTAGTAATGGGACTCCTAGCAATGACACAACATCCCATTATAGCCTTTTCAATGAGCTTGTTGACTCAAATTTATTTGATTCAAATGTCATATTGACCATAACACCTATTGGAGCTTCCCATCATGAAGCAAAAACACATCTTAGTGGTGTTTCCCTTCCTGAAGTAAGACATTATATATTTCCTATTGGCATTTCCCATCCTAAAGTAAACCCTCACTATAACCTATGCTTTTGCTACCCTGAGCTCATAGATTGGGATCAATAAAATTCAATCATATGCCTCAATGAGTTTCAAAATGAATAATCAATTGTAGAATACATGGGCCTATGAGATGTATTCTCCATTGGTGATCATAAGTAGGGGTTTGATTTTTCATTGAATTCTTCTGCTTACTTTGGAGAGCAAGAAAACTTTCTTGGTCATAATAAAGAACAAACATCAAGATATTTAGGTGAAAAACTCTTTGAGGCACTTGTCAAATAGGGAAAAAGTAAAGAAAAAGATAAACCTTTGAGTGAAACTTTGTTTCAGGCACTCCTAGGTGGGAAAGTTTTCTCATCCCCTTAGAATGTATAAATTCCATCTATCGCAAGTTCCATAGCTAGTACAAGCATCTCTTTAGAAAAATATCAAATATTTGAGCATCTTGCTCTTGAGTTTCTAGAGGTTTTTCCTAATTGGCCTTTACCTGAGAAGGTAGATTCTGATTCTTCATATTATCTGGATCTTTGGGAGGAAAAACAATAAGATATAGCAGAAGAAGATGATCATGACCATACATTGCCTATAATTCTAGAGGATGGATCCACACTCCCTATGGAGAGCATAATATAAGTAAATTTGGGAACCCATGAGGATCCCAAACTTCTTTATATTGGAGCTTCCCTTACTAAAGCATAACGTGAACATATTATATCCATTCATAAGGATTATAGATACATCTTTGCATGGGAATACTCTGACATGCTAGGCTTGGACCCAAATTTGGTGATGCATCATCTTGTTGTTCACACTAATGATAAACCAATCAAGTAAAAGTTGAGAAAGACGCATCTACACATCACCCTTTTGGTTAAGGCTGAGTTAGAAAAGTTGTTAGGAGCCAATTTTATCAAACCACTGAACTACTATGAATAGATTTATAACATAGTGTCAGTGAGTAAAAAGATCTCAGGCATACGTGTATGTATTGATTTTCATGATATCAACAAAGCATGCCCTAAAGATGATTTTCCTCTACCCAACCTTGACATAATTATTGACACAACTGCTAGGTATGAGATGCTATCCTTAATGGATGAATTTTATGGTTACAATCAGATCAAGATAGCCCCTAAAGATTAACATAAGACCATGTTCACCACTCTATGGGGGACATTATGTTACCAAGTTATTCCATTTAGTTTGAAGAATGATGGAGCCACATATCAGTGTGCAATAAATGTCATCTTTCATGACATTATACATGCCATTATAAAGGATTATGTTGATGATATACTAGTAAAATCAAGAATAAGAGCTAGACACCCTGGCATACTACAAAGAATATTTGAGAGGATTTGTGCATATAAAGTCTACTTGAATCCTAAGAAATGTGTCTTTGGAGTCACATCAAGAAAAAATTTAGGGTTCATTGTATCATAATGAGGGATTGAATTTGACCTTATAAAGGTCAAAGCTATAATTTAAATGCCTCCACCAAACAATATTAAATAGTTGTGAGGTATACAAGCCAAAATCTAGTCTATACACAGGTTCATTTTTCAATTGGCAGATAAGTGCCACCCACTTACCCATCTCTTGAATAAAGGGGCAACATTTTAGTGGGATGAAGATTTTTAGATATCATTTGAAAATCTTAAAACAAACTTGGCCAATCCACTAATTTTACAACCTCTGATACAAGGCAAGCCATTACATCTTTATATATCAACCACATAACATGCACTGGGGCACTTTTGGCTCAGTATGATTATCATGGTGGGGAACATGTAGTTTATTATTTAAGCTACACATTGGTATCCTATGAACATAATTATATGCCTATTGAGAAGGCATGTTTAGTTTTGGTGTTTTCCACTCAAAAATTGTGACATTATATGCTAAATAACAAAACTATTGTTATCACCAAGGTAGATCCTCTCAAGTTCCTCTTATCTAAAGTACCTCTTCAAAGATGTATGGCTAAATGGATTATGATCCTAAGTGATTTTGATATTGAGTACCAAAATTAGAAGGCAATCAAAGTACAATTTCTTGCAGACCAACTTGTAGAAGCTCCTCTTACAGCCACTCAACCTCTCGACTTTGACCTTTTAGATGATTCTATCATGATGATAGAAAAAGCATCACAACAACTTAAACAATGGACACTCTATTTTGATGGATCCTTCACATCCTAAGGGTCTATAGCTTGCATAATTTTTATCATGCCATAGGGGGATTTGATCCCCAAAGCATTCCATATACAATTTTAGTGTACAAATAATATAGCTGAATATGAGGCATTGGTTATGGGGCTCCATCTTACCATATAGTGGGATATTCAAAGCTTAAAGGTCTATGTAGATTCATAGCTAATCATAAATTAGATAGATAATTAGTATCAAACAAGAGATGATAAGCTTCTTCTTTACAAGCAAATTGTTGATAACCTTAAAACACATTTTAAATTTTTGCAATTTGAGCAAGTTCTATGTGTCAACAAAAATTATGTTGATGTCATGGCAATGATTGGTTCCATGATTCAAATGCATGACATTGCTAAAGAGTATCAATTATTGATTGAAAATCTTCTTCAACTAGCACATATTCTATCATATTCAGAGAGGGTATGTACCATTGCTGATCCTAATCCCTCACCTGAGCTACCATGGTACCAAGATTTTTATAACTATTTCTATAACCATGTATTCCTTGGCAACCTTTCCAAAAACCAATAGAAACTATTCCTTCCCTACTTAACATGTTATATCCTCCTTGGAAACATGTTTTATCATAATGGCTATGATGGAACACTTCTTCATTGTTTATCTTTGGGAGAATCCAAGCTGGCACTAAAAGAGGTTCATGAAGGGATGTGTGGGACCCATACCAATGGTGTAGTCCTAGCATAGAAATCTCTATATGCAAAATTCAAGATCAAGCACAATAAATCCACTCTATATAACTCGTAAGGCAATGGACAAGTTGAGGCATCAAATAAAACCATTCTAGCCATCTTAAAAAACATTGTCAATGATGTTGGCCATAATTGACACTTGCAACTTTTTCCCACCCTCTGGGCTTATAGAACCAATCATCACACCCCAACTAGAGCTACTCTATACTCCCTTATTTTTGTCACTAAAGTTATCATCCTGGTCAAGATTGATATCCCATCATTAAGAATATCACTGGAGCATATTGAAGATGATGAAGACTATAGAGCCTCACGGTTATAAGAACTAAAACTTCTTGATGGTAAGCATTTGGCTGATCTAGAAAACTTACAGGCCTATCAGAGTAGATTGTGGAGAAGCTATAACAAACACATTCTCCCTCAATAATTTGAGATTGGTGACTTAGTTTTGAAAGATAACTAGAAGAACATGAATGTTGAACCCAAAAATAATGGCAAGTTTTAGCCTAATTGGTTAGGACCATATATTGTCACATTGAACTCTAGATTAGGAGCATACCAACTGGCTAAACCTAAAGGTGAATAACTTTTAGAGCCCATGAACATCATACACCTTAAGAGGTTTTACGCATGAACAAATTTGAACCATTATCTATAAGACCCCTGACTTGAGGGTAACTTGTGTTATCATAATTTTATCCCACCATTTTATCTTACCTTGAACACATGTTATACTACCCTTGTCCAATTTTCATGATTCTTGATAGTAAAGGCTTTGAAACCTTAGCACTTTGAACACATTCTTCATCATGAATTTCTCTCTTAGAGAAGCATATTCTTCATTATGTCTAATTCATGTTATAGGATTGAACACTTTTTGTCCCTTGACCAATTATGATCTCGATTATGTCTCATGAACATTATGAACATTTTCAGTAGCAGTTCAACCAGGACAGTCTTGTACAACTTCACACAGGTGAACAACTACATCCTCTTAGTACAAGTATTTGATGCTCTTTCATGTTTTTGTTGGAAAATATAGAAGCACACAATTGATTACCAAATACAAGTAACTTACATATGCGGAATTAACCAGAAGCAACAAGTAACTAGAAATCAGAAACAACATAGAATATGAGAGACAATACACAACTTGTATTAATACTCATCCAAAAAAGAATACAATAAAAAAGATGCCACTTCTTATTCACACCTCTCAGAGGCTTCCCACACCTCAAGTGTATAGTAATTATTTCCTCAAATCTCTCTCTCTCTTACAGTCCCAACACACAACTCAAACACAGAGTTGGTGTTCACCTCCAACCAGTCAGTATCCACTACTGCCAGTATACCAGTGTTCCACGCACTCCACAAGTACACAAACATACTTCAAGTAGATCTCCCCTGAACCTGAAACAACCTGCAACTCAAATGATCTTACTTATGGAAGGAACTACCTTGCCTTCCTCTTTGCTCTCCAACGAGTACACATCATACTCCAAGTAGATCCTGCCTGATCCTGCTCCCTGTTGTGTTGCTATCCTCCCTGATCTTACACACCTGCAAATCAATCTGGTTTTGCACACCTACAAACTTGGATCCTGGACCCACATACACCTACAAATCAATGATCTTACTTACCATATAGATCTCCTAACATAGCCATGCACACTTACTGACCAAGATCATACATACATGAAGAATCCCTCTGATTCTCCAAATCAGCACCCACACTTGGTACTGTGGCACTAGGAGGAACACACCATGCTCTCTTCACACACAGAAGGAGCTAATATTTTCTCTCTTACTCTCTAGCACACTTTTACAATACATCCCATGAGTCTCTTAAATAGAGCTCATGCAAACAATAACTAGACACCTAATTACAATAATCAGATTCATAGCTTCTAGTCTAAAATTGGCTCTTAACATGCAAACACTCGGTTCATTAACTAACTATCTATAAAACTCATAGTTCAAACCACACAGGCGACTGACATCGGTCCCTGTCTACTTGGAGATGACTGATGTCAGTCGATCTCTGACCGATGTTGGTTGCTCTTCCTATCTAATCTCACCGATGTTGGTTGGCCTGACCGACGCTGATGTTTGTGACACTCAGCAACCTCCTCCTCTACTTGCATCAGTGAAGCTTTTAGCTCCACAACCTAACAATATCCCACTTGGAGATAAATAGCTACACTATACATGTACCCTATCTAATCGATTTCCAAGCTTGTATCCCTCTTCAAGCTCAACCCTGAAGACCACCCACCACACAACTTGTGGTGCACCTCCTATCATCCAAGTACCCTACCACATCTAAACCTACAAACCCATGTAGTGAAGTCCTGACCCTACATAGCATGAATCCCTGCTACTGGTCCCTCTCAAATAACTGAGAACCCACTTCCCCGAATTGGCTCCTAACTCTCTGACAGCTCCCACTGCGTGGGAAAACTCAGGTCTATACTAGACCTCATGTGATTTTAGACACTAAACTATCCAGCCCTTGGTGTGCTCTAGTTCTGCATCTTACGTATTAAACCTTGCCAACACCTGATTCACATCAGTAACCACTAGAGACAAAATCAACCTGTGATCTTCCATGTCTCTCATGCCAAAGAATTTCGCTCCTCCAAATTCCTCATGACATGCCACTAAACTAACCTTACCCTTAGCTCAGCAAAACCCTATATGTACAAACATGCTATCTATCATACCATCCACATACAGTAACAGGATAATGTCATGACCATCATCCACCTGGTAAGACAAACACAATGGTTACACTGACATTGACTAAAGCCCTGCTTTGTCATCCACCTGTCAAAACCTGTACCACTGTCCTGTAGCTTCCTCAATACCATATAACCTAGCCTTTCATCTCATGTGTCCATTCTCTCTATTCTTTAACCAAGGTATCCATTCATCTCAGTGCTCTCATATTAGCTGGCAACCCTACCAAATCTCCCATTTGGTCCTGCACCCTGTTCATGCCATGCTCCCACTGTTTCCTGGATCCTTCCTGCTCTACAGTCACCAACTAGTATAAAGAAGAGGAATAAATAATTTGAGGCCTACTTACACTTTTAGTCCTCCCCATGGGCATTTGAGACTCCTTGACAGCTTGCTATCCACCCAAAATCCATTACAGTGACTGACCTCGGTCACCACACAGTCTGCATCTGATCGAAGTCAATTCCATGCACCTATCCTAACTACCAACCCACTGACATTGGTGTCTACCTGCTACCAATGTTAGTCCTCCTAATCAACGTTGGTCTTATTGTCACCGACGTCAGTCTTACCCTGCCTGACACCACCAGCTCTGATCTACACATGATCGACATCGGCACTTGTCTGTTCGACGCCGATTCCTCCTGATTGATGCCAGTACCTGTGTTTACCTGTGAGTGATGACTTTTTACCTATGAGATTTCTTTGAATCAATCCCATGTCCAAACTACCCTGCTCAGAAGTATCTAGCCTTCTCCGCTGATCTCTGTCTGCCATCTCCTCCATAAACACCAAGGCTTTCTAGTTCTTAAGCCTGTCAAACACATTTGACTTCCTCTTAAGAACATGCATCTCCTTCTTGCTCATGTGACCAAGCCTACAAAGCCACATCTCCACAATAGAAGAAGAATCATTAATATAAGCAAGTAGATAAAGAGTACCTACTTTCTTACCACTAGCTAATTCAAGTGTATCCACTGTGAGAGTTCTTGTGCATCTCTCATCACCCAACTTTTTTAAAGAAATTAGCCATATCTTCAACACTGGAACCTACATGACCTCCTTCAACACCCATGTGTTGGCTGCCTACAATTTCAGCTTCACTTCCCCTTTGCCAATTCTTTGGCAAGGCTCACCAGCACCTCTCTTTGGGGCTGCATGGAAAGAGGCAACATAATCTATAAACCAAGATTCTAATTTATCCAAGAAACATACCAGAGCATCCTATGAAACAACACCTACAACATCTTCTTCTTTAGTTCCTTCAGGCTAATCTTCCACAAACCAACAATTTTTCTTTACCTGCTCTTTCTTTCCATAGGACTGTAATTGACCATTCGTGATTTTCAATTCCTCCATTCTTAGCTTACTTTCTTCTGCCATTGTTCTACTCCCACTCAAAAACCCCTGAGAGTAACCTATAATCAAACAACCCTACTTACTGCAACCTTAGCTCTGATACCACTTGTTGGAAAATATGAAAGCACACAATTGATTACCAAATACAAGCAACTTACATATGCAGAATTAACCAGAAGCAGCAAGTAACTAGAAATCAGAAACAACACAGAATATGAGAGACAATACACAACTTGTATTAATACTCATCCAGAAAAGAATACAATAAAGAAGATGCCACTTCTTCTTCACACCTCTCAAAGGCTTCCCACACCTCAAGTATACAATAATTCTTTCCTCAAATCTCTCTCTCTTACTGTCCCAACACATAACTCAAACACAGAGTTGGTGTTCACCTCCAACCAGTCAGTATCCACTACTGCCAGTACACCAGTGCTCCATGCACTCCACAAGTACACAAACATACTTCAAGTAGATCTCCCCTGAACCTGCAACAACCTGCAACTCAAACAATCTTACTTATGGAAGGAACTACCTTGCCTTCCTCTTTTCTCTCCAATGAGTACACACCATACTCCAAGTAGATCATGCCTGATCTTGCTCCCTTTTGTGTTGTTGTCCTCCCTAATCTTACACACCTGCAAATCAATCTAGTTCTGTACACTTGCAAACCTAGATCCCACACCCACATACACCTGCAGATCAATGATCTTACTTACCATGCAGATCTCATAATGTAGCCATGCACACCTACTGACCAAGATCATACATACATGAAGAATCCCTCTGATTCTCCAAACTAGCACCCACACTTGGTACTGTGGCACTAGGAGGAACACACCATGCTCTCTTCACACACAGAAGGAGCTAATATTTGCTCTCTTACTCTCTAGCACACTTTTACAATATAGCCCATGAGTCTCTTAAATAGATCTCATGCAAACAATAATTAGACACATAATTACAATAATTAGATCCACAGCTTCTAGTCTAAAATTGGCTCTTAACATGCAAACACTCAGTTCGTTAACTAACTGTCCATAAAACTCACAGTTCAAACCGCACAGGTGACCGACATTGGTTGGCCTGACTGACGCTGGTGTCTGTGACACTCAACAACCTCCTCCTTTGTTTGCATTAGTGAAGCTTTTAGCTCCACAACCTAACAGTTTTATCAAGAACCTCACTCTCACCAATTTGTGAGCATGGGATGTTACAGCCAGCTTAGCTATCTTATTGGAACCTCTACTCTCTAGACATGCATCTCCTTGACTACATGGTCCCACATTGTGTATATTTTATCACAAAAACACCAAAAACATTGGAAATACTTTGAAAATACCAAAAACATTATAACATGATCAAAAAAAGAAAAAAAACATTGTCTCACACTTTTATACATTTGTACATTCATCTTCCACCATCCCATGCTCTCACCATTTTGTGAGCAACTATTAAGTTTGAATGTTCTCACCATTTTGTGAGAAACTATTAATTTTGAATGCTTTCATCATTTTTCAAGCATAAAAACACTAGTTCATTTCATCTTATCCCATGCACTTACCATTTTTCAAGATCATTCTTTCTCATCTCATCAACTTCTTTTTTACTAGACAATTCTCATTTATTTATTGTATCTTCCATTTCTTCTATAACATTAATCATGTTGGTTTGATCATCATTTTTATTCTATCCCATTTCCTGGGAGAACTACATTTGGCCTAAAGTTTATGTTGTAACGTGCATCCATGGAATTATGTAGGCATCATCCACTTATCTTATACATCTAGAGTCAGCTCAGCCAACCCCTTCCTTTTCTTCTCTTCCCTCATTTCTTCTATCATTGTTCCTTTTTTTAGGGAAAAAATGTCATTGTTCTTTATTATGATGTGGTAGAAAGTAATGCCTCTATCACACATGCATGAACATTTGTCTTTAAACCACACTAACTTGGTTTTTGATTGTGTGTGTTTATTTGAGTTTTCTTGGTGTTTTGTTGTGCTTTCACACCTCTCCTTTTATTTCTTCTCTTTTTCTCTTTTTATTTCTTGGTCTTGTGTTTCCTTGATTGTTTTTGCTTATCCCTTTTCTGTTTGAGAAAATCTTGATGATTCACATGAATCTTGATTGTTTATATCTTGATCCTATATTATTACATTTTTCTTGGACCATTTTGTTTATTTTATTATTGTTGGTGTCTTGTTCTTTAGTTTGATTTTCCTTTTTTCTTTTGTGTTCAAGAATGCCTTGATGGTCCATATGGATCTTGATTATTCATATCTTGGTCTCATGTCGTTAAGACATTCTTGACTTTTGTTTTTAAACATTTTTTTCCTACTTAAGATCATATCTTGATTTCAAGATAATTTCATTTATGTTTAAATTTTTCTTTGTCTTTGCTTTTTTATTTAAATGTAAATTGTTGTAACTCTGGTTTTCATCATTATTTTACCATTATCCTTAGTTATAGATATTCACATTTGAATTGGCTCAGCATAATTGGAATCTTATGTTATTCTAAGTTATTCATAGTTATGATGCTTAATTTATTTTGCTAAAGCAAGCACTTTTTGCTCAAGTCTCAAAGTCTTAACGTCAACATTAGTTCCAATGAACAATTCTCAAGAACACTTTGCAAAACCTAAGCTCATGATATGGAATTAAGCTTCTAGGTAGCATGCATTTTAGCACTCAAGTCTATGCTTAGATGTGCATCTATTTGCATACATTATGAGTCTAATCAATTCTTGGTCATTTTTCATCATTTCTCATTCCATTCTCTCACAAACTTGGGTGAACTACATTGGCCTGAAGTTCATGTTGGAACATGAGTCCATGAAAATATGTAAGTAGTGCTCAATTTTTATTGAGGTCAATTCAGCTATCTCCATTCTTATTTTCATCACTTTGTGTATTCTTATATGCTTGGTTTTATATGGCTTTCTAATCTATTACACCATCACATGTATGTTTTCACCCACTCACTTTAACCCATCTTTTTAGTTATATCATTGAGTTATTTTACTTTCCAATTGCACATGCTAGGGCACAACATCTAAACCATGTTCAAATCAAATCAGCTCTATAGGGGTAAAATCATCTTTATTCTTTATCAATGATCAAAATTTGCCCTACTAGGGCACAACTATCTTATCATGATCAAATATGCTCTATTGGGGTACTTCTTATTATCTTCTCTTTAGAAACCCCATCTAGTGGTGCTTCCCTTCCTAAAGTAGAATGTTCTCCCTTTTCTTATAATTCCAAGCTCTCCACATTAAATACCATGATGGTAATATTTTAGTGTCGAACTTGTCTCAAGATTGACCAATGTCGTAAGTGCATAGCTTGTACTCTCAAATTAGGTATGTTTATAGTGTGTCCCTTAAATTTATGGATTGTATCTTTCCCATTCCCCCTATTTCTAGGGCCTATTATACCTCTAATTATATTTTGATTATTGATGGTAATCACTTATGCAAGCATTAGCTCGTATGGATGTGATCTATTCCATGGGTTAATCTCTCACTTTCTCTCTTTTTAAGAGTCCATCCTTCTCTTTCATCCTAATATGTCCTCTCGAGGGGGCATCATGGGTATGTTCCAATTTCTTCTTGAAAACTCTTTTCTTTAAAAAGATGTTGATTTGCCTAAATTTCTCACTATGCCTTCTCAAATAGGGGCAAAATGTAGACATCTAATTCCCAACACCATTTGTGTTGAAATTGTTAATCTTACTTGAATTGCACTCAAATGCACATTTTAGGTCAAAATCCATAAAATGCCCTAAATGGTTTGAACTTTTCATTTAAAAGTGCCAATTTAGGTCAAATTATCCCTAAATAGGGTAATGTTGTTTATGGGCCAGCTAACTTTGATCAATTCATTTTGAGTCAAATGATGATTTCACCTTTTCTACTCTAGATCACTCTTTTCTTCTAATTCATCAGTACACACCACATACCTTTGTTATTTTATGTTAGAAACATCCTAAATGGAAATACGGTTCTAACACATCTAATGTCACTATCTAATTCTTCCTGAGTTAAATTAGAACTTGTAATATGACTTGCTAACCATTTTGATTAACTAAGGGCCAATTTTCAAATAACTGCACAAATGTTGATTAACCTTGTTTAAGGTTAATTAATCCAAATAAAGAGCTTAAGTGGATTTTCCATGAGAGTTGTTGAATATTTATTTTTGAAAACTGATTATTATTATCTACATCATCAGGTGACATCATTTCTTGGGAAGACGTCCCTAGGCCATAAATGCCATAAATATCAGGGTTATGGGTCACCCATGCCTAGTTAATGCCTCCCATACCTCTTCAATTCCCATTTTTCCAAGGTCATGATGAAGATATTTATAGATTTAATTCCAAATATTAGGATTATACTCAACCACACATTTCATCTCAAGATGGACGATTCAAGTTGAGCCTGACTAACCTCAAAAATCTATAAATAAAGAGGCTAT
Source organism: Torreya grandis (assembly GCA_037957365.1). Classification (NCBI taxonomy): domain Eukaryota; kingdom Viridiplantae; phylum Streptophyta; class Pinopsida; order Cupressales; family Taxaceae; genus Torreya; species Torreya grandis. The sequence continues at coordinate 399,382 of JARHVA010005858.1, forward strand.
GAACATCATTTCTAAGCTATTTTAGTGAAATTTTATTATGCTCAAATATCTTCAAAGATTGAATATTGCAAAGTTATAATGCTAAATTATTTCCACAAAGCTTTGCATTTGGTCATAGATTTTGTTTGCAAGCTTCATTGATAAGCTAGTTAGTGATTTGGAATCAAGAGACTAGGTTTTATGGATTATTCTTTAGGCATTGGAGGAGCTCACCACCATTATTAACAAAGACAAAGATTTTTTATCAAGGGAAAACATGTTTTTGAGCCACATGGGTATGGTGAATCCATTTGGGAAGGTAATATGGTATTGCTTTCTTTCATTTGTTTCTTGCTATCCTTTGTAATTCTCATAGGAATAGATAGGCTTGGTTAGTTATTTCTTTATACATGTTTCATTGTTTATGGACTAATTCTTGACTAACTTGCTTTGTAATCCTTGCTACAATATGACCTAATCAATCTTGAAGAGACCTAGTTGAGTGAAGAGGTCTAAAAAGCAATTTGAGAGGGATAAGAGTGCGAAGAGTTAAAGAGGTGGTCATCATCTATTGGTTTAGAAGCATAGTGTTATAAATTTTATCAAAGTAATTAGGTTGATAAGTTGGTGTTGAGTTATCTAGGAGGTTGGTGCCTCCTTGTAAGTAAGTGTTTACTAAAGCCTAGTCAAGTGGGTACTTGATTAGTTGGGGTTGGTGCTCCATGTGGAATTGGTGCTTCACTAAATTTGGTTTTTATCTTATAGTAATGTAGTCCATTTATATACATTAGTGGGTTGTATTCCCCTTTAGGGTTTCCCACATATGTGATGTGTTATTTTGTTTCATGCTTATGTGGATAGTTACTTATGCGTGTTAGATCTATATGTTTATTTGAATGGTTCATGATTTATTAAGTGTCACTAAAATAAATGTTTGAAGACTAACTAACCCCCCCCCTCAATAATTTTGATTCTATTAATTGGTATTAAATTCTAGTCCTTTGAAGTATGACTAATAGCCTAAAGGAGATCTTAGAATCAAATTCATGGATGATGATGATGATGATGACTGTGTTGATCAAGTTGGCAATGGATTTTTATTATTGGATAAAGAAGTAAGTTACAAGGAAGAATACAACATGTATGATGGATAATTTTACTATGAAAATGAATAAGGATAATATAAAGTAGATCTTGAAGCTGAGCTAATAAGTGCCCTAGATAATTTGAAGCACCAAAAGAAGAGGAAGCATGAGCTGATATCTATGGTCAAGGGTCTTAAGGATCAAATATGTACCTTAGAGAGTGATTAGGTCAAATAATCCAAAAGGGATGAGAAGATCATCAAGTATCTTAATAATTAGTTAGAAGGTGTCAATACAAAGTTTAGATCAAAATAAGTTGAGTATGATCAATTGAAGATGGAGCTAGATTCTTTGAAGGTTGAGCATGAGAAACTCAAAGACAAGATGAGAAAGTTTGAGAAAGAGCATGAGAATATAGAATAATTTAAGAGCACCAACATAAAATTCAACATGAAGACACCAATCAGTCAGCCCAATGAAATGAGGTATTCCAATTCTTTCAATGGTTGTTGCTTTTCTTGTCATATCTTTGGTTATAGAGCAAGTGATTGTAAAATAGTCTCAAGGGATGAGTTGTCATGGGACAATGGGAGAAGGAGTGATCAGTTAAGAGGCAAGAATAGTAATGTTATTTTCTACAATTGTCATAATGTGGGACACATTTCAAGATTTTGTCCTAATAGAGTTAGAAGGCCCTCAAGACATAACAAGGTATATGGAGCTCCTAGAGTGCATGAGAAGGGTCAAACATTTGTATGGAAACCAAATACTATCAAGGTGATTCATGATCAGTCTATTGGTTAAAATTTTAGGAATAAAACACTTTTAAACTAGATTTACTATTACCATAAACCATATCTAAACGTATGCAATAACATGCATCATGAAAACATTCTAATTCACCATTATTATGAAAACATAAAAGAGAGAATAAGATAATAACATAGATCTAATGTGGTTCACCCAATGTGGGCTACATCCATTAATGAAAGTTCTCAAATAAAAATAGTAATCTAAATACCAAGACTCCAATAAACTCTTATAGAGATATAAAAATCTCTTTTGAAAAATGTTGCACAAATAGTTTCACTTTCACCTACATGTGTACAATGTTTTATCTCACAATTTGTTAAACCACACCCTATAATGAACACTTAGACTTTATAAAACACCTATACTTTAACTTTGATCCTCAAAGCCACATCCTGAAAATAAACCATCAACCTCTAAAGGCCACACCACACCCTATATATATAGAATATGAAGGAAAATCCATGAAAGTAGGAGCAAATGCATCATGCTTATCCAAGATAAGCATCATCCACTCACGACAACTGACTTCCACCTCATCAATCTCATCCAAAATCTCTCCCATGAAGGAACATGCCATACTAAAGGTCTCCAACTTTCAAGGGCACATTTTCCAACAACATGTGATCACAACCATCTCCTTATAACAAGGAAGGCACTAAATTTTCCAATAAATAACTATCTCCCTCAAAACAATGAAGTCACATAGAAAATAGACATCTAACAACGAACTCCATAACACATGAAAACATAGAAATTAGATAAAATAAGGAATATTATACTCACACGTGGAGCAAGATTCCATAAAAGGTGGAGTGGGAAAAAATTTGTTCTCCACATTTTTGGAGATCTCTAGGCCCCAAAAGTATTCCCCTAAGGTCATGTGATAGCCCCAAAGGGCTCCACACTCAACAATCTCCCACTTGGAGACCATTTATCCTGAACATAATCTATCACTACTCCATGACTGCTAAGGCCAACCAAATTTGAACATAGTCTCAACTTGTCCAACATGACCACCTTGGGCATCATATCCATAGGATTATAACTAGTATGAATCTTCTCTAGCTTCACCAATTTCTCCTCCAAATTTTTCCTAATAAAGTGATAATGTAACTAAATGTGTTTCATCCTTGAGTGGAAAGTAGAGTTCTTTGTCAAATGAATAGTACTCTGACTATCACTGTGTAGTCTCCTAACTTCTTGATCATGCCCCAACTCTTGAAACAACTCCTATAACCAAATAATCTCTTTGCTAGCCTCCATGGTAGTAACATACTCTACACGTATGGTTGACAAATCCATAACCTTATGTATCATAGAAATCCAATTAACCACTATATCTCCAATAGTAAATATATATCTTGTCATACTTATGCTATCAATATCCTCTACCATATTTGAGTCCACATAGCCATGCAAAGTGGTATTTTATTTTCCATAACATAATGCAAAATCTATGGTTTGTCTCAAATATCAAAGAATCCTTTTAACTGCATGCCAATGCTCATAAATTGTATCACTCATATACCTACTCACAACTCCCACTACTTGGGAAATATATGGCCTAGTAAAAACCATGGAATACATCAAGCTACTAACTGCTAATGATTAAGGTACCTTGGACATCCTAAACTTTTTAGCTTCCATCTTGGGACACTACTCTTTTGATAATCTAAAGTGGCCTACTAAAGGAGTACTAATATATTTAGTATCCAACATGCTAAACCTTTCTAAGACTTTATTCACATACTCTAATTGGGATAAGATCATCTTCCTCTCCTTCCTATCACAAGAAATCCTCATACCAAGGATTTTCTTTTCATCACCCAAATCCTTCATAGAATATAAGTTATTAAGCTATTTCTTGAGCACATGAATATGTTGTATGTTCTTTCCTAAAACTAACATGTCAACATACAAGCATAATATAATAAAGGAACCATCATTATAATTTTTCATGTACACATAATGGGTCGAATGACACCTTTGATATTCTTATTCCAACATAAAACAATCAAATTTCTTATACCATTACCATGGAGCATGTTTTAGGCCATACAAGTTCTTTAGTTTGCACACATAGTTCTCCTTCCCTTTGACCTCATATCCCTGTGGTTGTTTCATATACAACTCTTCATCCAAATGACCATGAAGAAAATTAGTTTTCGCATCTAACTATTCTATGTACAAATCCTCAACTACAACTAAACCAAGAATAGTCCTAATAGAAGTCATTTTCACAATAGGAGAAAAAAATTATCAAAATTAATACCTAATTTTTGTGTAAACCCCTTGAACACCATCCTAGCCCTATATCTCTTTCTCCCTTCATCCTCTTCTTTTATCTTGAAGATCCACTTGTTTGGTAATGTACTCTTGCCCTTGGGTAGCCTCACCAAATCCCATGTTTGGATCTCCACGAGAGATATATATTATTTATCCATGGCTTTCTCCCACTTCAACTTGGCATCTACCTACATTACTTCCTCATAACACTCTGGTTCTCCATTATTAGTAAGTAATAAATAATTCAAAGGAGAAAAATGTTCAGGTGATCTTCTTGCCCTAGAATAACTTCTTACCATAGGAGTTTGGGGTCCTTGCATAAAAGGTTCTTAAATTGAATCATTAGATACTTTGCCATCTATAATGTCATCCAATATTATGTACTCTTTCTATTCATGATCCTATTCCTCAAATTGATCCTTATGCATGAATTTTTCATTAAAGATTACATATTTCTACCAAAATATTTTCCTATCTTTAATGCTCCATAAACAAAAACCAAAGTCATCCTCACCATAACCAACAAATGTGCATTTCTCTGATTTAGCCTCTAGTTTGGTCCTATCCTCTTTCTTGATGAGAGAAAAAGCTTCATATCTAAAGACTCTAAGAAAAGAATAATCAACATTCTTACCACACCAAGCTTGTTATGGAATGCCTCCATCCAAAGGCATAGAAGGTCCTCTATTAATTGGATATACTATCATGCTAACTACTTCTACCCAAATCTATAAAGGCAACCTTGCATGTAACCTCATGCTCCTAGCATGTTCCATTATTGTTCTATTCATCCTTTTATATACCCCATTCTATTATGGAGTTCTTGAAACCATCCTTTACCTATGGATTCCATTGTTAGAATAATAATCAAAGAAAGCACTACTATAATACTCACCTCCAATATCTGATCTGAGACATTTCAAGTTAGGACATGTTTCATTCTCAACCAAGGCTTTCCACTTCTTAAAAGTGTTAAATACATCAGATTTATTTTTAGTGCAATAAACCCAAACTTTCCTAGTTTCATAATCAATAAATGTAACATAATAATTGCATCCACCAATAGAAGATACCTAAGCTGGTCCTCATACATCTGAGTATACCAAATCTAACTTATGATCTTTCTTTGTGGGTCTAACCTTCAAGAACTTAACCTACTTCTATTTCTCATACACACAATTCTCATAGAAGTCTAGATATAGATAATTCAATTTAAGCAACTTATCTTTTAAGATCTCCATGCCCTTATGGCTCATATGACTAAGCCTGTAGTGCCACATAGTTACATTTCCATTTGTAACAACTAGATTAAGAGAATCAACACTACTAGTCAAATATAAAGTACCAACTTTCTTACCTCTTGAGATCACAAGATCACCTTTGGTAACTTTCCAAAAATCTACAACAAACAATATTGAACATCCCTCACTACCCAATTACCCCATTGAAACCAAATTTTTGTCTCAACATAGCCACGTGTCTAACATCCTTAAGGATCCATGTGTTTCCATTATGCATCATACCCTAAACACAACCTTTCCCTACTATCTCACATGGTTCATCATCACCAAGATAAGCATGTCTTATATTCTCTTTAACATAATCAGTAAAATAATGCTTATGTGGGGTGGCATGAAAAGAAGCCCCTAAATATAATACCCAACAATCAAAAAAATATATCCATAGAAAGAATTAAGGCATCCTAACATGATTTACCTGACGTCACATTTAACTCATTCGTTTCCTCATTTTTAAAATTCTTATCCTAAAGTGACCAATAATCCTTCTTTGAGTGTCCACTCTTCCCACAATGCCAGCATATCATCTTGGATCTAGATCTGGACTTAGATCTACCTTTTGACTTTCTTCAGTTATATTTGCTCTTATCCTTTTGCCTCCCTCTAGTATGAATAAAAAAAGCATTACCTAAAGATGATTCACCAATTTTTTTCTTTGCATCTCCTTGCTAAGAATCACACCTACAACATCCTCAAAATTTAAGCTTCCCTTGGCAGGGATTGCATTACTCATAGCCATAACTAAACTATCCCAACTATCAAGCAAAGAACACAATATTAGCAAAGATCTAAATTCATCATCAAAATTAATTCCAACACAAGTGAGCATTCTTAAAACCATATTAAAATCATTAAGATGATTATAAATTAAATAATTCTCAGACATTTTCATGTTAAACAATCTTTTCATAAGAAAAAAAATTATTAGAAGCTAAAGGTTTCTCATATAACTTTCCAAGTTTATCCATTAGAAATGAAACAGAAGAATACTTAGCTCTACTTAGTGAAGAACTAGTGACGTAGAATGCTTATTCCTATTGTGGCTGATGTTGAGGTCTTCGTACAATATTCTAGTTCAATCTAGAGTGAATTGCATAGATTTTTTGTAGCCAAGGGAGCGTTAGTCAAATTCTGATGATTGGTCTCAGAGTGTGCACGTCGATGTCTCAGAGTTCGATCGTAAGAGAGCAAAAAAGAAGAGAAGAGGAGAGAATCTGGGGAGGAAGAGTCTAAGAGAGCCAACTCAATGTTAGAACTCAGTTTATGAAATTGACATCGGTGATCCCGCTAGCGTCGGCCAACAGTTGACCGATGTCGGCAGATAGAGAATGGGTAAAAGGGCTATTTTTAGCCCTTTGCCCGTTTCTCCATCCACCAAGTGCATTTGCCATTAGAGAATGATCAAAATATGGGTTATTAGGCTTGAGAGTTAGTTAGGAGGTTAGAATGGAATGAGAATAAGTCTTAGGTAGTTAGGATTAGATGACCTATTCTCAGGGTGAGTCATAAGGTGAAAAATGGTCTAAGGGCGAGGTGTCCAAGGTGAGGTATCTAAGGTGAGGTGTCTAGGTGAGGTCATTAATTTAAAATAAGTAATTTATTTTAAATTAATAAAGTGTGTAAGTGTTTAGAAGTGGACCAAGGGGGGTTCGACATAATATTGGTGTCTACATTTGCCACTTTTTTTCTTGTTGGTTGTTCTGATGAACTGTAAGACAAAAATAGGAGTATGTTACCCCAGGTATGGGATAAGGTGTAGGTTGCCCCAAGTATGGGATGAGGTATTTATTTTCTTTTATCCTTTAAGTTTTTTGACTTGGTGGCCACATTAATAGTGTTAATTTCAAATAAAGGGGGAGAAGGTGGTAGAGAGAGCATAGTGTCACGATAGGATCCCGATGTAGGTGAGGATGTTTGAGAGACAGGGGATGGTGTCGATGATTTGTCAAAGGGGTGGTCAAGAGGATCCTTAATGAAAAGGGTGTCCTTTTTCAAGTGTTGATGAATGACAACCTTAAGAGTGTAGCAACACTCAGTGTCATGCCTAGGTGTGCGATGATACACATAGATTTTAGTGTCATCGAACCAAGATGGTTTTGGTATGAGAGGTTGGTATGGTTTAAGGTATGGTTTTTTTTTTGGTAGACTGGTCAATGCAGGAAGTCTACTTGGGGATGTTGCTTTGTTTTGTGGTCATGTGAAGCTGATCGATGTGGGAAGCTTCTAAAAGGGTGTTGTTTATGGTAGCAAAATTTGGGCATAGCCATCCTTAGCAAGATTTAGGCATAGCCATCCTTCAAAGGAGTGGTCTATGTTTTGATTTATAAGTTTTGGTGTCTTTGAATAGTTGTCCTTCAAGGGAGCAATCTATTAATTACAGCAATAATGTAGCTATCCTTCAAGAGAGCAGTCTACATTGATAGTTTATGAACTTTGAATATTTTGTTAGGCATCCCAATTTTATGTTTGGTTTGTGACTGAACTTGTAGTCCTGGACTTGACTATAGAGGTTTAAGGGTTTCCCTTTTATTAGGACAAAGCATTAATGCAAAAAGGGTTAACTAATTGTTGTAGGGAAAAAGGGTTGAAAGGAATAGAAATGAGGATGACGGGGGTTGCTCAAGGGACGAGCTCAAGTTAAACATCAAGTGAATGATTACTTGATTAACAGTAGAATGGTCACAGATGTAAGGCACTAAGGGGGTCAGGTTCTGGTTGGCCTTCAAGAGAAGATAGACAATAAGTGCCTGATCTATTCTTGTGTGTTATGATATAAGGTTTGAGCCAATTAGGAGAAAACTTCCCTCGTTTGCTTCATTCTATATTGGTCATGTGTTGGTTTTCTTTAAGGACGAGATCTCTGATTTTGAAATCTTGCTCTTTCAGATTTTTGTTGTAGGCACGATTTGATTGATGTTGTGGAGAGCTTTGAATTAGGTCATACAAAGACTTCTTCACAAGGGTTTTGTGAAGTTGTTTCACCATGGAGTCATGAATTTCCCCAAAAGATGTTAGTTGAGATGTGCCCAAGATAGAAATCTTGGGTTTTGGTGGTTGAGAAAGCTTGATGAATGGGTATGTCCAAGGGATAGAAACTTTCTCTTTTCTTTTATCCTTTAAGGTTTGTGACTTGGTGGCCACATTAATAGTTTTAATATCAAATAAAGGAAGAGAAGGTGGTAGAGATACCCTAGTGTCGCGATAGGATCCCGATGTAGGTGAGGATTTTTGAGAGACAAGGGATGGTGTTGATGATTTATTGAAGGGGTGGTCAAGAGGATCCTTAATGAAAAGGGTGTCCTTTTTCAAGTGTTGATGAATGACAACTTTAAGAGCGCAGCAACGCTCAGTGTCATGCCCAGGTGTGTGATGATACGCACAGATTTTAGTGTCATCAAACCAAGATGGTTTTGGTCTAAGAGGTTGGTATGGTTTAAGGGGTGGGAGATTGATGCTAGAAGATTGCAACAACTGGCATAACAGCAAAGCATAGGAACCCGCTAATGGGTCTGCACACTTTGTCATAGTAGGGGTTGACAACTTCTTTTTAGGAGTTATAGGAGGAGTTTTTTGTACCACATTTTTAGTTGGTAGTGTGGCCACATGCGTAGATGGCACTTTCTTGGTGAGAGGTGCCAAATTTTTTGGAGGAAATATATGTTTGATGGATAGAGGGACTAATGGAGGTGATTTTTTTTTGTGAGGTGTTGGAGTAGGGAGCACTCTTATTAAAGTAGAAAGGGTGTGGACCCAAAATGGATGGAAATGGTGATGGTGGGGGAGGAATTCTTCGATGTGGTTTAGTAGTATTCTTTAATACAATGTGAGGACCACTACTATGGGGGGCGAGGTTCAAATCTACCTTCACTTGTGGGTGAGTGAGGTTCGATACAGGGTGAACACCGAGAGATTTAACTTGTTTCAATATGGTAGACGTCTGTGAAGATTTGGGTTCAAATGCGGATGGCTGAGCTTCTAAATATTTGGAGGTGGAAGCCTAATCCTTATTAGAGGCTTTGGGATAAATTTTTGCAAAAGGATTGGCAGTATAAGGTGAAGCAGGATGTGTAAGATAAGGATCCTTAACTCACTCCCATAATGCCTCATGTTTTAGATTCTTAGAATGGAGAAATCCTAAGTTTGCTGCCAATCAAGAGAAGGGTTTAGGTGATGTCACGAGAGATCTTACAGTCAGTTTTTTAGAGGATTTGGGTGGTTGTGAGAGTGGAAACATGTTGGATGCAGTGATCTCAAGCCAAAGGTGAGAGAAAATAGTCACTGGATCTTCTTTGGTTGAAGGAGGTGAAGTGACAGGTTGTTCTCTCAGTAGAGAAAGGATTGGAGAATGTGGCTCTTTGAGGGGATAGAGCATAGGTATGATCATGGTTTTGACATGTGGTCTAGGAGTGGGGAAAGTATGATCCTCCATTGGTGATAGGAAGGATGAGGGCGAGGCCATTGATGTTGGTGCCATCAAAGCATCCTCCAATGTGGGAGAGGTCAAAGTAGACTCTCCTTTGTGTGAAAGGGGGCTGGATGGAGGATTATCCTCCATATGTGGAGGACAAATAGGAGAGGAAGGCTCTTCTACCCTTGGTGGAGAAATAGGTTGACTAATCTCTTCAGACTGTGAGAGAGGATGGTTAAAAACCATGTCGATCGTGTGTATATTACGCTCTAAAAGGTCATCAGTTATGGTCTGAATGTTATTCTGACTTGGGGGATGGTTGGGAAATGGTTGCCTAAAGATATCTATGTTTTGGTTAGCTGGCACAATTGGGTTATCCAAAACAAGATCCCCTTTGTCCAACATGTCTTGAATAACGTTTTTGAAGGTTTTGAAATTGTTCGTGTCATGACCTTTGACACGATGATAGTTACAAAAGTCATTTTCCCTATACCATGTAGGGATGGCTTTTGAGGGGTCGAATTGGGGTGGTCAGATTTGAGGGAGGTTGAGGACCCCCTGCTTCACTAGTTTATCCAACACGGAAGCGTATGATTCTCCTATTTAAGTGTATTGACTCTATACATATCATTGTTGGAATTGCTTTGTGATGTATTCTAATGTGGAAGGCTGAGATTGGTTAGTTGTGGTAGAGGATGTTGACCTAAGTACCACAACATTTATTGATCCCTTGGACTTGGAGTGGGAAGAGGAAGATTTGGAAGATGAAGGGTCATTGGATTTTGTGTTGGTATTTTTACTATGCAATTTGACTCTATCCTCTTTAACTGCGTGGAGTTCAAGCTTTTGGGCCATAGTGAAAGCTTCATCAAATGTGTGAAATGTTTGAACCCGCAAAGTAGATGAGATGTGCTTGGCACATGCTCTTGAAAAGAGCTCAATGAGCTCAAGTTGAGGTAGAGAAAAGGAGAGTTGGTTAATCAAACCTCTCCAATGAGTGATGAAGTCAGCTATTGACTCGCCATCGAATTGTCTAATAGAATATAGGTCTGTAATGGAGACCTTGTTAGTGATGTTGATTGAAAAGTGGTCAAGGAATAGTTGAGCTAGTTGAGTGAAGGTAAAAAGAGAATGACTGGTAATATAACTATACCAATCAAGGGTGGCACCAGAAAGTGACATGGGAAATGTGCGAAGTAATAACGCATCATCATGTGCTATAAGGTAGAAAGCATGTCTAAACGCTCGTAGATGTTGTTGTGGGTCCTCTTTACTCTGAAAGCGAGTAAATTTTGGGAGTTCCCACTGGCTAGGGTATGGTTTAATAGGCACCAAAGGGTGAATAGGTTCATTACAGATTTGTTCGTATGAGATAACATTCTTTGAGCCGGAAATGGATGTCTCAAGGTTGGACATCTTATCCATTAGCATCTTGATTAGATTGGTTGATGGATTAGCAGGAGGGGCACCCCCTAGGTTGTAGGGTACTTGGAAGGCATTGGGAGGGACGTATGACGTACTTGGTTGCATTTGTGTAGATGCAACATATTGGTTATTCATCATAAGGACTGATGTTGAGGCCAAGGGGGCCTGTGCCATGAATCTAGAAGGCACAACATGACTAGGTGCCGCCAAAGGTGGTTGAGTGATGGCAATACTAATTAGGGGATAGGTGGTCACTCTTTTATTTATGGTTGCAAGAGTGGGTGGGGTAGAGACAATCAAGTTCTAAAAATGTGTGGAACTTGTTTGAATTGGTTGTGGTTGAGGGCGTATGGATACCTCAATGGAGGTAGGTCCAGAAATATAAGGAGAGGCCAAATCTTGAACATTGGCCATGGTCAGGTTATTGGTTGTGGCAATGGCCTGAGTGACCATAGGTTGGGTAACAGAGGCTATTGATATGATTTCCATTTTAACCAAGGAAGTTGGCATCCCATAAACAGGGTTACCTGAAGAATCTCGCATTTGGCTTATCGCGAGATAGTGTTGGAGAGCCTTGACATTGAGGTCAAGGAATCTCTCAAAGTCTTGATCCCCTTTAGAAACAATAGGAGGTTGATCTGGGGTTGGTTGTATAAGAGTATGTTCAGTATCTGAAATATGCTCCATTTGGTGACTTGATATAGAAGGCAAAGGTGGGAGTGGTTGTTGCCTTGCGTGGGCAACAAGAGTTTTAGCTTGACTACGTGTCAAAACCATTCAAGACAAAAGGGGTTCAGGTTTCAAAAACTATGTGCTTCAATTTCAGAAAGCTAGAAGTTATATTTAACAGCAAAGAAGTCAGGTTTTAATCTTACTGTTTGGAAGAAAATTTGTTGATAGTGACTGACGTCAGTGAAAAAATTGATTTCGATGAAGATATGTTGCTGACGTCGATGAAAAAAATTGATTTCGGTGAATATAAGTTGTCGACATCGGTGGAAAAACTGATGTCAGTGTCTGTGTGTTTCTAGAAACTCAGAAAACTGAAAGTTTTTGGAATAAAGAGAAATTCTGAGTTGTTTTTGATCTCAGAAAGATGCGACCTCACTAGCTCAAAAAAAAATTAGATAAAAATAGCAAGATAGATGATGGCAAGCAACCTCTAAATGTTAAATTCCTAAGAATAAATTTTAGAGTCGTGGTGGCTTATGCCTTAGAATAATATGTTTGGGAATTGGGCTTTTAGAATGGGTCCTAAAGAGGAAATCTATGGCTGGTTTTGGGTTATGTTTTGGTGCTCAAAAATCTATGTTAGGTTCTGTACATGGCCTGGTGCTAGGGCTTGCTCCCTTCACTTCATGAACCCAGAGCTGAGTTGGGCCGCTTAGCTAATATACACTTTGCCTATAGGTTATACTCTGCAAAAGAATAGAGTGGGTCCTCCCCTTGGTAGTGAAGTCCAAGTAGGATCACCAGAAAGGGTAAGGTATCTGCTAGGTGATGAAATCTTAAATGGGCCTTGTCTCAAGTATGTTTAAATGTTTGATTTGATGTGCTTGTGGTCTGGTTGTGTAACATGTGTGCACTATGATTTATTCATAATGCTTTTTTAATTACTAAGTGAGAGGGCTAAGTATGCATTCAAGCAGGAATGAAATGCAATTATTTTTTAACCCAAATTGAAATGTTTTGTTCAGATGCAAACAAGTGGAGAAAAGGTTAAGAGTATGACTTTTCACTACTCTAAGATGCAGGTAAGAAGTGATAAGAAGAAAAAGAAAGATGTTCTTTTTAACTTGTGCTAATGGTTTCTTTTCGAAATAAAAAGATAGAAGAAAAGGATGCAAGAAGATAATTTTTTTCCTAATGCACCTATATGAAATTTTGCTTTTTAGAAGACATGAACTCAAGGAAAACTCCAGGGTCCCATTGGGCATGCCAAAATGTTTCTCTACATTTTTTTTATTTACATTTAAAAGAAGAAGAAACTAAAGGTTAAGAGTCAGGGGTTTGTACGTTACCCGGATTAAGTTGCGCACCATATCCAAGTGTTGTAGGAGCTCCTCTTTGGTTGTGGAGGAAGACACCTGTAGATAAGAATAAGACTTAAACAAAGAAAATGTTAGACAAAGATATGGTGGACTGCCAAGCAATGCTCAGTCTCAAAAGTGTAGAGCTCTGTGAGGGATGACAGTCCACTATTTGATAAAAAGGGTGTTGTATGAAAAGAAATAATGAAAGACTAAGAAAGAGAAAGTAGATAATGTGTACCTATTCTCTACAATCAGTCTGTTACAGTCACCAATGTTGGTAGTCCTACCAATGTCAGTCTGTGGATGGTGCTGACATCAGTCATATTTCTGATATCAGTCGGTGTTGTGGTCGATGTTGGTCAGGGCAATGGGCCTTGAATGGGTTTTGGATTATGTTTGTGGTTGACAGCAGGGTCTAGAATTTTAAATGTCTTTCCAAGGTTGCAAGAAATTGAGTAGGGTCTAAAAGGGGGCAAAGGTAGATGGTAGGTGTGAGCAGAGGGTAAGGATAAGAGGAAGGCTTCTCAGCCTCTCCAGGAAGAAAGTCGGATTGGGTTGATAGTATTTAGAAATAGTAAATAGAAACTAATTACTAATGTGTTCTAAATTACTAAAATGAAATAAAAGAATACTTAGCTCTGCTTGGTGAAGAACAAGTGATGTAGAATGCTTATTCCTATTGTGGCCAATGTCGAGGTCCTTGTACAATATTCCAGTTCAATCTGGAGTGACTTGAATAGAGTTTCTATAGCCAAGGGAGCGTTAGTCAAATTTTGATGATTGGTCTCAGAGTGTGCGCATCGATGTCTCAGAGTCCGGTCATAAGAGAGTGAAAAAGAAGAGAAGAGGAGAGAGTCCAGGGAGGAAGAGTCTAAGAGATCCAACTCAATGTTAGAACATTGTTTATGAAATCGACGTCAGTGATCCCATCGGTGTCGATCGATAGTTGACTGATGTCAGTGGATAGAGAATGGGTAAAAGGGATATTTTTAGCCCTTTGCCCATTTTTCCATCCACCAAGTGCATTTGCCATTGGAGAATGGTCAAAAGATGGGGTTATTAGGCATGAGATTTAGTTAAGAGGTTGGAATGGAATGAGAATAAGTCTTAGGTAGTTAGGATTAGATGACCTAGTCTTAGGGTGAGTCATAAGGTGAGAAATGGTCTAAGGGCGAGGTGTCCAAGGTGAGGTGTCCAAGGTGAGGTGTCTAAGGTGATGCCATAAATTTAAAATAAGTAATTTATTTTAAATTAATAAAGTGTGTAAGTGTTTAAAAGTGGATAAAGGGGGGGTAGACACAATATTGGTGTCTACATTTGCCCTTTTTTGTCTTGTTGGTTGTTCTGATGAACTGCAAGACAAAAATAGGAGTAAGTTGCCCCAAGTATGGGATAAGGTGTAGGTTGCCTCAAGTATGGGATGAGGTATTCCCCCTCAAAGTGGGAGTCGAGGGAAGGTAACCTGATATCGAGTGTCGATTTGATAGGCATTAGATGAGTATGGTGACGTTGGTGTGTGAACGCTGTAATAGTTGAGATTGTGTGTATACCACTTCACGTGATAGGTAGGTCAAATTGTCAGACCTTATATCATAACACACAAGTATGGATCAAACACTTATCATCTATCTTCTCTTGAAGGCCAACCAGAACCTGAGCCCCTTAATGACTTACATCTGTAACCATTCTACTGTTAATAAAGTAATCATTCACTTGATGTTTACCTTGATCTCATCCCTTGAGCAACCCCCATCATCCTCATTCCTATTCCTTTCAACCCTTTTTCCCTAAAAACATTAGTTAACCCTTTTTTAAGAGTTAATGCTTTGTCCTAATAAAAGGGAAACCCCTAAACCTCTATAGTCTAGTCCATGATTACAAGTTCAGTCACAAACCAAACATAAAATTGATATGCCTAACAAAATATTCAAAGGTCATAAACTATAAATATAGACTACTCCCTTGAAGGATAGCTGCATTATTGCTATAATTAGTAGACTGCTCCCTTAAAGGATAGCTATTCAAAGACATCAAAACTCATAAAGCAAAACATAGACCACTTTCTCGAAGGATGGCTATGCCCAAATTTTGCTACCATAAACAGCACCCTTTCAAAAGCTTCCCACATCGATCAGCTTCACATGACCACAAAACAAAAAATATCCCCAAGTAGACTTCCCACATTGATCAGTCTACCAAAAAAAAATGACTGACAAACTATTAAGTCATGGACTTGCCTATAGTCATTCTCAGGGTCACCTATAAAAGAGGCAAAGTTATCCCTGCTACAAAGGGTTACGTTATCCTCACATATCACATAATCACACCTATTACACTAAAATACTCAAGGGATTTTGAGCTCACTTAATGTCAAGTGATCAGAGTACTTCTTTAACACAAATCAATGGTCAATGATGTAATGCATGAATGGGGATTTTTGTTTACAAAAACCCTATCTATGCTATCACTATGGTCCTTGTCAATGAAAGAGCAAAACGCCTTTCACTTCTTATACAACTTTGTCACATACAACCAAACCAAACCAAACCAAACCAAACCAAACCCAACCAAACCAAACCAAAACATGTTCTAACCATTAACATAACATCATGATTTATTTAATGCAAACACCAATTTGAGTTATATAAATTATCATAGCCCATTCACATTAGTTTCTATGGAAAACAATACACATGGAAACTATCAACCAAACACAATCTATGTCAAGCATATACCATCACTAATATGGAAAATTACTGAAGCATAAATAAACTCATTTCATTTTTAGCATACACTATCACGAATATGGAAAATTGCTAGAGATGAAAAACCACATCATACTATGTTACAGGATACACCATCACACAATATGGAAAAGGTTGTAACATCATCATATACTCATCATTTCAAAACATAACCAAACCAACCAACAACCTCTTTGACTCTCTCCTTCCCTTTTGGGGAGAACTACATTGGCCTGAGGCCCTTAAAATAGGGGACATGTAGGCATCACTCAGTTGACATGTGGTCTTCTGAGGTTAGCTCGGCCATTCATTCATTCATCTACCTGATGGACCAACCATATAACCTTTAACCATGACTTAACCTAGTCAAAACCAATCCATAACCTACCCTCTTCTTTCCTTTTGGGGAGAACTACATTGGCTTGAGGCCCTTGAAATAGGGGCTTTGTAGGCATCACTCAATTGACATGGGGTCTTCTGAGGTTAGCTCGGCCATTCGTTCATTCGTCTACCTAATGAACCAACCATATAACCTTTAACCATGACCTAACCTAGTCAAACTCAATCCATAACCTACCCTCTTCTTCCCTTTTGGGGAGAACTGCATTAGCCTAAGGCCCTTAAAACAAGGGCTATGTAGGCAGCACTCAGTTGACAAAATATTCTCTGAGGTTAGCTCAGCCATTCATTGGTTCATCTACCTAACGGACCAACTATCTAAACTAGTCCAAAATCATGCCCACACAACCAGCCCTGACATTGTATAAGTCACCTTGGACTTCTCATGGGGCACATTGGAGATCACATACATCTCCCTAACCACAACAAACTACACTTGAGATCACTTATATCTCAACCTGACTCAACCAGTGACCTTGGAGATCATGACTATCTCCTCAGACCACGAACACTTTCGAGACAATTCTACATTAGTTGTTTTGATTACATATATGCTACCTCATGAATAGTTAGAAAATTGTATGCAACCCACATTATGACCCTCACACGTATTTTTAGATCGCGACCAAATTGATCCCTAATATTTGTGACATTTTCATGTTTTCTAGGAGCACTTCTTAGCCCGGATACTTGGAACACAATGACCATTAGAGCTACAGCTTTGATCGTTTAACCCAATCAGCTACCACTAAAAATCTAGGGATCGATTATTTCAATTTTAGCACTCCTCGACCTTGCTTGCGATAATTTGACCTACCTATCACATGAAGTGCTAAATGTACAATCTCAACTCTTGCAATGTTCACACTCGAACTTCACCTTAACCATCCACTGCCTATCAAATTAGCAATCAATTTCGAATTGTCTTCTCTCGATTCCCACTTTAAGGGGGAATGCCTCATCACCATACCTAGGGCAACCTACACCTTATCCCATACTTGGGGCAACTTACTGCTATTTTTGTCTTGTAGTTCATCAGAACAAACCATAAAACAAAAAGGGGCAAATGTAGACACCAATATTGTGTCGACCCCCCTTGGTCCCCTTCTAACCACTTACACACTTTATTAATTTAAAATAAATTACTTATTTTAAATTAATGACATCACCCTAGACACCTCACCTTGGACACCTCGCCCTTAGACCATTTCTCACCCTATGACTCACCCTGAGACTAGGTCATCTAATCCTAACTAACTAAGACTTATTCTCATTCCATACTAACCTCCTAACTAACACTCATGCCTAATAAACCCATATTTTGACCGTTCTCCAATGACAAATGCACTTGGCAGATGGAGAAATAGGCAAAGGGCTAAAAATAGCCATTTTACCCATTCTCTAGCCACCGACATCGGTCAACTGTCTATCGACGCCAGTGGGATCGCCAATGTTGGTTTCATAAACTGAGTTCTAAACTATGGTCTCTCTCTCTCTTTTGCACTCTTACGACCAAAATCTGAGACATCAACATGCACACTCTGAGACCAATCATCAAAATTTGACTAATGCTCCCTTGGCTATAGAAACTCTATGCAAGTCACTCCAGATTAAACTGGAATATTGTATGAGGACCTCGACATCAGCCACAATAGGAATAAGCATTCTACATCACTGGTTCTTCACCAAATAGAGCTAAGTATTCTTCTATCTCATTTCAATAATTTAGAATACATTAGTAATTAGTTTCTATTTACTATTTCTAAATACTATCAACCCAACCCAACTTTCTTCTTAGAGAGGCTGAAAAGCCTTCCCCTTATCCTTATTCTCTTTTCATACCTATCCCCTATCTTTGCCCTGTCTCAGACCCTATTCACTTTCCTGCAACCCTGCACAAACCTTAAAGCTCCCAGACTCCTTCCAAACCCTTCTGTCAACCACAGACATAACCCTGAAACATGTCCAAGGCCCATTGCCCCTACCGACATCGGTAACATAACTGATGTTGGCATATTGACCAACTGATGCTGGTAGGACTACCGACATTGGTGACTATGGTAGACTGCTTGTAGAGAATAGGTACGCATTGTCTACTTTCTCTTTCTTAGTCTTTCACCATTTATTTTCATACAACACCCTTATTATCAAATAGTGGACTGTCATCCCTCACGGAGCTCTACGCTTCTGGGACCAAGTGTTGCTTGGTAGTCCACCATATCTCTGTCTAACATTTTCTTTGTTTAAGTCTTATTCTTATCTACAGGTGTCTTCCTCCATAGCCAAAGAGGAGCTCCTACAATGCTTGGATATGGTGCGCAACTTAATTTTGGTAATGTTCAAACCCCTAACCTTCAACCTTAGTTTCTTCTTCTTCTGAATGTAAATAGAAAAAACGTAGAGAAACAGATTATATGTATATGATAGTTTGAAAGGTATTTTAGTTAGTATGAGCATTGTTTTTGAAGATCAATTCATGAATAGCCATGCTATGGAATGCAAAATTTTGTGCATGATTTATTTTTAGATTTCCTTTTATATTGTTGTGACTAGTCTAAGAGTTCAGGGAGCTTGGTATATCTGAGGTTTGAATTTAGTAGGAATTATGGTGAGAGATCTAAGGTTTACATCAGGCTTCTAAGGTCAAAAAGTAGTCAATTGGTATATGAGAGGTAAGCAAGAATATATTTGTGATCGTATTAGTTGGTAGTTGAGCTTGATCTATGTTGAGAACTGGTATTGGTATCAAGCTGTTTGAAGGAATATGAGCATGGTCTAAGAGTCCTAATTACTCATGTTGTGAGATTAAGCTATGAATATAAAGGAGTAGTCTCTAATTATTTAGTTGATGTTAAGAATATGGTGGCCTAGTGTGTGATCAAAGGTTTTGAGTCATATTAGTCATGTCAAGGACAAGGTGAGTGGTATTTTGATCTAAGTTAATTTGAATTAGGTATGCATGGATTAAAGGGGATCATGTTCCTATAATTCTTCATATTTAATGTGTTGATATTTTGTTACAAGAAGGTGTAATTTTAGATGTTGTAGGTGTGATCATGTTTATTTGAGAAAAGAGCTAGTTCTAAGAGAATGAATACTAGAGGGAGATGTATCTTTTTGAGAGAATGATCAGTTTCTAAGAGTGGATACCATTTAGTTTTTTTAAGAGGTTACATCACCTAAAGGGGAAAAAATGTGTATTCAAGAGTTGTCTATAAATAAATTCCATTAAGGTGAGTGTTTGTGAGCCTTTTATTGTATTGTTTATTGAAACTTAGGTCCAAAGATCAGATAGAAGTTTATGGAAAACCTTTTATCATTAATGTCAAAGGGGGAGAAAGACTAGAATAGGGGAGATGAGAATTATTAGGTTGTAGTGTTTTTAACATCAGTAACAAAGGGGGAGTTTGTTGAGAAGTGTTGTCATTGATGTCAAGGTTGATATCATTGATGTCAAGGTTGATATCATTGATGTCAAGGTGCATCTAGTGAAGATGCATGGTGAGTGGTCATCAAGGTATGTTCATGATATGACAAGGTGAGATTATTGATAATTATCTTCTATGTTGGTTGATGTCAAGGTTTAGGTTAGGTTGAAGTTATCAGTATTATAAGAAGATTCTTGTTAAGGCATGATGACAAGTAGGTCTACAATATTGTTGTTGTGAGAAAGGCTAATTGGAAGTGTGTGTTGTGACAAGCTTATGATAATTTTAGGTATGTAGTTTGTAAGAGATTATTTTATTAGTTATGAGTATTGTTGTTTGGTTTTCATTATTGACAAATACATAGGTAGTAGGTCTTTGAGGTTAAGTACTTAAGTAACCTAAGCTTAGTCATGCCATGAAGAGACATTATGAGAAGGTATGAGAATGGTGGATTGGTGATATGAGTGCACATAGGAATTAGTGGTTTTATGAGGTTTATTTAATATGTGAGTGAGGTGGAGAGTGCATGGAAAGAGGCATGAAGGTTAGTTTCAAGGCCTAATATGGTTTTCAGGTCAAGGACTAGAGAGCAAAGAGAGAGAGTGGTATAATGAGGTATCATGATCTATTGACAAGGAGTGTGAAAGATGTATGGCAGTGTTTAAACATGAGATATATTTTATTTCATGAGAGTGATATGTTGATCATGACAGTGAGGTGTTGAGAGCATGAAAAGAGGCATGAAGGTTAGCTCAATGCCTAGTAAGGTATAAAGACTATGGTGTAGAGAGAGTGTGTAGCTTAATGGGGTATAAAGATTAGTTTCCAAGGAAGTGTGAGTATGTGATCATTTTTAAAAAATTATTCAATTTTTTTAGTCATGTGCATGAAGTTTGAGTTTCTAGTTTGAAATACAAGGCATGAAAATTTATTTAGAGGTCTCTCAAGTGCTCAGAATGAAGGGTTCTCAACCTAAAAAGGACTTTATTTTGATCTTTAACTCATTAAACCTTTGAATTAGAACCTAATATATTTATTATGTATGGTTAAGGGTCCTAGGTGAAATTTATATGCATTATTTTTTGAATTTAGGGGCTATGCTTCATAAATGATTGTTAACATTATAGATAGGTTTAAACCCTCTTAGAACCCTAAGAAGGACCCAGTGTTGAAGATATTGATCAAAAGTGAACATGATGGATTGGTATTCCTAGGTAAGTTTTTTTTTATTTTATTGGACTCTCCCAAGTACCTACAAGTGGTGGTGTTTAGAGAGATGAGAGATAAAATGTGAAGATACAAGCTTGTTTCTTAAGAAGTTATTCTAGCTATCAAAATTTATATTGGAAAAAGTTTTAAAAATATTTTTGGATAAGGTATATACTTTTTTTATGTTCCTGTTGGTTTATGGATTGGTTATATTCCTTAAGTGTCTCATTTTGGTGGTCCAAGTATGCTAGTCACTAATAGGCCTAATGGTGTGAACAATGAAAAACCTAGGCAGTAGTGACAAGATGAATTGGAATGTGTTTTCATGATAGAATGATGAAAAAAGTGAATGGAGATGTTTTTAATTCTTTTAAGATATTTTCATGATTTTAATAAGTTTTTGAGTTCATGTGTGTGGTGAAAAATTTTCTCACAAATTGACATGTTTGGTTCAGATAAGACGGTGAGATATAAGATCATGAGATTGGTTTGCAAGACCAATATTTCCCATTTGACCATATGATATTTATATATTATAATTTTATTATATTTATATATTATAAAAATTCATTTAAAATTTATATATGTGTTAGATGCCTAAGTCACCATGACTATGTTTGGAGGTAATCCATTAGTTTTGGGTGAGTGTGTTGCAGAGGTGTTCTTGAAGCCTTATCTTCTGAGTGGAAGTGTATAATGCATTTAGTGATGACCCTGAGTTCATGTAATATATATATATATATATATATATATATATATATATATATATATATATATATATATATATATATATATATATATATATATATATATATATACTTATTTTATTATATTTTATCGTCTCAATTATGTTTGAGCTTCATTATTACAAGATAATTTTTTTAGGCACACGGGCCAAATAGAGTAAATTGTGCAAAACCCAAGCAGTGTGAAAAGTTGGTTGTTGGTGTGTTTTTAGGGTATAATGATGGATAAATTTTCATTAATATTTATTTTGGTATTTTTATGTCCTATTCATTCTTGGTTTATATCTTTTAATTTAGGTATAGTGGTGAAAACATTGAAACCAAAATGGTTTATCTGGTTCTAGTGTGACTATGAGAAGAGAGGTCTAGAGATTAGTTTATATGTATAATATTTACCATTATACCTTATTTTTTATATGTTTTAATATTTTATTAAGGTATATAAATATCATTTTCATGAATTATATGTCTTTTAAAGTGGTCATATAGGTGTTAAAGGTCAATGTTTCATCATTGTGTTTTTGACAGTCTTGGCAGTTTTGATAAGCAAGTTAGTGATGAGTTTGAGGCTCTATGCCCTGAGTTAAAGTGTATATTTTATTTTGAGGTTATTTATGTTATGTATAAGTAATATATTTTCATGTTTATACGGATAAATTATGTTTTATCTTCAATTGTTTAAGATATAATTTTTTGTGTGTTCAAAGGCCTAATATGAACAGTGTTAATGGAGTGTTTCAAGTGGCAATTGGACCTAAAAGGTGTCATGGTGCTTATAGTATGTTTTATAAATCCTATTTTTTATATGATATTTTCATACTATGTGTGTATTTTTAAAGTGTTCCAAGGAAGACAAAGTGTAAAATGTGTCTAAAGAAGGCTTATTAGGTCTCCATAAGGCCTAAAGGAGGATAAGGCCTAATGAAGGCGTGGCCAACTGATTTATGTGATTTATTATATCTAATAACATGTGTTAAGATCTATTTAAATCCCAAGTTAAGTTTTTAAGTGATTTTAGATGACCAAGAGGTGTGTGTTCATAAGTTGTATATATAAACAAGGCATATTAGGCCTATTTGGGCTAGTTAGATGATTAGATTGAAGAACGAATGAGATAGAAGATCCTTGAGTGGAATTAGGTATTATATACCATAATAATAGAGTATCTGGGTATTAATTAATATATAATATGAGTTTTATGTATGAAAATAAATTTCATATGACTTTATCAATCTTGAAGAGACCTGGTTGAGTGAAGAGGCCTAAAATTCAATTTCAGAGAGATAAGAGTGTGAAGAGATGAAGAGGTGGTCATCATATATTGGTTGAGGAACGTAGTGTTATTAATTTAATCAAATAAATTAGGTGGGTTTAGTTTATTTTGATTCATCTAGAGGGTTGGTGCATCCTTGTAAGTAGGTGATTTTAAAGCTTAGCCAAGTGGGTGCTTAGATAGTTGAGGTTGGTGCTCTATGTGGAGTTCATGCTTCACTAAATTTGGTTTTTGTATTATAGTATTATATTCCATTTAAAAATATTATTAGGTTTTCTTCACCTTGAGGGTTTCCCATATATGTGATGTATTCTTGTGTTTCATGCTTGTGTGGATAGTTATTTATGCTTGCTAGATTCATATGTTAGTTTGAATGGTTCATGATTGATTAAGTGTAATTTAAAGAAAGGTTTTAAGGTTGATTCAACCCTGCCCCCCTCTCATTCATTGTTCTTCCAATAGATACTAAATCCATGTTAGGGTAATTTATCCTCAAATCTCAACATCATGTGGTTGTTCTTTTCACTGATTTAAAAGATAATAAACAATGGAGTTTTTATAATATATTTGCACTAAATTCATTTTTTCTCATAGAAAACTATGGGAAGATATTAGATCTTTTTGAAATAATTAAAATAGTTTCCCTTGGATCATGGATGGATATTTTAACTCCCCACTTCACCTAGGAGATAAAAAAGGAGTGAACCTTACTTACATTGATAGTATGGAGGATTTCTCATCACTCATTTTGGATACAAGTTTGATAGATTTGGAGTTAAGAGGTTATAACTATACTTGGATTAATAGTATATTGGGAGATAATATCATTGTTTACAAGTTGGATATAATTTTTGTCTCATTGGAATGGCTAACTTTCAAGGATTTGTCTTTAAACGCTCTACCACAGATTGGGTCAGATCATAACCCACTTGAGTTGAGATTTGTTGACCAAGAAAACAAGGATAATAGATATCCTTTTAGGATGGAAAAAATTTGTTTCTCTCACACTAACATCCATGATCATATTTTAGAGTGGTGGTCCTTTAATGTTAATGGTTATACTATGTTTAAACTTACCAAACAAAATTAAAATGTGAAAATTAAAATCAAGCAGTGGAACAAATAAGTGTTTGGTAACGTTCTTGTGCAGAAGAAAGATTCAAAATCTAAAATTTCCAAGATGGAAGAAGATATGTAAAATAATGTATATGACATTTTTATGAAAAATAATGAAAGATAGCTCTTATGTGAATATCATACCATAGCTGCTAGGGAAGAATCCATGTGGAGACAAAAATCCCAAAATATATGGCTTAAAGAAGGGGATAAAAACACTCAATTTTTTCACATGTCTACTTCAAAGCATATAAATCATAATTCCATTAAGTAAATTACTAATATTGAATGGAATATCATAGTTGATTATGATTTCATTAACCAAGAAAGCGCAAATTTCTTTAAAAAATTATTCAAAAATGACTTTAAAAAAAACATATCTTTAAGCTAGATATAACAAATACAAATCATACTCATCCCTCATAAATGCTCTTCTAAGCTAGATATAACAAATAAAAAACATACTCGTCTCTCATAAATGCTCTTCTAAGCTATATATTACAATATCAAATCACACTCTATCTCCCACACTTACAAATGGCTTCTCAAGCCTTTATTTATAGCTTTCCAAATGACCTTTGGCCTTCCCCCTTTGTGACCCTTCAATCCTCATGGAAAATGGTGCCAAACTTGTATGACCCTTCATATCCTTGCCTTTGAAAAGTCATGTGATGACCCTTCATGAGCAAAAATGTCCTTCCCTCTTTTGTCTTTACCTTGGCAACTTTTCATATTCCTCAAAGTGTCCCTTCATGAGAAATTACACCCTTCCTCTTTTATCTTCACTTGGTGACTCTTGGAATTCCCCAAGATGACTCTTCATGGAAAAATGCATCCCATTCTTCTTTTGTCTTTAACTCGTGACTCTTGGGCTTCTCCATGGGCCCTTCTTTTGTCTTATATGCAACCAAAAATATATTCATTAATATTAAATAAATATTAACTCACATTAGCCAAGATATATCTATTACAAACATCATTAAATGCAATGGGGCCTTTATCACCAATAATGCTAGACCTTTGACATCAATTACAATATTTCCAACAATCTCCCCCTTTGTCATTGATGGCAACCTCAATCCTAAAATTGCCACATCCTATCACTTGCACATACTATCATCATGAAAACATACAGTAACTCCCCCTTACTGTAGCAACATGTACCTATTCCCTGTACCTATATCTACACATATACTTTTACCTATTATTCTCCCACTTTGACATCAATGGAAAAGGGCCTACCTAGAGCTAACACATAGCTCCACCTCAATTTATGTTGAACATCAATGGCAGGAAGTAATATAAATTACTCCCAACTCCTCTTGTAGATCTTTGAATGTGTCCTTTGATCATGCCTTTGAGAAGATATCTGATAATACATACACATTATTCCCTGTCCTTTGAGCATCTACAATCAAATCATTTGAATCTTTTCTTCTAATCTCACAACCTTCTACATGAAACTTTAATGTGTATCCTTGATCACATATTTGACTAACACTCAATAGATTATGCTTAAGACCTTTTACATATAAAACGTTCTTAGTCTTAGTTCTACCATAATCCAAACTCAAAGTACTTTTTTCAGCTATCTTGGTAGTGGTTTTATCTCTGAATCTCACTTTGCCACCATTGATCTTCTTTAGAGTTATGAAATTACTTTTATCTCCTATCATATGCCTCGAACATCCACTATCAATGAACCATGGCTGACCTTTATTTATTACATGCAAAGATATCTACACCAACATAGAATCTTCAGGGTGTTTCTTATGCCATGAACATGTCTAAACCTTCTTCTGGATGAAATGAGCTCTGAAACTTTGATCCTTCTTGACTGACTCAAACACACTTCTACAGTACTGAGCTATGTGTCTGAAGTTGTTGCACTTGTAGAATACTATGGTCTCTTCATCAAAGCTTGATAGAAGAACAAAAGAGTTATGGCTTCTAATTGACTCTACTTAACTTTCCTTCTCCTTATTTTTGAAACTGTTAGCTCTTTTTCTACATTCTAATTTCTTGTAACCATATCCATTACAATAAAAACAATAGCCATAAAAATAAGACCTGTCTATATAGCTCTGACCTGATTGCCTTTTGTAGCTTTGTTCCCTCCAACCTTCTTTGTTTGAAATGTCCTCTATATTCTTCACTTCTCCCCTTTTTGTTTCCTCTTTTTTAAGAGCTTCAGCATAGCTCTTTTTCTTTTAAAATCTAATCCCTGTCTTATCTAAATTTGATTTTTGACTGTTCAATATCTTATTTAGCATGTTAGTGCTATCCTCAAATTTTGAATCACTAACTACTTTATCATTGACTGCTTTCTCAATATCTTCTTTTAAAGAGGCAATTTCAATAACATGCCTTTCACATTACTTTCTTGTTATTTCCAACTCTGTTAGATCTTCTTCATTCTTATTTTCTTCTTCCAAGTGCATTGTTAGATCATTAATAATTTCTTTTGACTCCTTTTCATTTTTCTCGATCCACTGCATCAATCTTCAATTCTTCTTCTCAACAGCTTCTAACTCTTTTAAGGCACAAATGAGTTTTCCTTCCAAATTCACTTCAGCTTCCTCCTCTTCTTCTTCTTGATCATCTTCATGTATGGCCATGAATAGAATCTCTTCTTCTTCTTCTAAATCACTAACTCCACTATCTTCGACTGAGCTAGGATCCTTAGAATACAAGCTCTTCTTCTCGAATCCCTTCTTGGATTTGCCTTTGAAATTCTTCTTTAATGTAGACTTTTCTTCTTCATCATCATCATTACCATTATTTTGGCATTTAGCTAAAAAATGTCCAATCTTTTCAAAATTTAAACATTTAAAAGGTAATTTTCCTTGATATTTACCTATGCTTCTTTTCAGCTTGTAAATGAAAAGTGATCCATTGTCATCTTCATCATCACTAGAACTATCACTTGATTCTTGAATTTTAGCTTTCTCTTTCTTTGATGTCTTGAAATCTACTTCTCTCTTTGAGGGTTTATCTTGTTCTATCCACATCTCATATGCCGTGAGAATACCATGAAGCACATCCATCTTTAGCTTGGCTAAATTCTTCATCTCTTCAATTGTTGAAGCCTTTGCATCGTATCTCATTGGTAGAGATCTCAAAACATTTTGTACCACCATTGACTCTTCCAATGTTTCTCCAAGACCTTGAATCTAATTTACTATTTGAACAACTCACAAAAGATAACTTGCTATATCTTCTTCTTGTTGAGTTGTGGAGCTAAAAGCTTCACCAAATGAGCGAGTTTGCAAGTTACAGAAATTACACAGTCACTGGCATCAGTCAGGAGCGACCGACGTCAGTCAGGAGTTGACTAGGAGATGCTAGCGTCGGTTATGGATCGGCTGACATCGATCACAGGCAGACAGGCAGGGACCGACGTCGGTCACCTGTGCGTCCAGAATGCTATTTCCATGGACAAAATAGAATATTTACATGATAGAATTAAGTGTTAGTCTTAAGTCTGCATCTCTATCTTTAGTAAGACTATTTTGAGCCCTTGATTAAGAGGTGCATCTAATGGCTGTAATTATATGCTCATGTTTCCTAATATTATATATAGGATTAGATCTTCATAGCTTATTGGAACAGTACAAGAATTGTATATGTGTATCAATCCAAGTGTTGGAGTTGATTGTAATTGAGAGAGAGAGCTCTTGAGGGAAAGAGATATGGAAAGAGATCTATACATCTGAGAGAGGTGTGGAAGAAAAGAAGTTTTTTCAATTGTATTCCTTCTGTAAAGAGTTTAATACAAGTTTTCAGGGTGGTTTTTTGTATCTCTTATTCTTTGCTATTTCTGATTCTAGTTACTTATCATTCTGGTTTAATTCCTTATTTAATTGCTTTCATATAGTAATCAACTTTGTTGGTTGATCCCCAACAAGTAGTATCAAAGCTCAAGTTGACTAACAGGTGTTTCAGATCTGGTTAGTGTGTATTGATTACAGGTTACTCATAGGAATTTTTGTTTGAGTGGGAGAAGCAATGGCAAAAGAAAGTAAACTGAGAATGGAGAAGTTTAATGGCAAGAATTACCAATTATGGAGAATGCAGATAGAGGATTATATGTATCATAAATATCTATACTTACCATTAGGTGGAGTTTCAAGGAAGCCCACAGACATGGAAGATGAAGAATGGGAAGTTCTTGATAGAAAGGCTCTTGGATCTATAAGATTGAGTCTAGCATCTACTATGATATCTAATTTATCACAGGGAAAGTCAATGGTAGAGTTAATGACTACTTTAGAAAATTTATATAAAAAACCCTTAGCTTCAAATAAAGTATATCTTATGAAGTAGTTATTTAATTTGCAAATGCAGGAAGGTGGATATGTATCTAATCATCTGAATGATTTCTATGGAATTGTAAATCAATTAAATTCAGTCAAAATAGTGTTTGATGATGAAATTAAAGCTCTATTAATATTATGTTCTTTGTCTGAAAGCTGGCATAGCTTGGTAATGGCAGTTAGTAATACTGCATCTGCTTCAAATATTTTAAAAGTAGATGATGTTGTTAGTGTAATCTTGAATGAAGAAATTCACAGGAAAAGCACAGAGGAAACATCAAGGAATGCTTTAAGTTTTGAGAGCAGGGGAAGGCAAAAAGAGAAGAGCAAGAAAGGGAGATCAAGGTCTAAGTCAAAGATGAGAGGTAGATCCAAATCTAAAAATGGTAGGAGGAAGCCACAATGCTGGAATTGTGAAAAGATAGGGCACATAAGCAAAGATTGTTGGTCAAAACCTAAAGAAGACAATCAGCATGAAGGTAAAGAAGAAGCAAAAGTTGCAGGTATTGCACAAGATGCTCTTATATTCTCTTTGCATAATAATATAGAATCTTGGGTGTTATATTCTAGTGCCTCTTTTCATGCTACCCCTAATAGAGAATATTTTAGTGACTATGTCCATGGAGATTTTGGAATAGTTTATTTAGGGGATGATGAGCCTTGCAAAATTGTTGGCAAAGAAAAAGTGCAACTAAAAATGCAGAATGGCAACACATGGGTGTTGAGAGACGTCATGCATGTTCCCAGCTTGAAGAGGAATTTGATTTTTGTAGGAAAGTTAGGGGATGAGGGTTGTACAGTAACTCTCACAGCTGAATCTTAGAAGGTTACCAAGGGTGCATTTGTATTGGCTAGAGGTAAGAGAGTAGGTACTCTCTATTTATGTAATTATATTACTAATAATTCTCCTTCTGTATTATCTACTTCAGATGTGGATGTAAAGTTGTGGCACTCTAGGCTCGGCCACATGAGTGAGAAGGGAATGTCCATTCTTAAGTCAAAAGGTATGCTTTCAGATTTAAAAAGCATAGATCTAGATTTTTGTGAGCACTGTGTTTTTGGGAAATAGAAGAGAGTGAGTTTTCTCAAGACTGGGTCAACAAAGAAAAAGCACAAGTTGTAGCTTGTTCACGCAAACATGTGGGGACTAGCTCAGGTTGCTTCTATTGGAGGATCACAGTACTTTGTCTCTTTCATAGATGATGCTACAAGAAAGGTATGGGTCTATTATATAAAGAAAAAATTTGATGTTTTTTGACACTTTTAAGATTTGGAAAGCTATGGTTGAGAATGAAACAGGCAGGAGATTGAAGTGCCTGAGATCTGACAATGGTGGTGAGTTCTACAGCCATAAGTTCAACTGGTATTGTTATATGCATGGAATCCACAGAAAAAGGATGGTTCTAAGGACACCTCAGTAAAATGGAGTTGCTGGAAAGATGAATAGAACAATATTGGAGCGTGCAAGGTGTATGAGATTGCATTCTAGTTTGCCCTTACAGTTTTGGGCAAAAGCTATGGACACTGTAGTGTACCTAATTAATAGAGGACCCTCTACAACTCTAGATGGTGGAATTCTAGAAGAGGCATGGACAGGTAAAAAGGTAGATCTCTCATTTCTCAAAGTTTTTGGTTGTGAAGCCTTTGTGCACGTTGATAAGGAAAATAGAAAGAAACTGGATGTTAAGTCTATGAGGTGCACATTTATTGGTTATGGCTCTGGAGATTTTAGATTCAGGTTTTGGAATCTAGGAACTAACAAAATAATTAGGAGCTGTGATGTTGTTTTCAATGAAAAATTGATGTATAGTGATTAGCTCAAGAAGCTAAATCAATCTGGGCAGAGCAATGGAGAATTGGATGAGGTGACGGTCCAAAATGAGCTTGTGGAAAAGAATAATCACAGACAAGAAAACACAGAGACCGATGTCGATCAAGTAGGAACCGATGTTGGCAATACAGGAACCAATGTCGATCATACAGTGACCGATGTCAGCCAAAAAGGAACCGATGTTGGTCAGAGAGAACCAACGTTGGCCAGTTACAGGCTTGGAGGTGACCGAGGTCGGTCACTGTCAGAGAATTTGGGTGGACAGCATGTTGTGAATGAGTCTCAGACGCCCATTAGGAGGTTAGAAAGGGTAAGTAAACCTCCAATTTGATATTCCCCTTCATTATTCTATTTATTGCTTACTGATGGTGGAGAACCAGAGAGTTTTGATGAAGCAATACAGATGGAATCCAAGAAACAGTGGGAGCTAGGCATAAATGAGGAGATTGATTCCTTGAAAGAGAACCAAACGTGGGATTTGGCTGAGTTGCCAGTGGGAAAGAAGACACTGAAGAATAGATGGATCTACAGATTAAAGGAAGGTGAGAATGGACAGATGAGATATAAGGCCAGGTTGGTAGTGAAATAATTTACACAGAAACCAGGTATTGATTTTGGTGA
Source organism: Torreya grandis (assembly GCA_037957365.1). Classification (NCBI taxonomy): domain Eukaryota; kingdom Viridiplantae; phylum Streptophyta; class Pinopsida; order Cupressales; family Taxaceae; genus Torreya; species Torreya grandis. Next base: position 430,392 of record JARHVA010005858.1, read on the forward strand.
GATTTTTTCTCTTGTTGTTAAAATGAGTTCTATATAGACTGTATTGTCTTTAGTTGCTATTGAGGATTTGCATCTTGAGCAGCTTGATGTTAAGATAGTGTTTCTTCATGGATATTTGGATGAAAAAATATATATGGATCAGTCGGAAGGATTTGAGGTCAAAGGTAAGGAGAAGCTAGTGTGCAGATTGAAGAAAAGCTTATATGGCCTCAAGCAAGCTCCTAGATAATGGTATCTTAGATTTGACAAGTTTATGACTGAGCATGGCTACAGTAGATGTCAATATGACCATTGTGTGTATTTTAAGAGATTGAATAATGGTAGATATATTATTCTATTGTTATATGTAGATGATATGTTGGTTGCAGGATCACACATGTAGGATATCTCTGAGCTTAAGGTGAAATTAGCTCACACATTTTCCATGAAGGATTTGGGAGCATTAAAGAAAATCCTTGGCATGAGCATTAAGAGAGATAGGAGAAATCACAGGTTGATTTTGTCTCAAGAGAATTATGTGAACAAGGTGTTGAAATGGTTCAATATGCAGGATGCAAAACTGGTAAGCACACCTTTGGTTAGAAATTTTAAATTGATTAAAGAACAGTGTCCTAATTCACATGATGAGGTAGAGTACATGAGTAGAGTTCCATATGCTTCTGCAGTAGAGAGCTTAATGTATGCAATGGTTTTTACTAGGCCTAATATTACCCAAGCAGTGGGAGTTGTTAGTAAGTATATGGCCAATCCAAGAAAGGAACACTGGAAAGCAGTTCAGTGGATCCTTAGATATCTGAGAGGGACCAGCAGTAGGCATTTGTGCTATGGTGGGTCAAACACTTCTCTACATGGTTATGTAGATTCAAATATGGTAGGTGATTTGGATGGCAGGAGGAGCACCACAGGATATGTTTTCACTGTTGGTGGAATAGCGGTTAGCTAGATTTCAAAGTTGCAGAAGGTTGTTACCTTGTCAACTATAGAAGCAAAATATATTGCAGTCACAGAGGCTAGCAAAGAGATGATATGGATGACACGGTTCATGGAAGAGCTAAGAAAGGAGCAAGAGAGTTGCAGATTATACAGTGATAGTCAGAGTGTAATTCATTTGGCTAAGAATTCAGCCTTTCATTCAAGAACCAAGCATATATAGCTTAGGTACCACTTCATTAGACAGGTATTAGAGGATGGTGAGTTGAAGCTGGAGAAGATCCATATAGATAAGAACCCTACTAATATGTTAACTAAGCTGGTAACAAAGGAGAAGTTGAATCTTCATTCAACTTTTGTTGGTCTTCATGATTGAGTTTGAAGATGGAGAAGCTAGAAGATGTTGCTTTACAAGTACTGGTGCAGTTGTTTATCTCCAAGTGGGAGATTTTTGAGTTATGGAGCTAAAAGCTTCACCAAATGAGTGAGTTTTCAAGTTGAAAGAATTACACAGTCACCGACATCGGTCAGGAGCGACCGACGTCGGTCAGGAGTCGACTAAGAGATGCCAGCGTCGGTTATGGATCGGCCGATGTCGGTCACAGGTAGACAAGCAGGGATTGACGTCGGTCACTTATGCATCTAGAATGTTGTTTTCATGGACAGAATAGAATTTTTTCATGATAGGATTAAGTGTTAGTCTTAAGTCCACATCTCTATCTTTAGTAAGACTATTTTGAGCCCTTGATTAGGAGGTGCATCTAATGGCTGTAATTGTATGCTCGTGTTTCCTAATATTATATATAGGATTAGATCTTCATAGCTTATTGAAACAGTACAAGAATTGTATATGTGTATCAATCCAAGTGTTGGAGTTGATTGTAATTGAGAGAGAGAGCTCTTGAGGGAAAGAGATCTGGAAAGAGATCTGTACATCTGAGAGAGGTGTGGAAAAAAAGAAGTTTTTTCAATTGTATTCCTTCTGTAAAGAGTTTAATACAAGTTTTTAGGGCGGTTTTTTGTATCTCTTGTTCTTTGCTATTTTTGATTCTAGTTACTTATCATTATAGTTTAATTCCATATTTAATTGCTTTCATATAGTAATCAACTTTGTTGTTTGATCCCCAATACTTCTTCCATCTTCAAGCTCTCTTCTAAAAATCTAAAGCTTAGGTTGTTGAACCTTTCCATCACCTTTGTAAATATTCTCAAGTTTTACCCAAGTTTCATGAGAAAATTTACATTTCATAACTTTAACAAATTTACATTCACATAAACCACAGAAAATAGCATTTAAATCTTTAGCATTACATTCACTTACCTTCTTTTCTATTGGAGTAATTACAGATGTCTATGGCTCTTCATATTCCTCCACCACTGCTTACCATATGTCAAATCCAAGGGCCATTAAATAAATATTCATTATCATTCTCCAAAAATCATAATTCATCCCACAAAAAAAGGTGCATTATTTGTAGAAAATCCTTCATGTGATCCAGCCATCATGCTTTCCTGATCGACCTTTAAGCTGTAAAACTTTTCAAAAGGAACCTGCTCTGATACCAATCATTAAGCATGGGATATACTAAGAGGGGGGGTGAATTAGTATATAATATATCTATAAAACTTTCCCTTAATCAAATTCCACTTAATCAAACATTCAAGATATGCAATAAAACTGAAACAATAAACACCATACAAGATAGAGAGAAACACCAGATATAACATGGAAACCCAATGTGGGAAAAACCACATAGAACAATCTCAATTATATGAATGAGCACTAACCCAAATAATATTCACAAGCACCAACTTATAGGAGCACCAACCCCTTTTTTGAGTACCAATACATCAACTATTCATGAGCACCAACCTACCGGAGCACCAACCCCTTTGTTGAGTACCAACAGAACAATAATTCACGAGCACCAACCCATAGGAGCACCAACCCCTTTCTTGAGCACCAACACAAAAATAATTCATGAGCACCAACCCATAGGAGCACCAATCCCTTTACTGAGCACCAACACAGCAACAATTCGTGAGCACCAACCCACAAGAGCACCAACCCCTTTGTGTATACCATACAACTATCTCTCAATGTTGCTATCTCAACAAATGATAGTTCATTACAACATCTCTTTCCACTCTCACCTTTGCTCTTCTAAGCTATATATAACAAATACAAATCACACTCATCTCTCATAAATGCTCTTCTAAGCTAGATATTACAATATCAAATCACACTCTATATCCCACACTTACAAATGGCTTCTCAAGCCTTTATTTATAGCTTTCCAAATGACCTTTGGCCTTCCTCCTTTGTGACCCTTCAATCCTCATGGAAAATGGTGCCAAACCTATATGGCCCTTCATATCCTTGCCTTTGAAAATTCATGTGGTGATCTTTCATGAGCAAAAATGTCCTTCCCTCTTTTGTCTTTACCTTGGTGACTTTTCATATTCCTCAAAGTGTCCCTTCATGATAAATTGCACCCTTCCTCTTTTGTCTTCACTTGGTGACTCTTGAAATTCTCCAAGATGACTTTTCATGGGAAAATGCATCCCATTCTTCTTTTATCTTTAACTCGTGACTCTTGGACTTCTCCATGGGCCCTTCTTTTGTCTTATATGTAACCAAAAATGTATTCATTAATATTAAATAAATATTAACTCATATTAGCCAAGATATATCTATTATAAACATCATTAAATGCAATGGGGCCTTTATCACCAATAATTCTAGACCTTTGACATCAATGACAATATTTCCAACATCCAACATATATCTTTCATATCCCAAGAGTGTCTTCTTGAAGGCGTAAATGGGTCGGCTTGAGGAGTGGCTAAGTTGACTAGGAGTAAGACATGGAAAAGGCTAAATATAGGAATGATATACTTATTGCATGGGCTAACAAGGATCATATTGGAGCTGATGAAATTCATATTGAAGCTAGTAAGGATTATGACAAAATTGACCAAGGACTTATTCATATTGATAGGGAATGGCACAAGCTTGGAATGTCTCACCAACTTGTATAGATCAAAACTCAACACCAATGTCAGCCATGAAACTTCATTTAAATCAATAAAATAGAGAAATATATTTCTAACAATATTCAAAGGATAAATTAGGCTACTTGACTAGTTGATATATCTTCGGAGTCACCATTGATGCTTGAATAGATGCCTCTAAAGGTTGATTATTGAGACAACTCCATAAATCTCTTAAGCTCTTAAACCAACAGTCCCACAAAGCATGCCAAAAAATATTGTCACTTGTATTTTAACCATTTAAGGAGATGTAAAATCTCCCCTCATCTAAGTGTCACAATGGAAACATCTCTAGGCTTGTGTATAGACTAAGGATGAGGTGAATCTCTAGATAGGGCTAGCTCCCTTGATGTACCACTTTGGATTGCAACCACACTTAACTTAGGGGGTGAAAAGGGATAATGATAACTGAAATCAAACTAATTTAAAGGAGGTGATACACAAAATAACATGATGACATCCAACCATATACATGTTACACTTTAAGTCAAAAGACAAACTGAACATACACTTCTCCAATATTCATCTTCTCACATCAATGCTACATTATGAGGATATGGATGAATGAGAAAAGATAGGAGGACTAAGAAAGAGGTGTATGAGGGAAATAATGAATAGAAAAACTCACTAAATTTTAGACATTTCCTAGAACACTTCACATGCCCTGCAAGAAGAAGCTTTCCAACTGTAAATACATGATAGAATGAAATAACATGCTAACAAATCCATAGTCTTCACTTATGCAAATCAAAAATTACAAATGAAAATACTAGTAAAATTGATGAATTAGGTAAAAATAAGTATTATTATTGATCAAAAGGTATAAAAATGAGTAGGCCTTCACCATACTCAAGTGGAGCATCTAATACAATGGCCAAAATGGCTAGTTCTTATAGAACTTGAGAGAAAGAAGAGAAGAGAGAAGTCCAATGGTCACAAGGAAACTTTTAAAGCTGATAAAATTATTTATTTACTCATGAGAATATAATTTAGGATGGACCATGTAATTTGAGGAGCTACAAGTGTCAATCCAAGTCATAAACTTCATGAAAAGTGGCAAGAAACTCCTCATTCTAGCTAAGAAAAACTACCTACATGATTAACTCTATTTTAATGCCATATAACTGATTATTAATAAGTCTGATTATTTTAATGAAGTTAAATTGCATTATACATACCTCTCCTTGCTTTGGTTTTACAGTTGGTTATCTAGAATCACCTAGAAAGGAGTAATCATCATCTGTTGTCAAGAAAACTAGTCTTTCATGTACCCTGCACACTTGGATTCAAAATTGGCATAAGTTTCTCATTAAAATATATGGGATGAAGTTAATAACACCTTTTAAGACCCTCAATTTCATTATAATCACCAAGGACACCTTAAAATTCCATTCACCTTAAGTTTTCACACTTCTCCCTAGCTTGTCTACTATGCCAGATTTGACCAGTTGAGATAAAGTTGTTTTTTTAGGAACTTAGGAGTTGATATAAGACATTAAATTAATATTATTAGGTATAATAAGTCTCAATATTCCACATAATGTTTGTTTCATCTCTTGAAAACCTCTTGCAACCTATACAATGCTCAAAATAATCAAAAAAATCTTGTTTCTCACACCATCTATACAGTTTTGTATAACTCATTCCAATTAGGAGTATAATAAATGATCCATCAAAAAAATACAATCCTTTTTTAATGAAAAATATTCCATTTTTATGGATTATCTCCTTCATTTTATGCATCGAGTCTAGACCAAGGGTTTAGGAGGGTCTTAGGTGCATTCTGCTCGTAAGGTTGGTTCATAAAGGTTTCATGTCCAATATACAAAAAAAATATACAATATTATTTTTAAAAACCCCTTTCAAATCTTCCAAACTTCTTATATTCCCATGCAAATCCTTCAAAGAGATCTAAGCATTTCAACCTGGCCTATCAAGATTGTTCTTACTTTTCCTACATACTAGTGTTGGTCTTGATCCAAAAATTTCTTCCCTAATGTTTTATCTACACTAAAAAACCTTAATAACTCCTTCTCTATCCCATAAACATGTTTCAATAATATTGAAATCTCATTTCAAGGTGAAGTGATCATGACTCTCCTTTTGGACCTTTAGGCCTAGCCATGCCTAGTAGGTCTACCTTATCCTTGAAGCTCAAGATGAGTTTTTATGGATTCCCCTACATTATGAAAGATTATAAATATATAAATTTAACCCATATACATGATTTTTAACATTATAAATTTTTCTTATGTCAATAATTGAAAGTGACCTATTATTTGGCCTTTAGGCATAACCATGCCTATTAGGTCTAACTACAACCTTAGGAGTATGGATTATGTTATTGAGTTTGTTTCATTTTTGATTGGTTTCCCATGTTTATATTTATTTTTTTAACTTCTCTAACCTTTCTGATAATTTCTTTTGCTTCTGGTCCACCTTTCTATCCTCATCACCTAAACCTGCAGGTTACATGCATAAATGGAGTACCCTCTATTTGAGACAAAATAGAGGGAACTCCAATATTTCCTTAGATTAAGGTGAATATTTTAGGTCCATATAAAATCTATATTTACTTTATACAAAAAAAATCAGCCCTCCACTAGGTCATTTTCCCATCTAAATGCCTTAAATTCTAAGACAGACCGGTCAAGTAAGGATTGTGTGTGAGCCTTTTCCAAGTGGAATATATTTTATGACTAAGGGTTCCTTCCTTCATTATTTATCCACTATGAAAGTTTTTTTTATATTATAATTATCCTTATTAATTCTCCCATTATTTCTAAACCATTAATTCATCCTTTAAATATTTCACAAGCCCCTCATACTGCATGCCTAAAATGACTGTGTTACCTTGCCTAAATAAGGGTCGAGCTGTAGGTTACTTGCATGGTTTTATCTTAAACACAATTTTAACATCTTATTTATAACCCACTGGATTCATTTGATACATTTTTTAATTCACTTTCTCTATCTCGAATGTTTTATCATCACCTATACCTACTCTTTAGTGCTCACTGCTAACATCTTCATACACAGGGTTGTAGGTTTATATCAGGGCCTGGAATGTATTTATAAGGGTTTTTATATGTCATAATATATTTTATTAATGTTTTAATATTATATTCCATCATTTTAACTTCACTTAAAACCCTCCTATGCACTTGAGTTCCCAAACTGAGCTCTTCCTTTCATGACTGTGAACCCCTACCTATTTGACCCCTGTTGTAGGTTGCTTATGGATTTTGAAGATCATCACTTTTGCCAATTAAGATGATTTAATAATTGATAAATATTTACATCATATTTTTTAAAAATTAACATACCTTAACCCTTATATATGTAGGAAAGCAAAGAAATTTCTCAAACTTGAAACCTATACTGACTGTAAGTGCTCATAGGCCTCTATACGGACTGTAGGGCTTCTTGAGGAGCATGACATCACTATAAAATTATATTTTTATGATAATTTATATCATTAACATTCAATTAATTTACTATATACACTTTACCATGGTTTTATGATTTAATTTTTATAACTTTGAATGAAGGGCCTCTTTTTCCTCTCAAGCCTGTAGATGGCAATGCCTAGATTCAGTGTTTTGTAGGCAATTTTGAACCCTCAAAACATCACCCTCCACCAATATTTTTCCATATAAACTCTCCCAAGTTATTATATTATGATATGTATACAAAAAAAATCTAATATTATTCCTTAAAATCCTTTATCACCATGTCATGTATTAATCACAAAAACCCCCTTACCTCTATTTTGCTTTTTTAGGGAAAGTATCCGTGTATTAGTCCATACTTCCTCCAAGATGATTTACCATTCCATTTACCATTAAAAACTTCATATAATGATTTTTATTATCAACCCAACTTAACAAGACTCAAAATAAAATCTTTTTTCAAGTTTCAACATCTTAAACAAGGACTTTCTTAGTTCTGAGATGCCACTTGTAGGTGGGTGTTTCCATACACAAGCAGTAAGGGTGAGTGAATTGGTAGAATGTATGATTAATTAAATTAAAATTATATTTTTTATATTCCAATGATTTCAAATATACCCCTTTAATTTCCAATAATTTTCTTAGTTCAAAAATTTCCTCTCAACATGTTAGTCTTCGTGAGATACTTGTAGATATCAATAGATGCCTGACTGTGTGAGTGAGTTTATGTTTAGGAAATGGAAATTGAGATTCAATTTCAAGGATAATGTACCTTATTACAATTTTTAAATTAACTCCACTAAAAATTTTATGATTTAATCAAACCAAAATAGCCTCATTTGAACTTGATCTTCCCTTCAAGCATCTGGCTGACTTGTATGACAGTTAAATAATAGGTTGAGTGTATGGTGGTCTATGGCTGCATTCATGAGGATTTGTTTGTATAATGAGATAAAGGAGGTAAATATAACTATATAAAATTTAAATATGGAATAAATTACATATTATAACCCCCTATAACTGTTGACAAATCATGAAACTCAAAAAATGGTAGAAATTGCATGTCACTCTCAAAAGAAGCTAATCTAAAAAACTGAGGTTATTATCTCATCAAATCATATTGAAACATGAAACCAATAATGGTAATAATTATTAAATATATTCAAAATCATATATAACTAATATAAGCAAATTTATTGTAAAAACTTCTCAAACTAAGACAAAACCTATAGGGTACATAGATTAGCAGGTATATTTGAAAGGTCAACTTCATAAGGATGGTTCATGAAGTACATGTCACCAATTTTAAAAATACTTATATTTAAATTAATATATTTTATTTTAAAACAATTCCCAAAATAATTTTCCCTAAAGCTTCCTGAGCTATTTGTACCAATAAAAAAACCTGAAGTTCACTTTTGCTCGTTAAAAAAACTGAAAAGGGAGTTGAATGGTTTTGAGAAATAAATGACACTTAAAAATTTAAAAAATATTTTAATTGATCATATGGAATATTAAGAGGCACTTCCTAACCATTTTCCAGATGGCATACTTCCTAAGGAGGCTATACAAGTGCTAAACTCTTCTTTTCCATTTAGGAAATTGCCTTTTCTTCTGCATAACCTACCATCTTTCAATTTTTTTAGTTACTTAAAAATTATAGGGAAACATGGGGAATGAAATCATATTTTTTAACCTTTAAAACTCCTAAAAAACCCATACAACTCATTGAATGCACCTTCTTGACCCCTAAAATGACTCAAAATGAGAAAAGAGACTCAAAAAACTAATGACCAAGGCTATTATAACATCAATTGACCTTAATTGACTTATAAAACACCTTATTACATCCATATTACACCATTTATAGACATATAAAGTCAATTTTTTACTTATAAGGTCCCTAATTTGACCTAAAAGTCAAATTTGGTCAACAGTAACTCATGAGGACACTTATCATCTCTGTGTCTCCTATGTTCTTCTCTTCTTCTCTCTCACTTGTGTTATATATTGAGATTTGATTAGATAAGTTTGTATCCTACACCTGAGTATGGTAAATCTTTACTCATTTTGAGCCTTTGATCAATAAAGAATAATTTGATTTACCTTCTGTTTGGGATGTTTTTCAATGTGTATATTAGACTAGTTAATTTAATTAAGAGATAGACTCACTTCCTTGGCATGTTGTCCTTGTTAGCATTCATATTCCATTTTGGAAGTATTTTCCAGGTATCTCAAGGTTTTTAAACAAAGTGTGAATGAGTTTATTGAGTTATCTCTTCACTAGTGTCATGTCAAGACCTCTTGTTTAGTCCTCCTATCTCAAGCATGCTTTAAAAACCTCCATGAAAAACACTTATGTAGAAAAGAAAATTTAGATTAGCGTCATGTGTAGGTTAGGCTCCTATTTAAAGTGTAATTTCAACTGATTTTTAGTGATCAATTTACATTTGGTGCATCACCTTATTAGGATAGGTTTCATTCATGTTTTCTCTTTCCCTTTTCATCCAAATAAGGTAGTAGCATAGGTGATAAGTAATCAGGACAAATATATGGAGTTAGCCCTTCAATATAGAGGTTTACCCCTACTATATACAACCCATAATTCTATAGGTAATCTCATCATTCCACTTGATTTGGAGTAGGCTTGAACTACCTCTCCAAGGGTGAAAAATTGAGTGATAATAATTATAACATGCCTGGTGGGACCAAGGTCCAAATTTATGAAATACTTTATGGTGTGTTCTTCTACTTATTATCATTTAGAGGCATTAAAAAAACACCAATGGAGACTCTAAATGTAATCAGTTAGCTCTAGAAGCCCAGGTACTTATTATGAAATTATTTGATAGTATCTTATGTTTTCATTTGACTCATGAAGTTAGGATGGATAGTAATGAAGAGAACTTCTACTAAATACCTCCTTATCATCCTTTTCATGACCCTAAAAATGTTCCTTAGTATCCATATCAATATTATTACCCTCCTTATGAGTCATACCAGTCCTATGGTTAGCCTATTCTCCCTCTACATGACCATGATGTTGTTGAGCAGTCCTTTGTTAAATATCCCTATCAAGAAGGTTATGAAGAAGGATATGAGGAAAATTAATTTCTTATTGAAGAATATGTATCCTCTTATCAGCCTCAACATGACACCTACCAACCTTACTATCCATATCAACCTCATTTTGATTCTTATCAGCCTTGTCATGACTCATATTAGTCATATGGTTATCCTACATTCTCCTCATATGATACACCTAATCAGCCTTACCATGACTTGTAGTAATCAAACTTTTATTTTCCTATTTAAATTCCATATCAATCCAAATCCTTGTTGGTACTCATGCCAAATCTACTAAAATCAAAAAAGGTGATGAGAACATGGGATAGAGAACTTGATGTGATCTTTATTCATCTCATAGAGAGGTTGAGGAAGTCAGTTTAATTCTTGATGGATAATTGGATGTTAGTTAAAGAGAAAACCTAATATGTCATCAATGATGAGTTACATGAAATGAGAATTTATATCCAATAGTGGATAGATAGATTAGAGATGTGGGAAAATCAAGAGGTTGAGGATTAATTCATAGTTATAGAAGAGCCTCAAGAAGGATATGAGGAAAATGAAGGTCTTTTGAATAAGATGCATCTCCCATTACCAAACTCAACTTGATATCTCTCTAATAATCTAAACATATTCAATAATATCCCTCCATCCCTAAGCCCATTCATGATCTATCCACCACACCTCATACTCCCTCTCTAACTCATGAACCTATTCATCACCCTCCCACCATATCCCTTCTTGAATAAGAAACTATACTATGGGAAAAAAGTGAAGAGGATCAAGCTATAATGGTAGTTGAAGAAGATGACTCAAGTGTATATGATGAATATTTCACTATAGGTACTCCCCTTAGTGAATAAAAACACAAATAAATCTTCTTAGATGAAGAAATAGATGGCCTTGATGAGGTTATAGCTGCTCATAAAGAGGTTAATCAAGACATAAAAGAGAAGTTACTTGATGGAAACATCATAGTGACTGAGTTTGTTGAATCTCATGAGCATGATCAAGACATTGGTTTTGAAAAACTAATAGAGAACAAAGTTCCTACTAACTCCGTAGATAAATATGACATATGGTATAAGTTTAAGGAAATTTATGATGAGTTTTAGGCCCTTCAAAACCCTACACCTTCTACTAGTTAGTTTGAAGATGTTCTTGGAGATGGCCTTGATGGTATGTTTCAAGAAGAAGATCCTATGCCATCCAAACTTGTTGAACTTGCATCTAGATTTGAATTTGAAGACTCTCTAAGTAATAAAGTTAAATTTGACAAAGTGCACAATGGCCAAGAAAATAAACTTGAAGAAGCTGCCTTACAACCTCATGACTACATAAAAATACTTGTAATTTTTAACATCCCTATGTTTTTTGAGAAGAAAGAGGAAAAGGGTGATTGGGAGTAGCATATTAAACTCCTTCAATATATTTAAGGCCTTTGTAGAGGTATGTTTCCCATTCAGTATCATTTTCATAAGGAGATTTTTTAAGATGTCTCAATTGAGGACAATGATGAATATTGGATTGAGTATGCAAAGATCCTTGAAGAGCTTGTAGTAGCTAATAGGAATCTTGATGTCATTCAAGATGCCATGAAGGTCAAATAAGCATGTTTAGATGAAGCATCATTAGATAAAGTTTTAGTTGAGGAACATTAAGAGAAGATAGTTGACACACAAGATGAGTTCACCTTCATAGGTGACATGTTTGTAGATGTCATTATTTCATTTGAAAGTATGCCAAGAGGATTGGTAACTATGAATAATATGAAGACATCAAGGGCAAGGCTCAAGAAGTAACTTGTTTCATGTCATCCTTTATCTCATGGAGCAAGAGCTTGTTCAATCTTCCCCTTTAATCTTCTTAGGATGTAAAGTCACTATTCATAGTCATTATTCATAAATCACTATTTATAGGCACTATTCATGGTGATGTGGATGGTAGTGATTTGGCAAGGTGATGACTTGTCATGACCTACGATGGGTGGTATGGCCCATGGAGCATATTTGAAAGTCAAAAGAAGAGGTGAGAGAAAGTAGGATGCATTTCTCCACTAAGTCACATAGGTTGGCTTGTGTGAAATCATGTGAGGACATAATGATAGTGGATCACATGTTTCTAATTTCACATGTGCTTATGGGGTGTATCTATCTATGGGATCATATTAGGTATGGTCAAAATTGGGATTTTTTTGACTCACACATGTGTCCACATGGAAAGAGGGAGACAAGGATCACTATGCTAGATTTAGGTCACATATGGAGTGGGGTATAACAAATTGGAGACCACATAGGTGTGCACATGGAGTGTTCAAGTGGGAATCATGAGATGGCATTCAAAGGCTTGACCTTACACATGGGGGGAATATTGATGAATAGTGCTCCCACATGGAGTGTGGCACAATTTTCTGTTCTCTCTCTATTTTCTCTCTATGTTATCAATTCTATTTAATAACATGAGCTATCCTTATTAATTTATCCTATTAGATGATCCATGAAATCCTTGGGCTTGCATTCTTGGAGGTTAGATCATGTAGGCTAGATTAGTTTGGTTCACAACTTGAATGCTTCAGGTGTAAGCATTGAGTGCTTTGTATGAAAGGCAAAAAGGAGTTGCTATGGAAGAGTTGTTTTAGAAGAGAGTCTGATGTTGTGTTTTAGTGAAGTCTAAAAGCTACCATTTTTCTCATGTTTTCTCCTTATACATTGCAAGGTTTACACATAATCTCTATGTAATGTGTTCCCTCTTTGTCTAATGTTTTGTATCTTGTTTATTTGTGTATTTAATTTCTTACATAGTAGGAATTTTATTGCTAACATGTGGTATCAAAGCTTTAGTTTTGAAGCTAATAATGCATGGCTCTAACATGTGGTATTACAGCTATGGTGAAAAACTCCATGTGTGAGTGGTTTTTATTTTTGGTTGGTTATGTGTAAGGTGAAGCTATTGTGATAGGAGGAGAGACCAAGTGAAGATTAAAGACGAAGAAAAAAAAGTTTTTTATTTTGGTAGGTATCTCTCTATGGAACAAAGTGGAGGATATCTTGGTGAAGATCTTGATCTCTTCATGTTGATGAGGATAATCCCTCAAGAGAGTTGAATAGAAATATAGACAATATTTTCCAAATAATTTATCAACTTGCACAATATTCTTTTTAAATATGGAACAACTTTATAGCTTGAGCAGCAAGCTAGACTCATTTGGAGGAGGTGGAGAATAAGGCATGGCCTTGTGGTTCTTAGAAATAAATAAAAGGGGTTTTGATGTGATATCTTATTGATAACATGTTATTAGCTGAGATGGTGTAGTGAAGAAGAAAAATCCATGCAAAAGAAGGAGGTACAAACAAACCTAAAGATATACCTATTATGAAGTAGCTAAGGAAGAAGAAGATGAATATGTAGATGAATAAGTCATACCTGGTGTTTTTGGAAGGATAACATTGGTGTTGACCATTTGACTCAAGGTGATGGAGTGTTGTGTATATGGTTGTCGTGATTGGCTAGGTAAATAGATACATGGACTAAAACTATAGCCACATGAGTTGGTGTTTTGGCAAAGTTAGGTATATCAAGGTGCATTTTGGATGCTAGATCAAAAAATTGGTATGTCCAATGATGCACAGAGTAGCATGATGACTTCCCTAGAGATTTTATTGGTCCACTTATATCATGATGATAGATAGACATTATGTGAATAATTTTTGTGTTGACTTCTATGAGATCTTCTTTATTCACTCCTATTAAGAGTATTACATTCACTAGTGTTATTCAGAGTTAAAGAAGCATTATTCCTACATGGTGATCTCTTGTAGGAAGAGATAAATAAAATCGATGAGGCAAAGGTGTTTCTAGTTTGCATTTTGAAGAAGTCACTATATGGGTTTCCAAAAGACGTGATAAAAGAGTGGTAGGTATTCAGTACCTTCATGGAGAGCCTATGTCTTTTTTGACATGTTAGATGTAGGTCATAATACGATCAATATTTTAATGTCTTAGTGATAATAATATGGTAAAGGTGGTATGTGTAGAAAACCAAGGATGGAGATGCATAACAATGAGAAAGTAAGGAAGTACCCCACTTCTTGCATTGTGAGTTATCTTCCCAAGAGCATCCTATAAAAGTGGAGAAGACATGTTGGTGTCATGTGTATTTGATTCATCAAGACTAGGAAGCCTCTTAATCCCATGGTGAGAACTATATTGGATATTACCAAGTAGTGGGATTTGTGAAGTAGTTCATATTAGAATCCTGATTGGAGGATTGGTCTATGTGTGGAGAAGTGATTTGTCACTTTAGTGCTATAATATGATATTGAAGAATAGATGTTGATAAATCAAGTTAGGGTAGATAAGTTTTAGTAATGCAATAAGACTTCTATTAGGTTTGTGGCAAGGTAGCAGAGGGAATGGATGAGTAGTTGGTTGCAAAATACTCAAGTGTTGTAAAATCCTATGTATATTGACTTCAAGTGGAAGAATGTTAGGATGTGAAATCACTATTCATGATTCACTATTCATAAGCACTATTCATGGTGATGTGGCCTATTGGTGATGTGGATGGTTAGTGATGCAGCTAGGTGATGACTTAGCATGACCCACGGTTGGTGGTATGGCCCATAGAGCATCCTTGAAAGTTAAAAGATGAGGTGAGAGAAGTGGGATGAATCTATCCACTAATTCACATGGGTTGTCTTGTGTGAAAGCATGTGAGGACATAATGATAGTGGATCACATGTTTCTACTTTGGCATGTTCTTATAGGGCATAGTTGTCATGGGATCCTAGTAGGTGAGGTCAAAAGTGGGAATCTTTTGAATCACACATGTGTGCACATGGAAAATAGGAGACAAGGATCACTATGCTAGATTGAGGTCACATGTGGAGTGGGTCATAGCACATGGGAGAGCACATAGGTGTGCATAAGGGGTGGTCAAGTGGGCATGATGAGATTCCATTCAAAGGATTAACCTTACACATGGGGGGACATGATTCCTTATTGATGAGTACTGGCCCCACATGGAGTGTAGCATAATATTTTCATCTCTCTCTATTTTCTCTCTCTATTATAAATGTTATTTAATAGCATGAGCTCTCCTTTGTTAATTTATCTTGTTAGAGGATCCAACAATCCTTAGGCTTTCATGCTTGGAGGTTGGATCTTGTAGGCTATATTAGCTTGGTTTACAACCCAAATGCTTTAGGTGTAAGCATTAAGTGCTTTGTATGGAATCATAGAAGGAGTTGTTATATAAGAATTATTGTATAAAAGAGTTTGATGTTTTGTTTTAACAAAGTTTGGAAGCTATCATTTTGCCTATAGTTTTTCCTTACACATTTCAAGGTTTCCACATAATCTTTGTGTAATGTGTTCCCTCTTTGTCTAATGTTTTTTATCTTGATTATTTCTACATTTAATTTCTTGCATAGTAAGAACTTTATTCCTAACAGATATAGGAGGAAGACATTATTTTCAATTTAGTTGTGTATAGTTAGTTTGATTATGTTGTTTTTGTGTTCCCTAAGTGCTTAGCTAGCACATGTATTTGTCTTACTAATTTGCATTGTGTCTTTTTGTCTTTATTTGTGTGTGTTTCGAAGGTCAAATTAGTTATTTGTGTCATGATCAAAGTCTAGTCAATTATGGAAATGAGTACACAAGACCCTATTACCTAATGAACATATAAGGCTACTAGTCTACTTAGCATTATAAACATGTTACCCCTATGAATCACCAAGAATATTGACCAAATTTTGACTCTAAGTCAAAATTGGTCACCCCCTCTAAATTGAAACTTCCATATGATTTCCATGTGGTCTTGCCATGCCTTATATTGTCCTTAAAATTCTTTATGAAACCATATTATCATTATTTAAGGTTGGTTTAGAGAAGTTAAAATAATGTCTTATGTTGGTCATATAATGGTCTGGCCATGTCATGTAGAGATAAGGCTTGGTCAAGTAGTGTCATAGGTGATTATGGGTATCTCAATATCATTTTATGCTTTAATCACTTTGTCATAATATTCCATGATTTTTTTTAGTGTTTAAGGTCCATTTGCAAGCTTGAAGGTGGTAAAAATGAGTAAAAAGGTGATATTTGGCTAACATTTATCTATGTCAAAGTCCCACAAGTGTAAAATCCATACCGCACACCTTATAAGGACATTGGATCAGTTGCACACCTACCACACCTATCATAAAGTCAAATAAGGGTTAGAATCTTGAGTTTTAGTTCCATCTTGTGGAAGAAACTTGAAGATCAAAATGTTAAAAAGGTGTATTTTCATCTTCTAAAAGTTATAAAGAAGCATGGGAGAAAGTTTAAAGTCCAAATAGTTGTATAAATATCTCTCTCCTCAATCGCTCCATTTACAAGCTCATGAAGGCCAATTCAACTAAATGGTACAAGCTATACAGGTTGAGTTTGAGCTAATTTTTTATATATATTTTAGGAACCCTATGAGATTCCAATTTGTGTCATTGGTCATTATATTGAGCTCCTTATCTTTATGAGCATTCACTAAGGAGCCAAATTGCTTTTTGAAAGCTTACAACACCAAAAGCTGAGTTTTTTGCAACTCCAATGTAATTTTAAACTCTTTGGCTGCATGAAACCAATTGGAGTGATTTATAAAAGGTATTTAGATGTACTATACACATTCATTCACCATTATGGCATGTGTGGATGGTATTTTGGCAAGAAAAGCTTCTCTTGTGTATAGTTACAAGTGATTATTAGTTTTCTATGTTTTAGAGTTCTCCAGGTGGTCTAATACATCTAAGTGATTTTTTATGGTCTTATAATATCCTATAATTACATAAATAGACCTTGATTAGTTAAACATTTTGTATAACCCTCAAATTAGTCACATCTTCATTCACCTTGTGAATTGTGTTCTAGTGTCCATGCATAACAAGGTGATTTGAATGGTTTGATTATGTATTTCCATGAAGTTTGAGGTTTTTATTTTCTTGATAATATGTTTATTCAATTGAGGCATGGTGTCTGATCCCTATAAACTATATTTTTACTAATCAAATGTTTAAGCACAAGGTTGTAGACCTAATTTCATACACAAATCTATAGGTTTGCTTGTGTGAGAGTGTTGATAAAGTGTGGGGCTTGAGTAGTAAAATAAGTGTGTTTCGTTTTCATATTTCTTGAGTTAAAACTCAAAAGAATATATGTCTTCATTTATTCTATGTTCATGACATCAATCCTTACCTACATCCACACAACTCATTGGCACCTACAACAATGATGAAACAAATGACAATGAGGGAGTATTGAAGAGATTTGCATTGAAGATCAATATGAGTTGGTGGTAAGAGAAAGGGAAAGGTGTTTTTATATATCCCAATGGAACTCAAATATCCCTAGGACTGTCAAGGTTTATAGAGGGAAGTATAACTCCAAAATGTGTTTAAGACACCAAATATGCACTTACAAAACAGTGTGTGTGGATAGTGAGTATAGAGGTTATGAAGTACTTTGAGAGTGTTATATGGATATTTAACATACTGAGAAATACCACTCTTGATGAGGGTTGAGAACTATGGTGTCATTATATAATTTATAAGGCCAATTCAAACTACATACTTAGACCTTTCAGATAGTCACCTATAGCAAGTTGAGAAATTGGCCTTGAACAGATATGTTGATGAGGTTTGGAGTATTTAGGGCATGGAAAAGGTCTCAATATAACAAAAATAATGAGTCATATCCATTAAAAAGTTTGAATAGTGGAAATGGGAATCCTAAAATCCCTCAAATGCACTCAGTCCTCAAAGAGATACCTATAGGCCTATTAGATTATATGGGTTGATTTCAAGACTGTTAGGTTGTGGAGCTAAAAGCTTCACTAATGCAAACAGAGGAGGAGGTTGCAGAGAGAGTTTTTGAAGTGTCACAGACACTGGTGTTGGTCAGGCCAACTGACGTCAGAAAAATTAGATAGGGATAGCAACCGATGTTGGTCAGGGATCAACCGGCGTCGGTCACCTCCAGGCAAACAGGGACCGACGTCAGTCGCCTGTGTGGTTTGAACTACGAGTGTTACAGGTAGTTAGTTAACGAACCAAGTGTTTGCATGTCAAGAGCCAAATTTAGACTAGAAGCTACAGATCTAATTATTGTAATTAGGTGTCTAATTATTGTTTGCATGAGATCTATTTAAGAGACTCATTGGTTGTATTGTAAAGTGTACTAGAGAGTAAGAGAGCAAAATATTAGCTTCTTCTGTGTGTGAAGAAAGCATGGTGTGTTCCTCCTAGTGCCACAGTACCAAGTGTGGGCATTGGTTTTGGAGAATCAGCAGGATTCTTCAGGGGTGTAGGATCTTAGTCAGCAGGTGTGCATGGCTTCGTTTGGAGATCTACATGGTAAGTAAGATCATTGATATGCAGGTGTGTAGAACCAGATTGATTTGCAGGTGTGCAAGATTAGGGAGGACAGAAACACAACAGGGAGCAGTATCAGGCAGGATCTACATGGAGTATAGTGTGTACTCAGATAAAGAGCAAAGAGGAAGGCAAGGCAGTTCCTTCCATAAGTAAGATCAGTTTGGGTTACAGGTTGTTGCAGTTCAGGGGAGATCTACTTGAAGTATGTTTGTGTACTTGTGGAGTGTATGGAGCACTTGGGTACTAGTAGTAGTGGATAATGGCTGGTTGGAGGTAAACACCAACTCTATATTTGAGTTGTGTGTTGGGACCGTAAGAGAGAGAGCTTTGAGGGAAGATTTACTGTTTATGCCCTAGAGGTGTGGGAGCCCTAGAGGTGTGTAAAGAAGAAGAACTGTGGCAATCTTCTTTGTTTTATTTCCTTCTGAAAAAGTTTTAATACAAGTTGTGTATTGTCTCTCATATTTTGTGTTATTTCTGAATTCTAGTTATTTGTTGATTCTGGTTTAATTCCACATGTAAGTTGCTTGTATATGGTAATCAATTGTGCTTCCGTTATTTCCAAACAAGTGGTATCAGAGCTAAGATTGCAGGGAGTAGGTTTTGTGTTTGGTTACAGGTCACTCTTAGGGGTTTTTGATTGAGTGGGAGTAGAGCAATGGTATAAGAAAGTAAGCTAAGAATGGAGGAATTGAAAAGCATGAATGGTTACTTACGGTCCTATGGAAAGAAAGAGCAAGTAAAGAAAAATTGTTGGTTTGTGGAAGATCAGCATGAAGGAACTGAAGATGCAGATGTTGCAGGTGTTGTTGCACAAGATGCTCTGGGATGTTTCTAGAATAAAGTAGAATCTTGTTTTATAGATTATGTTGCCTCTTTCCATGCAGCCCCAGATAGAGGAGCTGGTGAGCCTTGCCAAAGAATTGGCAAAGGAGAAGTGAAGCTGAAATTGCAAGCGGCCAACACATGGGTGTTGAAGGAGGTCATGTAGGTCCCAGTTCTGGAGATGTGGCTAATTTCTTCAGGGAAGTTGGGTGATGAGAGATGCACAAGAACTCTCACAGTAGATACACTTGAATTAGCTGGTGGTAAGAAAGTAGGTACTCTTTATCTACTTGCTTATATTACTGATTCTTCTTCTATTGCAGAGACATGGCTTTGTAGGCTTGGTCACATGAGCAAGAAGGAGATGCATGTTCTTAAGCGGAAGACAGATGTGTTTGACAGGCTTAAGAACTGGAAAGCCTTGGTGTTCTTGGAGGAGATGATGGATAGAGTTTAGTGGATGGGGTTGGATACTTCTGAGCAAGGCAGTTTGGACATGGATTTTGATTCAAAGGAGCTCGTGGGTAAAAAATTCATCACTCACAGGTGAACACAGGTACCGGCATCGATCAAGGGGAACCGGCATCGAACAGACAAGTGTCAATGTCGGTCATGTGTAGACCGAAGCTAGTGATGTCAGGCAGGGTAAGACCGACGTCGGTCAGGACGATCGACATTAGTGATAGGTAAGACCAATGTCGGTCAGGAGGACCGACATCGGCAACAGGAGACACTGACATTGGCAAGGTTGGTAGTTAGGATAGGTGCATGGGAACCGACATTAGTTGGATGCAGACTGTGTGGTGACTGAGGTCGGTCACTGTAACAAATTTTGAGTGGACAACACGCTGTCAAGGAGTCTCAAACACCCATATGGAGGAATAAAGGTGGTAAGTAAGCCTCAAATTCATTGTTCCTCTTCTTTATACTAGTTGCTGACTGCAGAGCAGGAAGGATTTAGGAAATAGTGGGAGCATGGCAGGAATATGATGCAAAACCAAATGGGAGATTTGGTAGGGTTTCCAGCCGGTATGAAAGCATAGAGATGAATGGATACCTTAGTTAAAGAATAGAGAGAATGGACACGTGAGATGGAAGGCTAGGTCATATGGTCTTGAAGAAGCTACAGGATAGTGGTATAGTACTGACAGGTGGTACCAGGTGGATGACAAAGTAGGGCTTTAGTCAATGTCAGTAGAACCATTGTGTTTGTCTTACCAGGTGGATGATGGTCACAACATCATCTTGTTGCTGTATGTAGAGGATGAGCTTGGTGCAGGTTCAGACATACAAGGTTTTGCTGAGCTAAGGGTAAGATTAGTTTAGTGGCATGTCATGAGGAATTTGGAGCAGTGAAATTCTTTGGCATAAGAGACATGGAGATCACAGGTTGATTTTGTCTCCAGTGGGAGTTGATGTGAATCAGGTGTTGGCGAGGTTCATTATGCAGGATGCAAAACTGGAGCACACTAAGCGCTGGATAGTTCAGTGTCTGAAATCACATGAGTTTTGTTATAGACCTGAGTTTTCCCAAGCAGTGGGAACTGTCAGAGAGTTAAGAGTCAATTTAGAGAAGTGGGTTCTCAGGTATTTGAGAGGGACCAGTAGCAAGGATTCATGCTATGCAAGGTCAGGACTTCACTACATGGGTTTGTAGGTTTAGATGTGGCAGGTTACTCGGATGACAAGAGGTGCACCACAGGTTGTGTGGTGGGTTGTCTTCAAGATTGATCTTGAAGAGGGATACAAGCCAAGAAATAGATTAGATGGGATACAAGTATAGGTACAGTGTAGCTATTTATCTCCAAGTGAGAGATTGTTAGTTTGTGGAGCTAAAAGCTTCACTGATGCAAATAAAGGAAGAGGTTGTAGAGAGAGTTTCTAAAGTGTCACAAACATCGACGTCGCTCAAGCCAACCGATGTCGACAGGATTAGACAGGGATAGCAACCGACGTCGATTAGGGATCGGCTGGCATCAATCACCTCCAAGCAGATAGGGACCGATGTCGATTGCCTATGTGGTTCAAACTACAAGTGTTACAGGAAGTTAGTTAATGAACCAAGTGTTTGCATGTCAAGAGCCAAATTTAGACTAGAAGCTATGGATCTACTTAT
The DNA here is from genome assembly GCA_037957365.1 of Torreya grandis. Taxonomy (NCBI): domain Eukaryota; kingdom Viridiplantae; phylum Streptophyta; class Pinopsida; order Cupressales; family Taxaceae; genus Torreya; species Torreya grandis. The sequence continues at coordinate 452,246 of JARHVA010005858.1, forward strand.
TGTAATTAGGTGTCTAATTATTGTTTGCATGAGATCTATTTAAGAGACTCATTGGTTGTATTGTAAAGTGTGCTAGAGAGTAAGAGAGCAAAATATTAACTTCTTCTATGTGTGAAGAAAGAATGGTGTGTTCCTCCTAGTGCCACAGTACCAAGTGTGGGTGTTGGTTTTGGAGAATCAGCAGGATTCTTTAGGGGTGTAGGATCTTGGTCAACAAGTGTGCATGGCTTCATTTGGAGATCTATATGGTAAGTAAGATCATTGATATGCAGGTGTATGTGTGTGCATGATCCAGGTTTGTAGGTGTGTAGAACCAGAATGATTTTCAGGTGTGCAAGATCAGGGAGGACAACAACACAATAGGGAGCAGTATCAGGCAGGATCTACTTGGAGTACAGTGTGTACTCAGATAGAGAGCAAAGAGGAAGGCAAGGTAGTTCCTTCCATAAGTAAGATCAGTTTGGGTTGTAGGTTGTTGCAGTTTAGGGGAGATCTACTTGAAGTATGTTTGTGATAGGATCGAAACTCCCCAAAGCTCTGACATAACTTGTCAGATTTAAGAGCACACATGATTACCAATGTATAAGCAACTAAACATGCAAAATCTAGAAGAACCAATAACCATCAATGAGAAAGCACACAGAATATGAGAGGTAATATACAATTATATTCAACTCATTATAAAGGAATTTACAACAAAGAGGTGGCACTCTTTCTTCCACTTCGTGGGCTTACAGTAAACTTCCCTCCAGAGTAATCTTCTCTCATAGGTCACAACACACAGCTAACACAAGCTGTTGTTCACCTCATTGCACATCTGTACAATCGAGTACACAACCATACTCTAAGTAGATCTCTCCATGATCTTGCTGATGTATTACTGTCACCTTGGATCTAGCTACCCCGCTGATCTCCTTTTTGACCCTCGCATCCATACACCCCTGCATATCAAACCTGATCTTACTTATACCTACATGGGGAATCCTACTTGATTCCACCATGGGAATAACTCTCCAAGCTTCACATAGCTCTTCTCCAAATTCTCCACATAACAATATAGCCCATGAGTCTATTATATAGATCTCATGCATACACTGACTAGACTTGCGGCTCAAGGCTTCGAACAAGCCTTTAACATGCAAACTCCGCGTTCACTTAACTGACTGTTTGTCAATAGCAGTTCAGACCACTACAGGTGACCGACGTTGGTCCCTTCCCTCCTAGAGGTGACTGACGCCGGCTGATCTCCTGCCGATGTCAGTTTCCCTTCTGCGTCCCCTGATCGACGTCGGTGTGGCCTACCGACGCCGGCGACTGCAAATGCCAGAAACCCTCCTATTTGCCTTAAGGTGTAGCTTTTAGCTCCACACCCTAACAATCTCCCACTTGGAGATAAAGAGCTGCACCTGTACCCAAAACCAGTACTCTGTCCAATCTGCATCCTGGCTTGTATTCCTCTTCAAGCTCCCACTTGAAGACAACCCACCACACTCCATGTGGTGTTAATCCTGTGCCTGATTTCTTCATTTTCATTGTACCATCTTCTGCCTTGCTATACTCCCACTCAAATAGCAACCCCTGTGAGTAACCTATAATCAACAAACACTTAACAGATCTGGGACATCTGTTAGTCAAACTCACTCTAAGAACGTCCAACCTCGCTCTGATACCAATTGATAGGACCGAAACTCCCCAAAGCTCTGACACAACTTGTCAGATTTAAGAGCACACATGATTACCAATGTATAAGCAACTAAACATGCGGAATCCAGAAGAACCAATAACTATCAATGAGAAAGCACACAGAATATGAGAGGCAATATACAATTATATTCAACTCATTACAAAGGAATTTACAACAAAGAGGTGGCACTCTTTCTTCCACTTCGTGGGCTTACAGTAAACTTCCCTCCAGAGTAATCTTCTCTCATAGGTCACAACACACAGCTAACACAAGTTGTTGTTCACCTCATTGCACATCTATACAATCGAGTACACAATCGTACTCCAAGTAGATCTCTCCATGATCCTGCTGATGTATTGTTGTCACCTTGGATCTAGCTACCCCACTGATCTCCTTTCTGACCCTCGCATCCATACACCCCTGCATATCAAACCTGATCTTACTTATACCTACATGGGGAATCCTACTTGATTCCACCATGGGAAGAACTCTCCAAGCTTCACATAGCTCTTCTCCAAATTCTCCACATAACAATACAGCCCATGAGTCTATTATATAGATCTCATGCATACACTGACTAGACTTGCGGCTCAAGGCTTCGAACAAGCCTTTAACATGCAAACTCCATGTTCACTTAACTGACTATTCATCAACAGTAGTTTAGACCGCTATAGGTGACCGACGTCGGTCCCTTCCCTCCTGGAGGTGACCAACGCTGGCCGATCTCCTGCCGATGCCGGTTTCCCTTCTGCGTCCCCTGACTGACGTTGGTGTGGCCTGCTGACGCTGGAGACTGCAAACACTAGAAACCCTCCTGTTTGCCTTAAGGTGTAGCTTTTAGCTCCACACCCTAACAGTTTGTGTACTTATGGAGTGCGTGGAGCACTTGGGTACTCACAGTAGTGGATACTGGCTGATTGGAGGTGAACACCAACTCTATATTTGAGTTGTGTGTTGGGACCATAAGAGAGAGAGCTTTGAGGGAAGATTTATTGTTTATGCCCTAGAGGTGTGGGATCCCTAGAGGTGTGTAAGGAAGAAGAACTGTGGCAATCTTCTTTGTTGTATTTCCTTTTGGAAGATTTTTAATACAAGTTGTGTATTGTCTCTCATATTCTATGTTATTTTTGAATTCTAGTTACTTGTTGATTCTAGTTTAATTTTGCATGTAAGTTACTTGTATATGGTAATCAATTGTGCTTTCATTATTTCCCAACAGTGGTATCAGAGCTAAGGTTGGAGGGAGCAGGTTCTGTGTTTCATTACAGGTCACTCTCAGGGGTTTCTGATTGAGTGGGAGTAGAGAAATGGCAGAAGAAAGTAAGCTAAGAATGGAGGAATTGAAAAGCACGAATGGTTACTTACAGTCCTATGGAAAGAAAGAGCAGGTAAAGAAAAATTTTAGTTTGTGGAAGATCAGCATGAAGGAACTAAAGATGCAGATGTTGTAGGTGTTGTTGCACAGAAAGCTCTGGGATGTTTATTGGATAAAGTAGAATCTTGTTTTATAAATTCTATTGCCTCTTTCCATGCAGCCCTAGATAGAGGAGCTGGTGAGCCTTGCCAAAGAATTGGCAAAGGGGAAGTGAAGCTGAAATTGCAGGTGGCCAACACATGGGTGTTGAAGGAGGTCATGCAAGTCCCAATTCTAGAGATGTGGCTAATTTCTTCAGGGAAGTTGTGTGATGAGAGATGCACAAGAACTCTCACAGCGGATACACTTGAATTAGCTGGTGGTAAGAAAGTAGGTACTCTTTATCTACTTGCTTATATTATTGATTATTTTTTTGTTGTGGAGACATCGCTTTGTAGGCTTGGTCACATGAGCAAGAAGGAGATGCATGTTCTTAAGTGGAAGACAGATGTGTTTGACAAGCTTAGGAACTGGAAAGCCTTGGTGTTCTTAGAGGAGATGATGGACAGAGTTCAGTGGATGGGGCTAGATACTTCTGAGTAGGGCAGTTTGGACATGGGTTTTGATTCAAAAGAGCTCGAGGGTAAAAAAGTCATCACTCACAGGCAAACACAGGTACCAGCGTTGGTCAACGGAAACCAGCATCGAACAGATAGGTGATGATGTCGGTCATGTGCAAACTGAAGCTGGTGATGTCAAGTAGGGTAAGACCAATTTTAGTCAGGAGGACCAATGTCAGTCAGGAGGACCGATGTTGGCAATAGGAGACATTGACGTCGGCAGGGTCGGTAGTCAGGACATGTGCATGGGAATCGACATCGGTTAGATGCAGACTGTGTGGTGAATGAGGTTGGTCACTATAATGGATTTTAGGTGGATAGCACACTATCAAGGAGTCTCAAATGCCCATATGGAGGACTAAAGGTGGTAAGTAATCCTCAAATTCATTATTCCTCTTCTTTATACTAGTTACTGACTGCAGAGGAGGACGGATCTAGGAAATAGTGGGAGCATGGCAGGAATATGATGCAGAACCAAACAAGAGATTTGGTAGGGTTGCCAGCTAGTATGAAAGCACAGAGATAAATGGATACCTTAGTTAAAGAATAGAGAGAATGGAAATGTGAGACGGAAGGCCAGGTCATATGGTCTTGAAGAAGCTGCAGGACAGGTGATACAGTGCTAACAGGTGGTACCAGGTGGATGACAAAGTAGGGCTTTAGTCAATGTCAGTAGAACCATTGTGTTTGTCTTACCAGGTGGATGATGGTCACAACATCATCTTGTTGCTATATGTAGAGGATGAGCTTGGTGCAGGTTCAGACATACAGGGTTTTGCTGAGCTAAGGGTAAGGTTAGTTGAGTGTCATGTCATGAGGAATTTGGAGCAACAAAATTCTTTGGCATGAGAGACATGGAGATCATAGGTTGATTTTGTCTCGAGTGGGAGCTGATGTGAATCAGGTGTTGGTGAGGTTCATTACGAAGGATGATAAACCAGAGCACACTAAGGGCTGGACAGTTTAGTGTCTGAAATCACATGAGGTATGTTATAGACCTGAGTTTTCCCAAGCAGTGGGAGCTGTCAGAGAGTTAGGAGCCAATTCAGAGAAGTGGGTTCTCAGGTATTTGAGAGGGACCAGTAGCAGGGATTCATGCTATGTAGGGTTAGGACTTCACTACATGGGTTTGTAGGTTCAGATGTGGCAGGTTACTCGGATGACAGGAGGCGCACCACAGGTTGTGTGGTGGGTTGTCTTCAGGATTAATCTTGAAGAGGGATACAAGCCAAGAAATAGATTAGATGGGGTACAGGTATAGGTACAGTGTAGCTATTTATCTCCAAGTGGGAGATAGTTAGGTTGTGGAGCTAAAAGCTTCACTGATGCAAATAGAGGAGGAGGTTGTAGAGAGAGTTACTGAAGTGTCACAGACACCGGCATCGATCATGCCAACTAACGTCGACAGGATTAGACAGGGATAACAACTGATGTTGGTCAGGGATCGGTCAGTGTCGGTCACCTCCAGGTAGATAGGGACCAATGTCGATCACCTGTGTGCTTAAAACTATGAGTGTTATGGGTAGTTAGTTAATGAACCAAGTGTTTGCATGTCAAGAGCCAAATTTAGACTAGAAGCTGTGGATCTAATTATTGTAATTAGGTGTCTAATTATTGTTTGCATGAGATCTATTTAAGAGACTCATTAGTTTTATTGTAAAGTGTGCTAGAGAGTAAGAGAGCAAAATATTAGCTTCTTTTGTGTGTGAAGAAAGCATGGTGTGTTCCTCCTATTACCACAGTACCAAGTGTGGGTACTGGTTTTGGAAAATCAGCAGGATTCTTCAGGGGTGTAGAATCTTGGTCAGCAAGTGTGCATGGTTTCATTTGGAGATCTACATGGTAAGTAAGATCATTGATATGCAGGTGTATGTGTGTGCATGATCTAGGTTTGTAGGTGTGCAGAACCAGATTGATTTATAGGTGTGTAAGATCAGGGAGGATAGCAACACAACAGGGAGCAGTATCAGATAGAATCTACTTAGAGTACAGTGTGTACTCAGATAGAGAGCAAAGAGGAAGGCAAGGTAGTTCCTTCCATAAGTAAGATCAGTTTGGGTTGCAGGTTGCTGCAATTCATGGGAGATCTACTTGAAGTATGTTTTTGTACTTGTGGAGTGCATGGAGCACTTGGGTACTGGTAGTAGTGGATACTGGTTGGTTGGAGGTGAACACCAACTCTGTATTTGAGTTGTGTGTTGGGACCGTAAGAGAGAGAGCTTTGAGGGAAGATTTACTATTTATGCTCTAGAGGTGTGGGAGCCCTAGAGGTGTGTAAGGAAGAAGAACCGTGGCAATCTTCTTTGTTATATTTCTTTCTGAAAGAGTTTTAATACAAGTTGTGTATTGTCTCTCATATTATGTGTTATTTTTGAATTCTAGTTACTTGTTGATTCTGGTTTAATTCTGCATGTAAGTTGCTTGTATATGGTAATCAATTGTGCTTTCGTTATTTCCCAACAAGTGGTATCAGAGCTAAGGTTGCAGGGAGCAGGTTTTGTGTTTGGTTACAGGTCACTCTCAAGGGTTTCTGATTGAGTGGGAGTAGAGCAATGGTAGAAGAAAGTAAGCTAAGAATGGAGGAATTGAAAAGCATGAATGGTTACTTACGGTCCTATGGAAAGAAAGAGTAGGTAAAGAAAAAGTGTTGGTTTGTGGAAGATCAGCATGAAGGAACTGAAGATACAGATGTTGTAGGTGTTGTTGCATAAGATGCTCTGGGATGTTTCTTGGATAATGTAGAATCTTGTTTTATAGATTCTCTTACCTCTTACCATGCAGCCCCAGATAGAGGAGCTGGTGAGCCTTGCCAAAGAGTTGGCAAAGGGGAAGTGAAGCTAAAATTGTAGGCAGCCAACACATGGGTGTTGAAGGAGGTCATGGAGGTCCTAGTTCTGGAGATGTGGCTAATTTCTTCAGAGAATTTGGGTGATGAGAGATGCATAAGAACTCTCACAGTGGATACACTTGAATTAGCTAGTGGTAAGAAAGCATGTACTCTTTATCTACTTACTTATATTACTGATTCTTATTTTATTACAAGGACGTGGCTTTGTAGGCTTGGTCACATGAGCAAGAAGGAGATGCATGTTCTTAAGTGAAAGACAGATGTGTTTGACTGGCTTAAGAATTGGAAAGCCTTGGTGTTCTTGGAGGAGATGATGGATAGAGTTCAGTGGATGGGGCTGGATACTTCTGAGTAGGGTAGTTTGGACATGGGTTTTGATTCAAAGGAGCTCATGGGTAAAAAATTCATCACTCACAGGTGAACATAGGTTCCAGCATCAGTTAAGGGGAACCGATGTCGAACAGATAGGTGCCAATGTCAGTCATGTGTAGACCGAAGCTGGTGATGTTAGGCAGGGTAAGACTGACATCAGTCAGGAGGACCAACATTGGCAATAGGTAAGACCAACGTCGGTTAGGAGGACCGATGTCAGCAACAAGAGACACCAATGTCAGTAGGGTCGGTAGTCAGGATAGGCACATGGGAACTGACGTCGCTTGGATGCAGACTGTGTGGTGATCGAGGTCGATCACTGTAAGAAATTTTGGGTGGACAACACGCTATCAAGGAGTCTCAAATGCCCATATGGAGGACTGAAGGTGGTAAGTAAGCCTCAAATTCATTGTTCCTATTCTTTATATTAGTTGCTAACTGTAGAGGAGGAAGGATCCAAGAAACAGTGGGAGCATGGCAGGAATATGATGCAGAACCAAACGGGAGATTTGGTAGGGTTGCTAACTGGTATGAAAGCACAGAGATGAATGGATACCTTAGTTAAAGAATAGATAGAATAGACACGTGATATGGAAGGCCAGGTCATATCGTCTTGAAGAAGCTGTAGGACAGTGGTACAGTGCTGACAGGTGGTACCAGGTGGATGACAAAGTAGGGCTTTAGTCAATGTAAGTAGAACCATTGTGTTTGTCTTACCAGGTAGATGATGGTTGCAACATCATCTTGTTGCTATATGTAGAGGATGAGCTTGGTGCAGGTTCAGACATACAAGGTTTTGCTGAGCTAAGGGTAAGGTTAGTTTAGTGGCATGTCATGAGGAATTTGGAGCAGCAAAATTCTTTGGCATGAGAGACATGGAGATCATAGGTTGATTTTTTCTCTAGTGGGAGCTGATGTGAATCAGGTGTTGGCAAGTTTCATTATGCAGGATGCAGAATTGGAGCAAACTAAGGGCTAGATAGTTTAGTGTTCGAAATCACATGAGGTCTGTTATAGACCTAAGTTTTCCCAAGCAGTGGGAGCTATCAAAGAGTTAGGAGCCAATTCAGAGAAGTGGGTTCTCAAGTATTTGAGAGGGACCAGCAGCAGGGATTCATGCTATGCAGGGTTAGGACTTCACTACATGGGTTTGTAGATTCAGATGTGGCAAGTTACTCGGATGACAGGAGGTGCACCATAGGTTGTGTGGTGGGTTGTCTTTAGGATTGATCTTGAAGAGGGATACAAGCTAGGAAATAGATTAGACGGGGTATAGGTACAGGTACAGTGCAACTGTTTATCTCTAAGTGGGAGATTCTTAAGTTGTGGAGCTAAAAGCTTCACTAATGCAAATAGAGGAGGAGGTTGCAGAGAGAGTTGTTGAAGTGTCACAAACACCGGCATCGGTCAGGCCAACCGACATCGACAGGTTTAGACAAGGATAGCAACCGCTGTCGGTCAGGGATCGACCGGCGTCGGTCACCTCTAGGTAGATAGGGACTGATGTCGGTCACCTATGTGGTTTGAATTGTGAGTTTTATAGGTAGTTAGTTAACGAACCAAGTGTTTGCATGTCAAGAGCCAAATTTAGACTAGAAGTTGTGGATCTAATTATTGTAATTAGGTGTCTAATTATTGTTTGCATGAGATCTATTTAAGAGACTCATTGATTGTATTGTAAAGTGTGCTAGAGAGTAAGAGAGCAAAATATTAGCTTCATTTGTGTGTGAAGAAAGCATGGTGTGTTCCTCCTAGTGCCACAGTACCAAGTGTGGGTGCTGGTTTTGAAGAATCAGTAAGATTCTTTAGGGGTGTAGGATCTTGGTTAGCAAGTGTGCATGGCTTCATTTGGAGATCTAAATGGTAAGTAAGATTATTGATATGTAGGTGTATGTGTGTGCATGATCCAAGTTTGCAAGTGTGCAGAACCAGATTGATTTATAGGTGTGTAAGATCAGGGAGGACAGCAACACAATAGGGAGCAGTATCAGGCAGGATCTACTTGGAGTACAGTGTGTACTCAGATAGAGAGCAAAGAGGAAGGCAAGGCAGTTCCTTCCATAAGTAATATCAGTTTGGGTTGCATGTTGTTGCAGTTCAGGAGAGATCTACTTGAAGTATGTTTATGTACTTTTGGAGTGCATAGAGCACTTGGGTACTGGCAGTAATGGATACTGGTTGGTTGGAGGTGAACACCAACTCTGTATTTGAGTTGTGTGTTAGAACCGTAAGAGAGAGAGAGAGAGATTTGAGGGAAGATTTACTGTTTATGCCCTAGAGGTGTGGGAGCCCTAGAGGTGTGTAAGGAAGAACTATGGCAATCTTCTTTGTTGTATTTCCTTCTAGAAGAGTTTTAATACAAGTTGTGTATTATCTCTCATATTCTGTGTTATTTCTGAATTCTAGTTACTTGTTGATTCTGGTTTAGTTCCACATGTAAGTTGCTTGTATATGGTAATCAATTGTGCTTCCATTATTTCCCAACAAGTGGTATCAGAGTTAAGGTTGCAGGAAGTAGGTTTTGTGTTTGGTTACAGGTCACTCTCAGCGGTTTCTGATTGAGTGGGAGTAGAGCAATGGCAGAAGAAAGTAAGCTAAGAATGGAGGAATTGAAAAGCACGAATGGTTACTTACGGTCCTATGGAAAGAAAGAGCAGGTAAAGAAAAATTGTTTGTTTGTGGAAGATCAGCATGAAGGAACTGAAGATGCAGATGTTGTAGGTGTTGTTGCATAGGATGCTCTGGAATGTTTCTTGGATAAAGTAGAATCTTGTTTTATAGATTCTGTTGCCTCTTTCCATGCAGCCCCAGATAGAGGAGCTGGTGAGCCTTGCCAAAGAATTGGCAAAGGGGAAGTGAAGCTGAAATTGTAGGCAGCCAACACATGGGTGTTGAAGGAAGTCATGTAGGTCCCAGTTCTAGAGATGTGGCTAATTTCTTTAGGGAAGTTGGGTGATGAGAGATGCACAAGAACTCTCACAGCGGATACACTTGAATTAGCTGGTGGTAAGAAAGTAGGTACTCTTTATCTACTTGCTTATATTACTGATTCTTCTTCTGTTGTAGAGACATGGCTTTGTAGGCTTGGTCACATGAGCAAGAAGGAGATGCATGTTCTTAAGCAGAAGACAGATGTGTTTGACAGGCTTAAGAACTGGAAAGCCTTGGTGTTCTTGGAGGAGATGATGGATAGAGTTTAGTGGATGGGGCTGGATACTTCTGAGCAGGGCAGTTTGGACATGGATTTTGATTCAAAGGAGCTCATGGGTAAAAAATTCATCACTCACAGGTGAACACAGGTACTGGTGTCAGTCAAGGGGAACAGATAGGTGCCAATGTCGGTCATGTGCAGATCGAAGCCGGTAATGCTGGGCAAGGTAAGACTGACGTCAGTCAGGAGGACCGACGTCGGCAATAGGTAAGACCAACATCGATCAAGAGGATCGATGTCAGCAATTAGAGACACTGACGTTGACAAGGTCGGTAGTCAGGATAGGTGCATGGGAACTGACATCAGTTGGATGCAGACTATGTGGTGACCGAGGTCGGTCACTGTAACGGATTTTGGGCAGACAGCATGCTATCAAGGAGTCTCAAATGCCCATATGGAGGACTAAAGGTGGTAAGTAAGCTTCAAATTTGTTGTTCCTCTTCTTTATACTAATTGCTGACTATAGAGTAGGAAGGATCCAGGAAATAATGGGAACATGGCAAGAATATAATGCAAAACCACTATGAAAGCACTAAGATGAATGGATACCTTAGTTAAAGAATAGAGAGAACAGACACGTGAGATAGAAGCCTTGGTCATATGGTCTTGAAGAAGCTACAGGATAGTGGTACAGTGCTGATAGGTGGTACCAGGTGGATGACAAAGTAGGGCTTTAGTCAATGTCAGTAGAACCATTGTGTTTGTCTTACCAGGTGGATGATGGTCGCAACATCATCTTGTTGTTGTATGTAGAGGATGAGCTTGGTGCAGGTTTAGACATACAGGGTTTTGCTGAGCTAAGGGTAAGGTTAGTTCAGTGGCATGTCATGAGGAATTTGGAGCAGCAAAATACTTTGGCATGAGAGACATGGAGATCATGGGTTGATTTTGTCTCCAGTGGGAGCTGAAGTGAATCAGGTGTTGGTGAGGTTCATTATGTAGGATGCAGAATCAGAGCACACTAAGGGCTGGACAGTTAAGTGTTTGAAATCACATGAGGTCTGTTATAGACCTGAGTTTTCCCAAGCAGTGGGAGCTGTCAGAGAGTTAGGAGCCAATTCAGAGAAGTGGGTTCTCAGGTATTAGAGAGGGACCAGCAGTAGGGATTCATGCTATGTAGGGTCAGGACTTCACTACATGGGTTTGTAGGTTTGGATGTGGCAGGTTACTCGGATGATAGGAGGTGCACCACAAGTTGTGTGGTGGGTTGTCTTCAGGATTGATCTTGAAGAGGGATACAAGCCAGGAAATAGATTAGATGGGGTACAGGTATAGGTACAGTGCAGCTATTTATCTCCAAGTGGGAGATTGTTAGGTTGTGGAGCTAAAAGATTCACTGATGCAAATAGAGGAGGAGGTTGCAGAGAGAGTTGCTGAAGTGTCACAAACACTAGCGTTGGTTAGGCCAACCGACGTCGACACGATTAGACAGGGATAGCAACTGACGTTGGTCAGGGATCGGCTGGTGTCAATCACCTCTAAGCAGACAAGGACCGATGTTGGTCACCTATGTGGTTCAAACTGTTAGTGTTATGGGCAGTTAGTTAACAAACCAAGTGTTTGCATGTCAAGAGCCAAATTTAGACTAGAAGTTGCAGATCTAATTATTGTAATTAGGTGTCTAATTATTGTTTTCATGAGATCTATTTAAGAGACTCATTGGTTGTATTGTAAAGTGTGCTAGAGAGTAAGAGAGCAAAATATTAGCTTCTTTTGTGTGTGAAGAAAGCATGGTGTGTTCCTCTTAGTGCCATAGTACCAAGTGTGGGTGCTGGTTTTGGAGAATTAGCAAGATTCTTTAGGGGTGTAGGATCTTGGTCAGTAGGTGTGCATGGCTTCGTTTGGAGATCTACATGGTAAGTAAGATCATTGATATGCAGGTGTATGTCTGTGCATGATCTAGGTTTGTAGGTGTGCAGAACCAGATTGATTTGTAGGTGTGCAAGATCAGGGAGGATAGTAACACAATAGGGAGCAGTATCAGGCAGGATCTACTTGGAGTACAGTGTGTACTCAGATAGAGAGCAAAGAGGAAGGCAAGGCAGTTTCTTCCATAAGTAAGATCAGTTTGGGTTGCAGGTTGTTGTAGTTCATGGGAGATCTACTTGAAGTATGTTTGTGTACTTGTGGAGTGCATGGAGCACTTGGGTACTGGTAGTAGTGGATACTGGCTAGTTGGAGGTGAACACCAACTCTGTATTTGAGTTGTGTGTTGGGACCGTAAGAGAGAGAGCTTTGAGGGAAGATTTACTGTTTATGCCCTAGAGGTGTGGGAGCCCTAGAGGTGTGTAAGGAAGAAAAAATGTGGCAATCTTCTTTGTTATGTTTCCTTATAGAAGATTTTTAATACAAGTTGTGTATTGTCTCTCATATTTTGTGTTATTTCTGAATTCTAGTTACTTGTTGATTCTGGTTTAATTCCGCATGTAAGTTGCTTGTATATGGTAATCAATTGTGCTTCTGTTATTTCCCAACAAAGACTAAAGAGAAAGGCAAAGTTATTGAAGAGTATTGTGGTTTGAATAAATATTTTATGAAAGTCTAAGGATCATTTTAAGATCAAAAGGAAGAATGATCAATATGACCAATGAGTTTGGTCAAGATAGAGTTTTCAAACCCCACAGACACACAGTCAGGCCTATTTGCCTTATGAGGAGTTTTACTCAACTCAAAAAGTCAGAAGTCTAAGATAAGGAGAGGGTAAATAATTAAATATGTTTCATTTATTTAATATAATATATTTTAACTCTCATACCTAATTTCAAACATTTAAAGTCTACCTACTTAATCTAATAGCAACCTACATGTTTTGATTTTCTTATGGGAGCTTTTATTTGGTTTGAGAAGAATAAAGGACTTCAATATATTTGAAGGATAAAAGTGTAGTATAATGTGATTTATATAATTTTAAACATTGTTCCATGAGATCCTCAAACCTAGAAAGAAATGAAACAAATGTTAGTAGACCTTTTTCAGTCCTAGTAGACCCAATGGCATACCTAGACCTATATAGACAAACAATTAAGAGTGAAGTCAGTTAGAGTTGAATTTTAGGAACATAGAGACCCTAAAAATATTGTGAATGGTTTTTTAAAAAAAAATCATGATATCCTAGAGTCTTGACAGTAAATAAAATTGGTAGGTATAGGCAGTTAGGGTATGTTAGGTAGATTGGCTCAAGAACCCTAAGCCTGAGCTAATGAGATTGTTAGATACCTAATGAAATAAAATGTTGAATATGAACATTTATATAATTATATGATAATTTCATAGACCCATGTAAATAATTTTTAATCCAAAATAAACTCAGGAAATCTCTCACTCACCCTTTTCTCTCTCAGCCTTCATAGAATGCCTAGTTATAGCCTGAGAGCCTATCTTCTTTTGTTTTGTATGGTTCAAAGATGTTACATAGGACATTTGGGTCATATGGGTAGTTATATACCATAATTTAATTTAAGTTTTTGTAATTATTTTGTTGATTCATACCCTGAGTTGTATGAATCATCCTTGAGACCTTAAGGCACTTTCAAGTTGCCTAAGAGAGCTATAGTGACCTGATGAGAGAAAAATGAGATTATATGCCTCTATATGGATTTTTAAAACTTTAAAATGGCCTATAAAATGTTTAATACTCCCATGGTCATCATCCCATGCCATTTTATTATACTTACAAGTATAGGATTGTACAGAATAGGCCTAAAAAGACTATTTTTTGTTATTTGATAAGTCTATACAAGGTTTTAGACCTCCAAATTTGACATGTAAAATGTGGATGAGGCTATATAATTTAATCAAATTATTATTTTTTGGTTTAGCATGTGTGGTAATCATGTATACTCATTTTTCAATCTCTTGGTAGGGAGGCTTAATTGAGGCCTAGTTAGGAGAGAGAAGTAGCAAAAAAAATGGATTTTCACTCACTTTCTAATCATGAAATTGAACATTAAGATGTAAGGCCATACTGGGTCCTAAGATATGTCCTTAAATTCTTATTATCATCTATATAACTCTCTACAAAAGGATGTTTTCATCATTTTAGAGCTACAAGGAATGAGGCCTTTTTGGAGATTTTGGTAGAGAACAAATTATTAGGGCTAGTATGAGACCTTAAAATGGATTTTTTCATGTATAATGTGATTTAAATAGGATATCCATGAAGATATGATTATTTTAAGAATAAGAATAATTCAAGTTTTGACACTTGTGTGCAAGATTAGCCTAAGGAGATGAAGAATCTTATAGACACCTAGCAAGAAAAGGAAGTGATATGTCAAAGAAAACCTAAAGGGGCCAGTTGAGAGGTTTCAAGAGTAGATAAAATATATAATATAACTTTATTTGACCATCAATAATGTTACTTGTCACTAAACATGCCAAGGTAAAGGGCAATTTTCAAGAACTAGTCAAGGTGTCAAGTAAGCTTTTCAACTCCTATGCCACTTGTATTAAGGGATAATATTCAGAGGAGATAGACATGGTATTTATTAACTATTAAGGTAGTTACATATCTCCTTTTATTTTTTTAACTCATGAGGACACTTTCCATCTCTCTCTCCTACATCCTTCTTTTCTTCTATCTCACTTGTGCTATATATTGAGCCTTAATTGGTTAAGTTTGTATCCTCCACCTAAGAATGGCAAATCCCTACTCATTTTTATCCTTTTATTAGTAAAAAACAACCTAATTTACCTTCTCTGTGGACTATTTCAATATGTATGTTAGACTAGTTGATCTTGTTAAGTGATAGATTCACTTCCTTGGCATGTTGTCCTTGTTAGCATTCATATTTAGTTTTGAAAGTCTTTTGTAGGCCTCTTGAAGTGTTCAAATTAAGTTTTTATGAGTTTAATAAGTTTTATATTCACTAGTGTCATGTCATAACCTCTTGTTTAGTCCTCTTAACTCAAGCTTGCTTCACAATCCTCCATGAGAAACCCTTGTGTAGAAAAGCATTTTTGTCATGTGTAGGTTAGGCTCTTGTTTGAAGTTAAATTACATTTGGTTGGTATTAATCAATTTAAATTTTGTGCATTGCCTCATTAGGAAAGGTTTCATTCATTTTCTCTCCCTTTTCATCTAAATAAGTTAGTAGCATAGGTGATTAGAAATCAAGATAAATCTAGGGAGTTAACCCTTTAATCTAGTGGTTTACCCCTGCTATAGATAACCCATAGGTCTAGGGTTAATCCCATCATTCAGCTCAATTTTGAATAGGATTGAACTACCTCTCTAAGGGTGGAAATTCGAGTGACAACAATCATGTAAATTAGTAGTAATAGAAATGTATATCTTGATATTTTCATATAAAATAAATGATTCATGATCTTCCTCCAAAGACCATCAACTATTGAAAAATTATCAACCTAGAAACAAAAACCTAAATACTTAAAATATTTCCAAATTGAATATATAAAACCTTTACATGCACACCTTTATAGTTCTAGACCATCTTAAATGAAACTATAACCTTTTTTAGAACAAACTTAGACCTATATGAGCTTTACAAATCCTCAACTATTGTCATGAAGAAAAAAAAATGTATTCTTGATATTTTCATTTGAGCATCAAACAAACTTCAACTTCTTGTTAAAATAATTACTACTAAGGCAATCAATATACCTTCTTTTTAATAAACTAGATACACAGAAATGATAATTACTATCTTCTTCCTTCTTCATTTTTCCTATAGAGATTTGCTTATGATTATAATATTTTTAAATAATTATCAAATATGAAAAACTAACCTTTTCTATATGTCAACTTTGTATTAACCACTTAAAACTATTTGTTTGCTCATTACTTTCTATCAACTCTACCACTATTTAGTTATTGGTTTGACTAACTTAAACATATTTTTGACAAATACAACCATTACCAAAATTCCACCAAAATTCTCACCAATGATCAAAACCCAATGCATGTACCAAGACTATTAATTAAATAAAATAGATCTACTTCAAACAAATCCCAATGACATACCAAAACAAAATACATATCAATTGTATTTACATTATTTGATTTGGAATGTATTTGGTGGCACCTCCAATATAATATAGTTCAATTCAAAACCTTGACTTCAAACCCAATCTATTCACAACTCATACACATTGTTATATGTCATAGACTTTTGATCTAATACCTTAGTAAATCCATGTCATGGTTACCACTTAGCTAGTTAGATTTAACATTTAGGTTTAAGTATAGACTTTAGGTATCTATATTAACAAATTTAATGTATATATGTAAGATGTAAATTAAACATATAACATAATTACCTTGGCCAATAAATCATCAATTCCATAATTGAAATGAAATGATATCGATATCATATATGAAATGAAAATAACATCAAGAAAATATATCATTCTCAATCTTGGGTAGTAATTTAATTGAAATTGGAAACTAATATAATGAATCATAAGAGATATTTGTTTCAATAAGCATATTATCAAGCTTTCATTGATCATCCTACTCATGCAAAATAGACCAGCCAATAAAAAACTCCTCATACATTTATATTAATGGAAAAATTGTATGATTTATAGATGAAATAGATAAAGTGCAAACAACAAATGTCACAGCTCAAATGACCAAGTCAAAATGTTTATAACTATCAATATACACATCTTAACGATATAAATATTAAATATTTTTTCATTATATCACACTTTGACTTTGAAACCACTTATTATTATCTAAATAAAAATTTCATCAATGCGACAAACATAAATAATTATTTAACATAAAATGCATATAAAAAATGAAATAAAAATGAATTACATCAAACATAAATATTTCTAGACTTTATAACTTTAATTCATCAGTATGGTATAATTTACAAGTACATCTAAATTTTTAGAAAAGAGAGGTATGCAAAAAATAGGCATAACAATAGCGACCTTCTTATCTAGTTTCAGCAATGAAATAGGATAACAATAATAAATTACTTATTTGAAAGACAAATCACCTAAGAATTTGATCAGGTTCAATTGTTTATCAAACAACTATATGTGAACCCCTTTAATAAATATATTTACTAAGGGATGAAATGATAGATTAACATGACACAAAGAATGGGATAGATTAGACAAGGAAATTCAAGCTGGATATACAATCAAATACAAAAAGCTTCAAGTATAAATTTTAAAAATTGGTAATGTTTACAATGTATTTATAACCAATTCATGCTTATTCATAAATAAAGAATCTAAAATTATCATGTAAAATATCTTAAAAATAATTGACATACTTACATGATATGGCACTCTCCATGTACTTTACCCTCAACATAATGAATGTCTCCATTAGTGTAGCCAATATTGATCCAATCAAAATAAAAAGAAAATAAACAAATAACAAAAGAAAATAAATCAAAAGAAAAAGAAAACAATCCAAAAGAAAAAAATGGAAAAGAAAATGAAAATGAGCTATTTGATAAAATAATTTCAAATGATATTCATTGGCTAAATAGCGTAGTCAATTTCCATCCATGTCTTGGAAATTAAAATCATTTTTCCCAAGTACGACCATAATTTTATATGAACCCAACCAAAGAAAATTAAATTTATGGTGTTTACCTACACACTTGGGTGCTTTTTCCCAATAAAAGATAAGATCACTTTAAAAATTTTACTAGATACCTTTTTATCAAAAAAATGTCTTTAACTTTTATTTAGTTTTCTTTAATTTTTGCAATGCAATATCTTTAGTTTCATCTAAAGATGTCAAATCATTAACTGTTTGTTTAATTAAATTAGTGTCTCCTAATAAATATTATAAAGTAGTATGAGTAGAAGAAATATGAAATTTAATCAACAATGTGACTTTAAATCCATAAGTCAAAATTAATAGAGAATAACTAATAACTAATTTTAAAATAGTACAATTATCTCATAATGATTCAAAAATCTTAATATGCCAATTTCCTTTATTCTCGTAAACTATTTTTTTTATAATAGAAATTAGATTTTTATTTGTTGATTCAGCCTGTCCATTCCTTTGAGGGTAATACTTTGAGGAATGACTTGAAATGATAAAATAAAATCTTAAAAACTCTAAAAATTTATTATAAATAAATTGATGACCATTAACTAAAATAATTTCATATGGAATACCAAATCTAAAAAATAATAATTTTTAAAAAATGAAATGTTTTCATCTATAATAGAACTCTTAAGTGCTTTAGCCTCAGGACACTTTGTAAAATAATATATATTAGTAATAATATATTAATGTCCAGTAAAATAATATGGATTAATATCAAAATTAAATTCAATTCCCCATTTAGTAAACAGTTTCTCAAAAATGATAGGATTTAAGGGTATTATTGGTAATCTATCTCTACCAACAAATAATTAACATGACATATACGTATGAACCAACTTATAAACATCTTGAAATAACATAGACCAATAATAACCTGTGCATAAAATTTTATAAGTTGTAATTATTACTACATAATGAACACCACAACTTCCTTCATGACATCCTCTAAGAACTTTCTATGTTTTATCATGGGTTAGGCATCTTAATAATAACCATCTTTGTTCCTATAAAGCAAAAAAAAAATTAACAGATAAATTTTTAAAGCTTGATATATCAAAGATCATCTTTGTCTTTTATCTAACTTATTAGGCCAAACCTAAATTTGAAAATAATAAACTAGATTGTGATACCATTCATCTTCAACCAACAAATAATCTCAATCATTCATTTCATGTCTAAATTTAAAAAAATAGAGAAATCAATAACTTTTATGGATAGAAAATGAGATATATCATTTAAATAATCATCAATAGATAATTGTATGCTAGAAGAAGCATTTTTAGCTACATGTTTTGTCAAATCATTTTCTTTGATGGTTTTAGATGTTTTAAATTTAAGATCAAACTCTTGTATTCTCAAAATATATTTCACTAACCTTCCTTGAATAACTAGTTATTTTAAAAGATAAGAAAAAATAACTACATTATATTTTACAACAAATTTATTTCCCATCAATAGATAACAAAATTTGATCAATGAAGAAAGTAAAAATATTTTTTTTTTCAATGAGGGGGTATCTAGTTTCTATATCTTTCAAAACTTGACTCATATAATTGATAGGTTTTTCATCACTATTTTCATCACTTTGAGTAATTGCATCACCTATGGTTTTATCAATTGCATTCACATAAATAATGAAGGGTTTAGTTAAATCAGGTTTAACAAGTAAAAGTGCATTCTCAATAGTATTTTTAACATTATTTAAGTCAAAATCTTCACCAAAATCCCACACATATGATTGATTTTTCTTCAATAAAATCTATAATGGATTAGTTTTATCAACAAAATTTAATATGAATTTACATTTAAAATTAATTTTTTTAAAGAAATATCCAAGACTAGATTGATATTTAGCTGGTTGTAACTCTTTAATAACTATAATACATTCAGGATCAATTGAAATACCATCTTTAGAAATTATATGTCCTAACAATTTTCCTTCAGTAACACTAAAAATAGATTTTTTAGGGTTTAGAGAAATAGCATACTTTATACACCTTGTGAAAACCTTACAAAGATTATATAAATACATCTTTCTCTTTTTATAATGGACTATAAGGTCATCTAAGTAAACTTGAATTACTATGTCAATTAAATCATCAGAAGTTACAAGCATAACTCTTTGAAAAGTAGCACCTACATTCATGTGACCAAAAGGCTTCTTTTTAATAATGAAAGTCCCTCTTCGAGTAGTGAAAATTCTATTATGTTTATCATCTAAATTTATGAATATTTAATTATAACCATAAAATCCATCAAGTAAAGACATCATTTTGGATCTTGCAATTTATTACAAGATATTATTAATATTAAGAAGAGGAAAATTATCTTTTACACTAGCCTTGTTTAAATCTCTAAAATTTATATATAGTCTAATATATCCATTATTTTTATGCATGGGTATTGAATTGGCTACCAAATTTGAGTATTTTACAAGATAAATGACACCACCATCAAACATCTTATCAAGATATGTGTTAATAGCATCTTCTAACAATAGGATTATTCTTCTTATTTTTTACCTAACAAATTTAATACCAAGTTTTATAAGGATATTTGTATAATAATATTTTTTATTTGATAAGTTAAAATAAGTAGGTTTTATAAAGACCTATAATCTAATTTTAAATATAATTAAAATAATACTAAGTAATCCCTAATGGCAGATAAACATAATACGACAGTGAAAAAATAGCTAACTAAAGACTAGTGTAGAAGACAAAATACATAAAACAAAAGAAAAAAATTATTTAAGGAGAGTATTTTTTTTTAGTGCCTTAATCACATCCTTGTCTTCCACCTTCTTCATCGACATGTTCCTAATTATCTTTTTCTGAGTCTCATTACTTAATCCTTCTATAGTGTCCTTTAGCATAATCATTCTCAACTTATTCTAAGACTGCTCCTTATCTGATGCCTTCTTGAGGGGGTTCACATTGAGGGATTTCAAGGAGGATTTTAGAGTGTGGAACTCCACCAATACATCATCCTATTTTTGGTTAGGAACCTCATCCTTGTGTTGTGAAAAGGTCTATAGCATTTTGGTGTCTTCCTTATTTATGGAGTTTCACTTCTTTATTAGATTGACCAGACCAAGTCCAGCTTTGTGAAGTTTACTATTGAAACCCTCCAGCTATTTTTTATTTTTATTGATTACCTAAAATAAGGGAGCCTTAACTTTTTCATAAGATTATAAAATATCCCCTTCCTCAAAAATAATGGGTTTTGGTTTATTTATTGTAAGCTAAAGAATGAGTTCCTCCTTGGTTCTCTTAAAAAAGGGGTTTGTGGGGGAAGGGTTAGATAAGGGATGGTGAGATTATGTAGTTGGGTCTTCCTTAGGGGAGTCCTTTGTAGAAGACCCTCTTGATGGGACATCTTTTTCGTGTAGGGTCTCTCCATGTTTAACAAGCAAGAAAATAAGGTCTTGATGGGTGGTAGCATTTGCTTCATTGATTTGAAAAGTGAGGGTTGTGATTTCAAGAGACTTAATCAAATAGTAGGGAAAACTTATTTTAAAACCTTAAAAAATGGTTTAAAATTAGAAAGTGATGTGATAAGATAAGGGTAAATTTACTTTTCAATGTAAGATATTTCATGTTTTACAAGCACACCTCCAGCTAGTACCTCGGTAGGTCCATTCATAAGAAGCCTTTCTTATCAATTTTTAAAGTTTCCTTTGTATTGAAGAACCTATATATAAACTCCATTTTTTATTGGTCTTTAAAATATTTAGACCTCTCATAGGACATTCTAGTTACATCATCGACCAGTTCCTTAGTAACAGTGACTTTAATACCTCTAATTTCCACATTTCTTTTATTTCATGCCTCATGAAATCCTTTGTGAGGTATGTGTCATGTCTAATGATCCTATTCATATATTCCATTAGGCCACCCTTACGCAACTTATGATATACCTTCTTAATATCTCAAACCTTCAAGCTTGAAGTTGGCTCAAGCCTATCTCTATCTCCCCCCATTCTATGCTTGCCTATGAGAAGGATGTTTAAATGGTGTTTTGGGTCCACATTTTCCTATTTAAGATTGTGGTTTATGGCATCAAAGAGAATTAATTAAAAAAACATTCACCCAACTTGGAGCAATAAACACCCATGTTGGGCTATGATGTATTGATATGATTTTTAGAACCCAGTGAGTCAGATGTGATTTTTGCACATGACTAACACCACTGCACCCTATGATAATTGCCTTGATGATGTTGATTTGACATGGTTACTATCATGTCTAATAATATTAGTATCATAACCTTTTAGGTTTTTATATGTCCATGTAAAAATATCAATAAATTATTTGAATAGTCTAATGAACTTTATCTTCTTATCAAGTGTACATTATATTCTCAAATAAACAAACTTAAAACTTTCTTCAGTTCTAAGGTTAATTAGAATAATTTATCTAATTATTCATCTAGACGGTTATTTTGTTCATAAAATATTAGGCTAATCATTTGGGTTAAACATCAATTCCAAACTCACCAAACTAATAGGTAATTTATTAGAACTTAGTTACAAATAATCTCCACAATTCAGTACATAATCATCATAATAAAAATAATTGCTTTTAAAAAAGAATCGATATGTTTATCATAGTTGAAAATAGGCCAATTTTTATTTAAATCAAGAATTTTAGGTCTAAAAAACTTTTTGATAATGAAAAATCAATAATAGACTCACTTTCAATTAGAGTAGGGTTAGAATCAAAAAAAAGTGAGCTTATCAGCTCAAACATTAAATACTCTAAGTATATCAGTGATATTAAAAGCTTTAAAAATTATAAGTAAGGCCCAAACTTTTTGAGTATATCAATTAAGATGACTTTGATTTGTTTTATAAACTTTCCTTGTCTAATAATTAATTTGGAATCACCAAAGACTTCTAATTGTTTAATATTTAATTTAATGGGATTTTCTAAAACTAAACATAAGGCTTTAAATTCTATTGTGTTTTTATTAATATTAAAATATAATTTATAAGCATAACAAAAAAAAAATCCTAAAGGAGAAATAAGATAAATTTTAGCACTACTACCAGTTTGTGAACAAGCTCCATCAAAATATAAAGACCATAAATCATTCCTAAAAAAGACATTTTCTTGTTTCTTTTTAAGCTCATCTAGGGTCAACAAATCATACGTACTAATTCCTATTTCTTTATAAGCAATAGTAGTAGGTAAAGAATCAAATAGATTACTAAATGATTCTCTTTTCATATAAAGGTGGTCTCATTTCTTAAAGGAACTCATGTTATATCTTTTCCAACAAATGTACCAATTTTTTTTACCAATCTCTTCCTAGAAGCATGGTATAATTATTAGGAATATTTAAAATTTGAATTTCAGTCATACTCCTAAGTCTTTCATCTTATGCAATTTCAATAAAAGGATCACAAAATTTACCACAGCTTTTCATTTGTCATGAATCAAAACTTGTAAGTTTCTTATTATCTATTTCATAAGAAATACCTAATTGATCGATAATAAATTTTGAAATTCTAATCTTTGATGCACTAGTATCTAAGATATAACTATTTATTATTTTATCCATAATTTTAATAGATCCATAAAAATGTAGTATGTAATCAGAAGGAGGATCGTATATTTGAATAAAAATAGCAGATTAAGACTGTTCATTATTATTAATTTTTTTCTTAAAATCCTAATACATGCTTAAAATTTGGATTTTTAATGGCATCATTAATATTATCAAGTTATTATGGTAAACTAGCAACTTGTAATATTGAAAATATTGCTTTTATAGTATCTAAATCATCTATATAATACTATAATCTCCTTTATCTGGATGACGTATATGCATGTAATTTTTGGAATTATAAATAGGGTACTAAAGATTATTAAATCTAGTAGAAAAAGAATTATTTTCTTGAGAACTAATTACAACATGATCAGATGTAGCATTATTCAACGTACCTTTGCCTTTATCAAGATTTTTAGAGGAAAGTTTATTGTTAGTTGTGTTATCTTTCTAATTAGAATAATTTTTTTGTCTTGTATTAATAGTATAAGTAATTGAAAATTTGAATTCATTTAAAGACTCATCAAATCCAAACATATTTATATTATCAGAAAGATCAATGGAAATACTATATTTTCCTTGGAAGTATCTTTTAAATTTCTACATAATTATACACATTTTAGGATCATGATCCAATTCACAAACATTACAATAATAAAAGTTTTCTTCAGTTTTATCTTTTTTAATAAAATATTTTTTCTAATGAAGATGGATTATCATACAATTACCTTTTGATGGTGATCGCTCATTGCTAAGATTATGAATGGCTTTTAAAAAAATTGGATTATCAGAATTCAAACTTGTTGTAGTTCTATCATTAAAATTGACATATTTTAACTTATTTTTATACTCGATACAAAAATTTACAGTTTCATCATAATCTACAATATCCTTATCTTCTAAAGTTATTTTATACTTTAAATGTAAATCATTACAAAAATAGAGTCTATATATTCTTTTTACATGTCTAACTTCACATGAGATCTTTTTTCATAATTTAGTAAATATGCCAATACAACAATAAATGATTTCTCTTGGATCTATGAAAACATTTAATAATTCATTACCTAGGTCCAAATCTTGTTTAAGTTTACTAAAACAAGGTTTTAACCATTATTTAATATCATTCCAGTTACTAATTACATCAGAGGGAAGACTAATAAAAGTTTGATAAGGTTTTCCCTCTAACATTTGAGAGAAAACTCTAAGAGAAACCTTTTCATTTTAAATACCTAAGGTTGCACAAATTAATCTAAAAGCATCTAAATAGTCCTCCCATGATTCATCAGGACTTCTAGAGAGCTTAAAAATATTAAGACCTTTTAATAAAAGAAGTTTACATGGATGAGCATATTTATTAATAGGGTTTTCACTAAAGGTTGAGCTAATTCATTGTCAGAATACACCTCATTATTAGTTACTTTAACTTCATTTTTATTGATTTGGAGGCTTTAAATCAAGTCTTGAACTCTTTGTATATGAGGTGGTTGATCGCCCATTAGAATCTTCAATAAATTTAACTACTTGACTAGACAGATTTAACTCTAAATTTGTATTAGGTTCAGTAGGAAAAAATATTGTCCTCATGATGAAAATAATTGGAAATAAAATAAACTTTAGGTTGAGGACTATTAAGAAATATATTTTAATTTTCCTACCTGATTCATCAATTAGTTGTTGGAATATTGTTGTGATTGATATCAATCTAATGTCATTAATGTCAAAGTGGGTTGAAAAAGTGTTGTCATTATATTAATTGATGCTTGATATAAACACTTGACATAGAACACTATGAGCTATGAAGATCCTTAGTCCAGTTCCAAAGATCTACATAAGCAACTCTGAAGATGCTTTATCCAGCTATGAATATATTCTATTAAATATCAAAAAATCCACCTAGGCAGCTCTGAATATGTCTTGACAAAGTTATAAAGACCTATTCAATCACACTCTAAATATACCTAGTTTTATTCTTTAGATTAATACAACTCCTAAGATATCTACTGTACATATATAGATTTTTCCTCTTTATATATATATATATATATATATATATATATATATATATATATATATATATATATATATATATATATATATATATATATATATATATTCTTTTAGACATTATTATTCATAGTAATATTCTAAAACAATATGATAATATCTTTCTATTGAGAGAGAATATCAAGGCAACTTGATGATTCTTCTAATGTCAATGTCAAATTTTAGGTCAAGATAAGCATGTTTTGAAGTACTAGTCTTTGAATACAAGGTGTCTTGAGAAGCATAGTCATATCATGAGCATGTGCATGGTGAGCATGAAACATTATATGTAGAGATATGATATTGTCTAAGGAGAATGAAAGGCACGTGATCAATATGTATAAGCATCAAAGATTATCTCAAGGTCATTTATCAAGCTTCAAGTGCTTGAGAAGTCTAGTCATGACACTGGTCATTACATAAAGAAATCTTGTGAGAAGGTATGAGATTAGTGGCCTAGTGAGATGAATGCACAGAGGCATAATAGGATATATGAGGTTTTTTATTATTATTATGAGGCATTAGATCACTCAAGTGAATCTCAAGGTAAGCATACATGGGTAAGACCTATAGACCTAGTATGCAACTAGATCACCTCTAGACATTTATCAACCTAATTAAGTAACATGAGTTGTTAATAAGACATATGAAGAATAATTAATCATGTTTGAGAATGAGAGAGGTTTTTTGAGTTTGTACATAAGGTGTTCAATCTTAGATAGTGGATAGAAGGTCAGCTTCAAAACCTATTATGACTTACAGGTTAAAGGCTTAAAGAGTAAAGAAAGAGATGGTGGCTAGATGGGGTATTAGGATCAAATTATAAGATAAGTGTGGGTATGTGTGAATTTTCATAGGTATTTCATAATTTTTCAATTATTTTGACCAAGTTTTAGGTCAAAATTTGAAGTTTAAAGAAAGAAAAAGTGTTTTGAGGTCTCTCATATGCACAAAATAAAGGGTTCTCAATCTACGAAGAACTTTCAAGTGTTCATTGGAATACGTAACATCTAAATGAGAAAATAATATATTCATGGTATATGGTTAAGGTTCTCAGATTAAATTTCCAAGCATTGCTTTCTATAATAAGGGGTTAATATTTATGAATGATCATTAATACTAGAATATAGTTTAAACCCTCAAAAAAATCTAACAATAACATGATGAGAAAGATATTATTCTAAATAGATTAGAATGGTTTGAAATGGATATTTAAGTTGGTGGATCATGTAGCTAACTCTCCTAGGCACCTCTAGGTATGATTGGTTTATTAGGTGAGTTAGTGGACCTTATAAGAAAAGCCTTATTTCTTAGAGATTTGTTGTAGCAGGCAAAGTTGACCGAGTCAAAGTTGATAATTAGATGTAGGTTAAATATTTAGACTTTTATATTATTAACATGGTAGTTTATGAGAATTTTATATCCCTTAGGGGTGTTAAACTAGTTGTTATGTACCTAGAGATATGATATATTAATGTATATGGGTTGATGGAGATGTCAACATGTGGCACACATCCCCTTAGTTAGTTATATGGGTACAATATATTAGGATAATGGAGTAACTTATTAAATTAGTACATTTGGTAATGGTTAGACTATATTGGGATTAGGAGGTTACCCACACATTGGTTAGATAGATGTCTATATAAAGGAGATGATTATCATGAAAAATATATCAAGTAAGCATTGAATCTTCTATTGTAAGAGGATATTGGAGGTTGTCCCCTCGAAGAGACATTGTGGAGTTATTACTTCCTAAAGAAGTATTATATGGTGTTTCCCTACCGTAAGGGTATTTCTGCATATATTGAATATTTGAATCATATCAAGATCATATCAAGTGGTATCAGAGCTTAACTTTGGGCAATTTGTGTGGAGTGAAACCTTAATTTTTTTCAATCATCAATATATTTTTATTGATTGTTTTTTATTGGATATGAATAATATTTTAAATAAGTCACATTAAAAAAATAGAGATTTTTTTATTAGTTTTGAGGGACTTATTACGATTTTAGGTTTTATACTAATTTCTCTATATCTTCCTAAATAGAGAGAATTTTTATTCAAAATTTTTACTGGAGATTTTAGAGAATATAAGAGAAAAATATTAAAAATTTTAGAATTTTTGAAGTTGTTTTGAGTGATTTGTTGTGATTTTATGGTTTTTCATATATTCAATCTATAGGTCTAAATTTGTGACATTTTTTTACAAAATTTTGACTAAGGTTCCAATATCATAAGACAAAGATATACTAAAAATTTGGGACTTTTTTGATTAGTTTTGTATGAGTTATTGACATTTTAGGGTTTCATGAACCCTAATTTTTTTTGTGGATCATGAAGTTGCAAAAAAAATTAGGGGAAGATGATGTTGATGCTAGAGAATGGTGGATCATTTTTAAGGAGAATAATACTAAGAAAATTTTATGGAAAACATAATTATCTCTTTATTTGTCTAGGCATGCACAACATTAGTGGTTTAATCAATTGGGCTTTGTGTAAAATTATTCTTCATGGGAAGCAATGGAACAAACCTTCCTAGATCGATGGGATATAAAAGAAAAAGAGGATGTAGAAGATCAAGAAAATAATGATGATAAATAATAATAATAATAAGAAGAAGAAGAAGAAGAGAAGGGTTTAAATAATTTGGCTCCATATAAATTTGAGTTAATTTTTCGATTTCATGGATGCATTCAAAAGAAGAAGGTGGTTGTGTTCATAAACCCTACCATCAAGTATAAATTCATTAACATGAATGTGGCCAAGCATCTACATGTTCAAGTAAATAATATCAAGGAGGTTCAAGTATATGGTAAGAATATTTCAATGTTTGAAGATTTGAAGCTCATTATGGAAAAATATGTTTTTCATTCATATTTTTATGCTTTGGATATGGATGATGTGGATATAGTTCTTAGATATCCATGGTTAGAGACTTTGGGAACAATGAATATTAATTTTCAAAAAAAGTTCATTAAGTTTTGGTATATAAAAAAGAAGATCACTTTACAAAATATCATAGTGAAAAAGGCACCAATAACAATCCAGGTAGATCATGAAGAAGAGATTGAAATAGGTGCTGAAGAGTATGATGAAGATTCAAATGATATAGATAAAGACACAATACAACTAGAAATGAACATTTCATCTACTAAAGAGACAAAGAAGGAAAAGGTGGAATAAGTAGAATAAAAGGTGGATAAGGTTAAAATATTGTAAAAAGTTGAGGTATATAGACATCCACACCATCATGAGAGGAAATAATCATGGAACCAGGAAATAAAATTTCCAATCATTATGGATATGCATGGAAGAATACCTACTATGGTCATGGTTGGAATCAGAGTAGCACATCAAAATATGATACATAGAATAAAAACAAGAATAATTATGCTTGGACACCAAAGCAGTATAATTATGATCATAAACAAAATCAAAGGAGCACAATGGAATTTAGAAACAAGCTTGGAGAACTATCACCTAGCAAGATTACATATGGATGGCTAGATGATCGAGATTAGAGACAAGTGTGCGATGATTTGAAGCAAACTCATTATTTATTTTATTCCTATGTTTCAGGGATGAAACATGTCAAGTATGGAAGTAATGCTATGTACCTATGGATATGATATATTAATGTATACGGGATGGAGATGTCAACATGTGGCACACATCCCTTTAGTTATATGGGTAAAATATATTAAGATAATAGAGTAAGTTATGGAAAAATTACATTTGGATTATGAGGTTACCCATACATTGGTTAGATAGATGTCTATATAAAGGAGATGATTATCATGGTAAAGATATCAAGTAAGCATTGAGTCTTCTATTCTAAGAGGATATTGGAGGTTGTCCCCTCGAAGAGACATTGTGGAGTTATTCCTTCTTAAAGGAGTATTATATGGTGTTTCCCTATCTTAAGGGTATTTTTTCATATATTTAATATTTTAATCATATCAAGATCATATCACTAGTCACACAAGTTGACTAGTCACTAACAGATCTAATGGTGCAGATAGTGAGAAAACTAGGTAAAAGTGATAAGTTGATTAGGGATGTGTTATGATGGATTAGGAATGGATATAAATGAATTGGTATGTTTTTAAATACCTAAAAAACATTTTTAATTTTATATATATTTTTGAGTTAGTGGTAATGATAAAAATGCTGCTCATAATTTGACCTATCCAGTGAAGATGAGACACTGAAGGTGCAAGGTTGTGAGATTGGTATACAAGACCAATATTGACATATGAACATGTTATATACCTATCTAATAATTATATAATTATAATATATGATCACCCACATGAATAAAGATATTTTTAATGTGTCTACACATGTGTTAAAATTAAAAATTACCATGACTAGTCTTCAAGGCAAAATGGCAGTTCTAGGTAAGCAAATTGTAGAGATGAGTTTGAGACTCAATACCATGAGTTAATATATATAATACACATAATTATTGTTTTTTGGAAATTAATTATCTATCCATTCTTTTCATAATATTTTATTTTAGTGTAAGATATTAAATCATTGAATCCAAAATGACTTATCAGACAAACTGAAGTCTGAAAGAGAGAAGGTCAACAGATTGGTCTACAAGACTAATAGTTTCCATTAGAGATAATGATATTTCTTCTGAATTTTTATATGATTATATTTTAATATCATTTTAATTCATTGGATACCTTTATTTTTTTCTTTTATGTTTCATAAGTTCAAGTCTCAATGACTATGTTTTGAGGCTAGTTGGTAGTTCTGAGTGGGCTACTTGCAAAGAAGAGTTTGAGCCTGTATACCCTAAATTAAAGCATATGATAAAAATTTTGATGAAACTGAGGTCATTGGGTTTCTATATATGTTATTTTTTTATATGGTTGTTTTTAAAAATTGTGTTTCTACTTTAGTTGTTTAAGACAGATTTTTTGGGTATGCACAGGCCTAGTATGAATAATGTTTTGAGAAGAGGTTCAAGTGGTGGTTGGACCCAAAATGTATTTTGGACCTAAAGTGAAGTTTTATAAGGTATATTTTATTATTATTTTATATTTCCTACCATTTTATAATTTTTAGAGTGTTTTAAAGAGTTCAAAGTGTAACATGTGTTAATGAAGGCCTAATTGAATTAGGTCTCTTTAAGGCCTAAAAGGGGGTTTTGGTCTTATACAATATGACCAACCTATTGTAATGTTTGTTTAATGTTTTTTTATGTTATAATTAATATTAAATTTAAAATATAATTGATAAATAATGTTTATCTTACTAAGAAGGATATGATCTAGTGATTTGTATAAATACTAGGTAATTTTAGGCCAATTTTGAGAAGTGAGTGTGAAGAGTGTAAGTGAATAATATAACACTTGGTAAGTAGAATAATTATTATATACCATAATATGAGTGTATAGGATTATATTTGCATCTTTGATAGAGGTTCTGCATATGAGGAAAGTTCATATGACCTAATCAAGTCAAGAAGAGGGCTAGTTGAGCAAATAAAGTTAGAGGCCTGTTTGAGAGGGATAGAAGTGTGAAAAGAGATAAGTAAGAATATAATCATATGTTTTATGAGAAACAAATTATTTTTAAGGTGATAAAGTGTTTCATGTGGTTAATTTGGTTCTGATTAATCTAGGGGGTTGGTTCCTCCTTGCCAGTTAGTGTTTGCTAAAGCCTAGCTGAGTTGGTGCTTAGTTAGTTGGGGTTGGTGCTCTATGTGAAGTAGTTACTTCAATATAATTGGTGTTTATATTATATTACTATATTCAATTAAATAATTAGTGTATTTTATACCCCTTAAGGTTTTTCCACATATATATTGTGTTCATATGTTTCATGCTCTTGTTGATTGGTGCTTATGTTTGCTAAGATATATATGCTTATTTAAATGATCTATGATTGCTTATGTAAGATTGTTAAAGAAAATTTTATAAGAATTATTCACCCCCATTATTATTCATTTAGCTTCTAACATTTGGTATCAGATCTAAGTCTTTAAATCAGATATAAAACCTAAAGGAGATCCTATAAGCAAAGATGGATAGTCAGCAATCTCAAGGTGGTTTCTCTACCAGTAAGGCTCTATTATTCAATGGATCTAATTATGCCTTTTATAATGTCAGGATGAATATATATTTTATGTCTCAAGGTCATTATATCTGGTAGTTAGTTATGGATGGATATAGTGTTCTTCCTATTCCACCAACTGATGTAGCAAGTAAGAAAGCTAGTGAAAACAATTCCAAGGCAATGAATGCCATTTTTTATCACCTATCAAAGGTAGATCTTATGAATTTAATGAAATATGAATCATTTGAATATATATGGGATAAGTTGAAGACTATAAATGAAGGATACACCAAGGTGAATATGACCAAGTTACAAAGCCATTGAAGATAGTTTAAAATGAAACCATTACATCTTATCTATTAAGGGTTGATGAAGTTGTCAATGTCATCAAAGGATTGGGAGAAGTGAAAAAATATATTTTTATTCAAAAAGTGTTGAGATCACCAAATCCTAAGTTTGAATCTAAAGTGTTTATAGTAGAAGAGATTCAATATTTGGACAAGCTAGAGATGGATGGGCTTCATGGAATTTTGAATGCCTATGAGATAAGACTTAATGAAAGAAGACCTCTTATGAAGGAAGTAGCTTTCAAAGTTGAAAAAAATTAAAAATACAAGAATTTCAAGGATGAGGAGTGATTAGATATTGATGATGATCAATCGATAGCCAGGTTTTCAAGGAAGTTGAGGTTTAGATCTGGTAAGTATAAAGGTAAGTTACCCTTCAAATATTTAAACTATGGCAAGATTGGTCACTTTAAATCCAAGTGTCTTGATAAAGATAAATCTGATCATGATGAATAACATGATGAACATTATAGAGATGACAAGAAGACCTATAATCTAGATAAAAACAAAAAGGATTTCAAGAAGCATGAAGGTAGGAAAGGAACTTTCAAAAATAGGAGAATCTTCTACATTAAAGAAGATAACTATTATAATGTTACTCAATTGAATCTAATAGTGATGGTGGTAGTAATGAACTTAAACATGAAAATAGTGGATCATTGGTCATGGCCATAAAATTAGATAATGAGGTTTGTTCAAATGGGAAAGGCCTTATGATTGATGTAGAATTAGATGAAGAATAATCAGAACTGAATCTTGAGGTAGAATTGGTAAGTGCCTT
This sequence comes from Torreya grandis, assembly GCA_037957365.1. Lineage (NCBI taxonomy): Eukaryota > Viridiplantae > Streptophyta > Pinopsida > Cupressales > Taxaceae > Torreya > Torreya grandis. Next base: position 484,686 of record JARHVA010005858.1, read on the forward strand.
AAAGGAGTTGAAGTTTCAAAGAAGAAAGAATCACTAACTAAGATCATTATCAGGGATTTTGAGGAGTAAATTAGCTTGTTTGAGGAGAGATTGAGTAATTCCTCCAAGGAATATGATGATATCATTAATTAAGTTGAGGCACAAATGGAGATAGTCAATACACACCTAAAGGCTAAAGAGGAAGAATGCATCAGGTATGAAACTAAAATAGAATACATAAAAGATAAGTTGGATCAAACATCTACCAAGGTGAAGAGCTTTATGAAGTTGAAAAGAGCATTGAGGATCTAGATGATATCTTGAGTAGTCAAAAGTTTGTAAGTGACAAGAAAGGTCTTGGTTTCAAAGAAGACTAAAAGGAATCACCTCTAATCAATGAAAATACTATTGAAGATAATAAGGTCAAAATGAAAAGACCTATAAAAATATCCTAATTCTATAAGGTATGATAGTTATTTCAATGGTTACTATTTTGTATGCAATCAATTTGGTCATAGAGCAAGAGAATGTAGAAGACCCACCAAGAATAAGTACTCATAGAAATTAGGAAGGAGTCACAATTCACATCAATCAAATTGTATGTATAAGGTGGTTTTTTATAATTATCATAATGTAAAACATATTTCAAGATTATATCCTAATAGAATTATAATTTCCTCAAGTCAAAATAAGAAGTTTGAATCCCCTAGAGTACAAGAAAGAAGGCAAATAAATGTATGGAAACCGAATGTAGTAAAGATAAGTCATGATCAATCTACAAGCTCAAGTGGATTACTTGTTGTGATAAAGCATGCCTCAAGTATGAAATCAAGTCAAGAATGTCTATTGTTGTCCCACATTGATGATCTAATGGTTGATGATGAGATCAATCCTATAGTGCCAATCAAGCCCAAAAAAAATTGTATAACTTTTAGTCTTGTGAGAGTATGGAGATCTAGGAATATCTTGAATTTATGTTTTTCTAATGCACTATGGAAGGGGTGACTCCATTAGGATTCATGGAGACACTCATCAGTAAGTATAAGAATGGTGGATGTTTGTTTGATCCTTGACAGGTTTTGTATAGTTATGAAGACATGTTGAATTTTGTTAAGTCTAAGCTAGAAGTGTAGTCTTTTGAAATATTGAGAAGTAAGTTTTTGGTATCTGATTGTATTTGAGCTTGATCTATGATAAGATTTGGTATTACTACCAAGGTGATTGATCTATGTTGATGATGGTCTATGTGTACTACTAATAGATATGGTGAGCAAGTTGTGAAGACAAGGGGAAGCATGATTTCTGAGATGTTTCATGGGCTAGCTATGAGAGAGAGTTGAGTGTTCTATGTACATCAAGATGAACTTAAGGTCATAGAGGACCAACACACATGTTGTATTATCATAGTTTTCATATCATGAACAAGATAAGTTATGATAGAGGTTTGTCATAGTGAAGCATGTAAGCACAGACTTAATTGATAGATTGATGTAAGGAAGATGTCATGATGATGTATGTACCATGATGGTTTGAGAAAAATAAAGGAGAAAGATTGATATCAAAGAGAATCTTGCATAAGGTGGATATCAAAAGTGAATTAAAATGATTGGGAAAGTATAGTTGGCAGTGATTAGGTACATGAAATAAATGTCATGAGTGAGGTCATTCATGAAATTAGTTTATATGAGTGGTTGCCATGAGTGGTTTCCATATTTTTTGAATATTATGTGTCATCTAGTGTATTTAAGAGGTAGTATCCACTCAGGGAAAGAAAGAGAGTTTTTAGAAGGTGTTTGCAACAACTAATGAGCTTAAGGTGAGTATTTGGTTAGCATTTCATTATGTGTTTTCTTAAAATTTAGGTCTAACAATCAAATAGTTGTTTGTAGAAGACCCTTTATGATTAATGTCAAAGGGGAGAAAGACCAGTTTGTGGGAGAAGAGATTGATTAGACTGTAATGTCTTTTTTCCATCAATGATAAAGGGGGAGTTTGTTGGCATAATATTGTCATTGATGTCAATATGATGTCATTAATGTCAAAGTGTGTTGGCATAGTGTTGTCATTATTATAATTGATGCCTAATATGAAGACTCAGCATATAACATAGTAAGTTATGAAGATTCTTAATCAAGATCTAAATATCTACATAATCAGCTCTAAAGATGTTCTATTGAGCAGTGAAGATGTTCTGTTAAACTCAGAAGATCCTAGATAGCTATGAAGATGTTCTGACAAAGCTCTGAAGACCTCTCCAGCCATACTCCAAAAATATCTAACTATACTCTACACATTAATATATCAACTCTGAATATATATATATATATATATATATATATATATATATATATATATATATATATATTCCCTCTTTAGATATCTTATTTTAGACATTACTATTCATAGTAATAGCCTAAAATAATTCAATAATGTCTCTCTATTGAGAGAGAATTTGAAGGCAACCTAATGATTCTTCAGAGATTGATGTCAATTATGTGTATAGTTTATGATATTTTCTAAGTATCATTAAATTCATATGATCAAGTTTTATAATCATCAAGGAGTACTTTAAGGCTCGTTGTCAAGCTTCAAGAGCTTGAGAAGTCTAGTCATGACACTAGCCATTGTATGAAGAAACCTTCTAAGAAGGTATGAGCTTGGTGGCCTAGTGAGATGAATTCACAAAGGCATAAGAGGCTATGTGATATTTTTTTAGAATTTTTATGAGGCTTTTGATCACTCAAGTCAGTCTCAAGGTAATCATACATGGGTAAGACCTACAGACCTAGTATGCAACTAGACCACCCCTAGACCCTGTTTGGCCTAATGAAGCAACATGAGATGTTAATAATACATATGAAGAATAATAAATAGTGTTTTATAATTATATAGGTTTTTTGATTTTGTACATGAGGTTTTGATATCTTGGATAGTGGTTAGAATGTCATCTTCAAAACCTATTGTGACTTGTAAGTCAAAGGCTTAGAGAGCAAAGAGAGAGATGGTACTAGATGGGGTATCAGGATCAATTTCCAAGGAAAGTGTGAGTATGTGTGAATTTATAGAGGTATTTCATGTTTTATCAAGAATTTTTACCAAGTTTTAGGTCAAATTTTGAATAATAAGGAAAGAAAAAGTGTTTTGAGATCTCTCATGTGCATAGAATAAAGGGTTTTAAACTTGAGAAGAACTTTCAAGTATTCATTGGAATTTTTAGCCTCTAAATGAGAACCTAAGATATTTATAGTATTTTGGGAAGTTTTATAGCTAAAAATACCAATCATTGGTTTTTGGAATAATGGGTTAAGTTTTATACATGATCATTAAGATTAGAAGATAGATTAAACCCTCAAAGAACCCTAACAATGACCCAATGAGAAAGATCTAATTTTAAAGTGATCAGAATTATTTGAAATAGATATTTAAGTGAGTGGATCATGTATTTAAATCTTATAGGCACATCCAAGTATGATTGTTTTGTTAGGTGAATGAGTGGACTCTATAGGAAAGGCCTTGTTTCTCAGAGATTTGTTATAGCAGGCAAAGTTGATCAAGTCAAAGTTGATAATTGGATGTAGGTTGAATATTGAGATTTTAATATTATGTAAATGGTGGTTTTTAATCAATTTTTATCCCTTATGAGTGCTAAACAAGTCATATAAGTTGACCAGTCACTAACAAACCTAGTGGTGTAGATAGTGAGAAAACCAAGTAGAAGTGAGAAGTTGATTAGGGATGTGTTATCATAGATTAGGTATGGATCCAAATGCATTGGGAGTTTTTTAAATACATGTAATACATGTTCATATTAGATATATATTTTTGAGGTTAGTGATAATGATGAAAATGTTGTTCATAAGTTGACCTATCTAGTGAAGATGAGACAATGAAGGTGCAAGGTTGTGAGATTGGTCTACAAAACCAATATTGCCATATGGCCATGTTATCTACATATCTAATAATTATATAATTACAAAATAGTATCATCCACATGTATCAGGTGATTTTTAATTTGTCTACATAGGTTCTGAATTTCAAAATCACCATGACTGATCTTCAAGGCAAAATGGCAATTTTGGGTAAGCAAATTGTAGAGATGAGTTTGAGACTCAATACCATGATTTGATATATATAATGCACATAATAATATTTTTTTGGAAATGAATTATCTATCCATTATTTTTATAATCTTCTAATTCAATTTAATATATTGAAACATTGAATCCAAAATAACTTATTAGACAGAGTGAAGTCTGAGAAAAATAAGGTCAATAGATTGGTCTACAAGACCAATAGTTTCCATTAGAGATAACAATATTTTTTATTTAAGTTTATTTTTGAATGTTTTAAAATCATTTTCATTAATTTTATATATTTAATGTGTTCTTTTAGGTGTCATAGGTTCAAGTCTTCATGATTGTGTTTTGAGGCTAGTTGGCAGCTTTGAGTGGGCTACTTGTAGAAGAGTTTGAGCCTAGATACCTTGAATTGAAGCATATGATGAAGTTTGTGATGAAATTAAGGTCATTATATTTATATATATTTTATTTTTTCATGGTTTTTTTTAAATTTATGCTTATGATTTAGTTTTTCAAGACAAACTTTTGGGGTATGCACAGACCTAGTAGGAACAGTATTTCGAGAAGAGGTTCAAGTGGTGGTTGGACATAAAAGGTATTGTGGACCTAAAGTGAAGTTGGATAAGGTCTATTTGAGTATTATTTTATATTTTCTTACCATTTTATAATTTTGAGAGTGTTCTAAATAGTTCAAAGGGTAACATGTGTTAATGAAGGCCTAATTGAATTAGGTCTCCTTAAGGCCTAAAAGGGGGTTTTGGTTCTATATGCTATGACCGACTTATTCTAATATTTTTTTCATGTTTTTGGAATTTAATAAGACCTATTAAATTGAAAATATAAGTGATAAATTAATATTTTTTCTACTAAAGGGATATGATCAAGTGACTTGTATAAATACTAGGCAATTTTAGGCCTATTTTGAGAAGTGAGTGTGAAGAGTGTAAGCAAATTATATAACACTTGGTAAGTACAATAAGGTATTATAAACCATTATATGAGTGTATAGTATCATAAATTAATATTTGATAGAGTTTTTCATATGAAGATCAAGGTCATTTGACATAATCAAGTCAAGAAGAGGGCTAGTTGAACGAAGAAGGCTAGAGGCCAATTTGATAGGGATAGAAGTGTGCAAAGTGATGAGGAAAAAGATCATCATTTATTGTGTGAGTAAAAATTTATTTCTAAGGTGATCAAGTTTTTTAGGTGGCTAAGTTGGTGCTGAGTCATCTATGGGGTTGGTGCCTCCTTACAAGTTGGTCATTGTTAAAGCCTAATTGAGTTGGTGATTAGCTAGTTAGGGTTGGTGCTCCATATGAAGTAGGTGTTTCACTAAAATTGGTTTTTGTCTTATATTAATGAAATCCATTTTCATAATTAGTGAGTTTTCTTCCCTTTAATATTTTCCCACATATATATTGTGTTTCATGCTTTGTGGATTGATGCTTATGATTGCTAAGAGGTACATGCTTGTTTAAATGATCTATGAATGCTTATGTAATATTTGTTAAAGAAATTTTTTGAAAAATGATTCACTCCCCCTCTTATTAATTTAGCTTCCAACATTAGTTTATCAAATATGGTATTATGTTTCACGTGAAAGACTTGCCTCTAGTTCATTGATTTATATATTATCTTCTTCTTTGTTTATAGATTTAATTATGTGAGATAGATTACAAATTCTGTTATACCACACAAAATGAATTAGATTAAAACAAATTTCAACTTCATCATTGACAATGTCAATTAAATTTTTTATAATTGGAGGAGGACTCCCAATGGTCACAGCTAAACAATGAAAAATAGAAAAAGAAAAAAGATTTTTGAAAACTCCCAAGTAGAGTTGCCAAATTTTTTGACAGTCAAAATTGTCATGTCAATGAATCAATCCTTTTACCTATCATAAAGATTAAAATAGAATCATATCAATTTAATACTATGGATATATAGGCCATGAATGATCTTATATATGTGCAAGGGATTTTTTAAATGTTCTAAGAAATAATAAGTAAGCCAAATATTTAACTATATTTTATTACAATTTTAGAAATCAAATATTACTTGAATCGAGTCAAATTATGATTATATAATCTAACCTATCTAACAGAGAAATTCTGTGAAAAATATAACCTCTTGAAGGAAAGATCTTTGATTCTTAATATCTTTGTTTTATCAATTTATCAATAATCTTATAATATTTCATTACACTCATAATAAATTTAAAGAGAAGAAATAAAAAGAACCAAAAGAGAAGTAAAACAACTGAAAATGAAAACCAAACAATGAAACTAAAGTAGAGACTAACATTACAAATTAATTAAAACCTATTTAATTAAGAAAGAAAACTATTATAAACTAAGAACATAATAACAAGAAAATAACCTAAACAAATAATGACAAAATAAATAACTTAAAATTAAAATAAACTAAATAAAACTAAACTTAATCTCAAGAATAATTATCTAAGAATTTGTAGAAAATAAAGATTAATTTAATATTAATTAAATATAAAAAGAAAAATAGAAAAGTAATTAAAATAAATCACTTAATCTAAATAAGAGAAATTTGAATAATGATACCAGATTAATAATCTTAAAAGAGACAAATGAAAGATAACTTAAAGCAAAGTAAATTAAATATAAACAATGCAAAAGAGATATAAATTAAATCAATAACCATTAAAATGAAACGAAACTCAAATCAAAATCAAATGTACTCACAAAACTAACTTAAGTAAACAAGAATCTAAGGCATAAATTAAAATAGAAACTAATTTAAACTAATAGAAATAAAATAATATTCTATTGATAAACACCTTTAATTAAAAATATATTTGAAAATGAAAACTATTACAGTTTGAATAGATCAATAAAATGTCACACATGTCAATATAATTGTTATTATTCAGGTCAAGTACTTTAGATTCTGCATATATGATTACATATTTTAAATCATCATAAGATATTAGACCTAATAAACTTCAGATAATCAATTTATAAATTAAACAATAAACTTGGATATACATGCATTGATTAAGCATGTTTTAGATTAAGATAAAAGTAGGTTTTGAAGGGACCCCAAAACCCTTTAACAAAATCAAGAAAGATAAAGCATTAACAACCACCAGGAAAAGTATTCCTGAAACCTACTGAGGAACAATATCAAAATCAGGTTTTACAGGGACCTGAAACCACAAACATAGTCCAATAATAGTACCCAAGTTTTACAAGGACCTACAACCTCAAAGGACATACAACATAGGGTAAAGAATGCTAAAAATATATATATCTTTAGCATTCTACCCTGGCCAACAATGCAGGTTGCCATTGCAAAATAATGACACATAAGCATTTATCGGGACATTAAAATTCCACAAAATACCTTTGGTTTCTCTGTTTCTTTGATTTGATAGAGACACCGTTAGATCCAGTAATAATGACAGCCATAGCCAAGTCGAGAAAAAGGCCATGCTCCACCATGCCCTCAAACCCTAAAAATGCACTGCCCATAGCCCTAGCATCCTTAATCGGTGTCTTAAAATACAAATCCACACAGGAATCTATAGCCACCATTGGAAGTAGGTGGATCCTTTCTTACCCACACTCACAATCATGTACCCCACACCTACATGTCACAGCTCCTTCATACGCCTCTCCACTCTCTTTAGAACCATGTTATTGAAGCCTCCACAGAGATTGTGGTCACCTGTAACCACCACCAGAGCCACCTTTCACACAGGGCACACTGACACAGAGGAAACAAAATTTCCCCCATCTGTTCACTATTTCCTTCGCAAACCAGATTGGGATGGCAATCCAACTCAGGTTGGAAATCCAACCCGGGTTCCATCCGTAATATGAAAATTTGAGGTAAAAATAAAGTTCCATGTAATAATAGATCTCACATTAAAGTGTCATGCAAACGTGAGGAAGGGTTTGAGGGGGCCGCGCAGACGTGAGCCCCCAGCCCATTGATTAAGCATGTTACTTAACCATTAGAGGATGTATTATTGACATATCTACAAAAGTTGTATTATCTCAAAGATGTTGCATAGAAAAGAGAATGATAAAAAAATTAAAGTAACTCAGAGTCTTCATAATACCTGTGTAATATTTATCCCTTTATAATGTAACTTTGATTTCCTTTTAAACAATCTCCTCAAGAGATGGTTAAGAAATAAGTTATAACTAGTTTTAGTTAGTTATTTGTTAACTTTAATTGACTTTAATAAAGTCAATTGATTAACTTTATAACTTAAATCTATGTTTAAGACTTTAATAAAGTCTTAATATCAAAATTAATTAATAATATACCAAAGACAACTCTAAATGGGTGGGAGCCTTTAAGTCATTGCAATCATTTAAAATAAACAAAATATGCCAAATATCATAATGACTATAGCAATTAAATAAAATTAAATCCTATAAAAATTATAATATGCATTTAATCATTTAATTCCATAGATATATAATCAAAATAAACCATACTACATAAATTCTAATCTTTTATCATACATCAAAATATAAAATAATCCCATAGTAAAAAATTATAGTATCATTATAGTAACTTAAAGTATCAAGTATCAGCAAATAAGATCAACCAGACATCCACTCATCATCTATGTCTAACAACATCTCAATCAAAGGATAACATTTATCCATCACATACTCAATATAATTCATGGTATTAGAAAGAAATTTAACCAATTTTATGCCCAATTCACTATCTTCGTCATAAACCTCCAACTTTACTTTTTTTCACCATCTTTAAGATTATAGGCCAATCTGAAGTTGGAGTGATTTCAAGTCTTTTACCTCTTCAACAAACTACCCTTTCTTTCCCAAGTGAGTAAGATGTAAATTATTCAAGACTTAAATTTGAACATCCTATAACTTTATTAACAGTCTCAGGATATGAAGGCTTGGCATTGAGAGGCACAAGATAATGTGGATGAAATTTTGTAATTAATTAAAGCTCATTTTTAAGGGTAGGTACTATATGCTCAAGTGAATTATAAGGCTCATATTACATGATACTATGCATAAATTGAGAATAAGTACTTGGAGTTCCTCATCTAAGACTATGATCTCTCCAAGGAGGACCTCTCCATCCTTTATTTTCATGGTCAAAAGTAGGATTTGATGGCAAAGAGTTCAAATCATTCTATAAAATAGGGTCAGATGCATCAAAGTGAATAGACATGTAAGTACCATGATTAAAGGCTCTAAAAAAATATCTAACACCCCGATGGCCATAGAAATACTAACTTCTATTATCATACCTTTATTAAGGAATATATTCTCTTTGTTGATTATTATTATGATGTCCCCAACTATTTACATCTAAATGATGGACATGAGGAGGAGTCAAACCTAACATTATTATACTAAAATATAGAATCACAAATTCAAAACTTTGATTATAATTCAAACCCTGATCTATCAATGTATAATGTAAAAGCATTAAAACCTCAATAAATTGTCAACCATTTCATTTAGCAACAGATAAATTAATCTCTTGTAGAACTCTATTAAAAAATTTAATAAATGAAATTGAAATTTTGCATCTAAATTTAAACTATATATTTTGTTTCCAAAAACCTCAATATTTTTCAAACAAAATCTTGTTCCAAAAAATCAGCACAAACTAATTTTACTCCTTATAGCATTTATGTTATCAATAATTAATATGTTTGACTCATTCAAAATGTTAAATTATTCATTTAAAATTTTTTGAAAACTTATACATGCAAATGTGTTCAATATACAATACCATTGTATATGTTTTACTTCATGATTTCAAACATCCTTTGAATAGAATAATGTCAAATATCATTACTATCATTGTAAATAATCATACTAATCACTTCTTTGAACCAACTTTGCCTTTAAAAAATGGAATAACATGTCTAAACAGACTTTCAAAATGCCCTTACAAATTAATCATATGTATATATTGACAAATACATATGTGTTATTCTTATCATTAAATTCAAAATATTCAACTGCAGTCTTATAATATCCATACACTCAAAATCACTTATATCCTCAAATAGAAGCAAAGGAGTCTTTAAAAACATATTCCATTGAAATGTTTAAACCATAACTATTTTATGCATGACCGAACATCATTGTATAAAACCAATACGTCAACTTACTAAAAAAAATAAGTTTCTATAGGAAAATTTCATTGATAGAATTTTTCAAACAATTCAACCTATATCCATTATCTACTATCAACTTTAAAACCCTCTAGTGATGAAATAAATGATGAAATAAATAAATAAATCAAAATGAGTTACAACTACCCAAATGCAGATAAAAACCAACTACAAGAAAAATGTCCATTTGGCACAAATATGCTCAATTTGTGTCTATATTTAAGATAAAATAACTATATGCAGACAAATGATTGTTTATTCATCTCAGAATCCATTTTAGTAAACCAACAGAAATATCCCACAAATTTTATTCAAAAACCTAATATCCAAAAATCATTTTAAATATATCATGTAATATTCACATGTAGGTTTTGATCAAAGGATCATGAGCCATCATAAGCATCTTCTACTTAATATATAAACCTCACAACCCAGAATCAAATCACTAAAAGAAAACTTCAAACTTTTAAAACCTCTAACTAAACATAATAAAATTCTACATGCATAAATTTCATGAAACCAAAAACATGTCCCATATGAAACTATAGTTATTTGATAACAAACCTAGATACCTATATCTCACAACTTTATTTCACAATGCCATGCAAATAAAAAACAAATAGAAATGTATATATTGATATTCCCATATAAAACAAATGATTCATGATAATCCTTCAAACACCATCAATTATAGAAAAAAAATGTCAACCCAAAAATAAAAACTTGAAGAGTTAAAATATTTCCAAAGTGAATACATAAAATCTTTGCATGCACACCTTTATAGTTTAAGACCATATTAAATGAAACTCACATACCTATAAAATTTTCATAAATCCTCAAATAATGTCATGTAGAAAAATAAAAAAATTGTATGCTTGATATTTCAATTTGAGCATGAAACAAACTTCAAATTTTTATAAAAAATAATTACTACAAAGGTAACCAATATACCTTGCTCATAATAAACTAGATGCACAAAAACTATAATCATTATCTTCTTCCTTCTTACTTTTTCTTCTTTCTATCGATAGAGATTTGATTTTGCTTGTAAGCTTTGCAAATGATTACCAAATGTGAAAAACTAACCTTATCTATATGTTGGCTTTGCATTAACCACTTATAGCTAAGTGTTTGTTCATTATTTGGTATCAACTCTACCACTATTCTTTTAGTGGTTCAGCGAACTTAAACATCTTTCTACTAAATACAACCATTACCAACCTTCCCACCAAAAGTCTCACTAATGATCAAAACTTGATGCACATATCAAGAATATTAATGCAATAAAATTTATCTACTTCAAACAAATCCCAATAAAATATCCAAACAAAATCCATATCATTTTATTATCTAATTTAGAATGTATTTGGTTGCACTGACAATCTAATTGGTTAGATTTAAAACCTTGAATTTGAACCCAAGTTATTCACAACTCGTATACATTATTATTTATGATAGAATTTTGATATGCTACCTTAGTAAATCCATGTCATGGTGACCACTTATCAATTTATATTTAGCATTTAGGTTTAGGTATAGGCTTTAGGCATATATCTTAATAAATTTGATGTATGTATGTTAGATTTAAATCAAACATTTAACATTATTACCTTGGCCAATAAATCATATATTTTATAACTAAAATGAAATGATATCAATATCATATATGAAATGAAAATAACATCAAGAAAATATATCATTCTCAATCTTGGTTAGTAATTTTATGAAATTGAAAACTAAGCCAATGAATCATAAGAAAAAAAAATTAATAAGCATCTTATCAAGATTTCATTGATCAACCTACTCATGAAAAATAAAATAGATAACGCAAACCCCCTCATACATATATATTAACAAAAAAACCACATCGTTTATAAATGAAATAGACAAAGTGCAACCAAAAAGTGTCACTATTCAAATGACCAAGTCAAATTATTCACAACTATCAATCTACAAATCTTAACCATATAAATATTGAATCTATTTTCATTATATCACACTCATCCTTTCAAAACCACTTACTCATATTTGATTAAAAATTTCATCAATGAGACAATCATAAATGATTGTTTGACATAAAATGCATATTTAAAATGAAAGTAAGAAGACGTAAACCCCATAAGTAATTTTAAACTTTATGACTTTAAGTCATTATTATGGTAAAATGTACAAATACACTCAGAATTTTTAAAAAAGAGATGGGTACTAAAAATAGGTATAACATGGTCAAATAGGTTAGTTTATTCCAACTCATTGTAAATTCTATAATAGGACTCTATGTCATTATTGACATTGTCATTTTTAGATGATAAATCAGAGTCACTTTCCTTGGGTTCCTTTGTGTTTGAAAAGTGATTGTATCTCAATATTCCCTTGTTGTATTGCCCCAAGGCCTTTGCCTTTGTAATCATGGTGATCCTTTATCTGATTAGGGATATGATACTTGTTGCTTTGATAATAGGTAGCAAAGTCATCATTGTATAGCTTGGAATCATCATCAATTATGATCTACTCTTGTTCTTGAAAAATGACCTTGATAAAATTAATGGTCCTATATGAGGAGAATTATTCTTCTTCTACCATTCCATTTTAGAGTTTTTTTTTAATGCCTACCATATGATTTTGGTTTTTTTGAAAACTTAGCAATTTTTAAATCATCATCGATTTTATATTCCCCAATGCCTTTATTTTGAATAGTAAAGTGATTACCTAATTCACGTGGTGGTGTAGATGATGTGGATGCAAGAGTGTTAGGATCCACATAGCTGGACTCAAGTATTTGAACAACTACTTCCTTTTCCTTTTTGGGTACATGTTCTTGGCCTAGATAATAGTTATATATTTCATATTCTTCCTTAAAATGATTAAATAATTGATTTAGATGTAGGTCATGAGGAATGGTGACTTTTAGTCTAGAATGGGGGAATTTAATACATGGGTGAAGGGTTGATGGTACATCATGCACTTCATGGATCCATGGTGATCCTAGGAGCAAATTATATGATAATTCTAGGTCTAAAACATGTCACATTGTATCATGGGTTAAATTAATAATGACAATTGGTAAACAAATGGTACCTTACAACTTGCACTACTCATTATCATATGTTTTAGTGGTAATGGTGTGTGGCTAAAGATATTTGGTCATGTAGCCCAGATGTTTGACCATCTTCAAAGTTATAATGTTGAGTCCTAAAACATTGTCTATGAGGATTTGTTTCATCTTTTGATGAGTAATTTTATCCTCTATGTATAGCCGGTTATTGTGCAATGGTCCAAGGGATGACATGTCTATTTGATCAAAGTTAAGTTTTTGGACAAGAACCAAATGAATTACAATATTTTTAAATTTATCAAGCACAATGTATTTTGGCACATTTGACTAGCTTATAAGTGTATTTAATATGTTTTTATGGATGTTAGACATACCTAAAAGATCTAAATATAAATATATATAGGAATTTTCTATAATTGTTCCACAATATCATAGGGTTTATCCTTGATGGCAAAACTTGGCTTAGCTTTGTAAGGTGGAGGACCTTAAACAAGATCAGAAGAAGAAGGTGTAGGACCTTGAATTTTAACATTGGCATGTTATATTTTGACTATACAACCTCAATTTAGTATGGGGTTACTATAATTAGAAGAAGGATAAAAACCTAGTATGGTAACTATTGGTTGTTGATTAGTGTTAGGTCAATTAGGAACTAAATGAGGGTTATTAGAAAAAGGAGTTGGAGGTCAAATAATGGAAACAATAGGTCTAAAAATATTTTTGGTAGGTGGTTTGATCTTAATGATAGCTACATGCCCACTTTTAAGATGACCTACAACATTGTATTCGTAAGGGACAGTATTGTAGTTGACTTGGGTATTGTGACCCTTATTCTAGTTCTGTTGTTGTTAATTTTGTCATTGATACTGATTTTTTGGTAACCTATTATGATTCTAGTTATTGTCTTGATGTTGGTTCTAATTTTGATTGTTGGAGTTATGTTGTCGAAAGGGGTTTTGATGTATACCATACATTGATTAGATGTTGTAGCCATATTATCCAACTCTATTTCATCATTTTCAATCAAGGTTTTAATGAGATGATGAATTTATATGAATTTATGAATAGTATGTCCTTTAATCCAATGTTATTCACAAAAATCATTCTCCTTGTACCAATCACACTCAGGTTAATCTATAGGAAAAGGTCTTGGTACTAGCCAAATTATCATGTTGGCTGCAACTAGTTTTAAAAGATCATCTCAATAGGCTCACTTAGAATTGCTAAAAGGTCTATGATAGGAATGACCCATACTTGGAGGATGCCTTTTTAAATTGAGATGTTGATTCAGAGGGTTTTTTTAGATAGGTAGTAGTTACACTATTTACACATGTCTAGATTTAGTCACTCCATCTCCTATAATATTTTTTTTCCTATTAAAGGTTCTAGGATTCTCTAACATACTAATTAATGCTTATGTGGGAGCTTGTACTTGAATTTTGTTATGCGATTGGTTTTGAGAGTAGATTTTTATAATTCCCTTGTTTATGAGTGCATGCTCAATTTGTAGTCCTTTAGCAATGACTTATTTAAAGGTGTTGGCATAGTTAAGTTTGAGATTATGAGCCACATCAAATTAAATATTGATTTTGAACATTGTAGCTAGTTATTTTCTAGTGAGATCATGTGGAATTCATCTGGATAATGTATGCCACCATCAAATATAATTGGCCAAGCTTTATCCTTCTCTTTATTTAGCTTGGCATAAGTCAACCATAGCTAACTCATGTTCTATATTATAGGATAAATGTTACACAAATTTATTAGACAAGTCATCAATGTTGTCAATGGAATTCTTAGGTAGAGTCATGAACCATTCTAATGATTTACCTACCAAACTTCAAGTAAATAAGTGAAGTATATGTTGCTAAAAGCAACTTCTTGACATGCAATGAAAACTCTTTTAAATGCTCCTTTGGATCAACTTTCCCTTAATATTTATCAACATGGGCATCTCAAAGTGACATGGGAGAGGTACTTCAAGATAACTCATGTCAAATTGATAAGAACATATATCATAAATCTTGAATTTCTTACTTTAATTACCTATTTGAATGGCTGAAATTACATCTTTAACTTCTTACGAATCTTGGAAGGTAGGACCAAAATGAGATGGAGTAGGTAAATTTTATTGGGTGGTCAAAGGTGGATCATCCTAACTTTAAAAATGAGGTAATATATACTATTGTTAAGTTTAAACATGATTAGATCTACCAAGAATAGTCACTCTTAGATCAAAGTTATATTATTGATATGGTACTTGTTGTTGGTATGGTACTTTTTCATAATAGTTTTGATTTGGAGGGAACTAAGACTTGAATGAAAGAATGTTTTGTTTAATATTTAATGGTACTTGTTGGAATTGGAAAGGGACTTTATGTTGATTGGTAGGAACTCATCGCATAGGAGGAGCATGTTGTTGACCTGAAGAAGCCCCTTGCCGAATAGAAGTAGTGATTTGTTGGCTAATAAGAACATGTTATGGAATAGATAATGTTGGTATAGGATTGGTTAGTAATTGTAATAAAATGTTGGTTTCCATCTATTGAGGTGGGGGATTATTTAACACTTGTTAGAGTGGATAATTGGTTACCCCCTGTGGAGGTAGGGTAATAGTTTCCACTAAATAGGATATAGTACTTGGAATTGTTTTCTGTGGCTCAAGTGTGTTATCAACTTGTTATGGCAAGGTACTTAGAACATTAGAAGAATGAACTCATGGGGAAGATCAAACAACATTTTTTGATGTTCTAGACATTACTTGATGTGGGTTAAAATAGGCGATTTGAGAATTATCCACCACATGCTAGGTATAATCTATAGGGACCTCTGAATCAAGATTAATTTCTAAGTTTGTTTCACCTAGAGGTGTACTAAACATGTCTACAACTAATGTCTTTTTAGCAAAGGGATCTAATTTATACATTGGATAGTTTGAGAAATGTAATAGTTATTCTATTGGAACATTGATTTCTAATAATATAAGATTTTGAACTTGGATACTATTAAAGGAGTTAACTAAAGTAACCAAGGCCTACTTAGCTTATTGTATTTGTGAAGCAATAAGTTGGCTTTGTGTCATATGATCAACTAGTTGACTTATTCCTTTAATTTACACAACCAAGGATTGGTTAAAAGTGGGATCTTAACTAGTAGTTGATTGATTCTTTAGTAATGAAAGAGATGTTTGTTTGGGTTCTTTAACCAAATATTGTAAGTTTTCCATGGGAAAATTTGGAGGAAATTTCACACCCATTTCGAACAACATAAAAAGGTATTCATCTTTATTGTTAAATAGTTGTCTAGAAAATTGAGCTTGCCTATATTCATCATTAGGCAATATGTTTTCAAGGTACATTAGATTTAATCTATGTTCGATGTCAAATGGCACATGTTGGAGGCACTATTGGCCTTGTTCAGTGTGGGTTGGTAAATTTGGAATATATTGTCGGTATTGTTGACCTTGTTTAGTAATAGTTGATATAATTATAATAAATGGATTATTCAGTTCAAATTTAATATTGGATGACACATTGTCAAGATATGGTTGACCATCTTCATCTTATACATAATGGTCATATTTATAGGGGTTTTAAACCACTTCATCATGAAATGAGGGGTTATAGATGACCCCATTAAGTGTATAGCTAGTCATGGTTAAGTCTATGATCTTCATTTTGATAAGAGGTTTAGGCACCTTTAAAACTTAGCTAGACTTGGTAAAATGCACTTATAAATTGGTCCAAGGTAAATTATCTTACTTGTGGTTAACACACCAATAAAAGGGTATATCAATGTCAATGATTTCAAAAAGTAAAGGTAATTTCTTCTAAGAGGATGTGTCCACAAATTTCAGGCTCAAAGGTTTCAAATGCATAATGCTTAATGGGTAAGACCTTAATAATGTTTGAATTTGAGGCACTTGTAATATGTAAACTATTGGCACAAGAATTGGTAACTTGTTCTTAAAATGTTGAATTAAGATCCAAACTTGGTTCAGATCTTAATCTTACAAAAGGGCTTGACCTTGGCATAACTCAAACTAGAATTAGAAATAGGCTTTGAACTTAGAACTTTAAATTTTAGAATTTGAACTAGAAGGAAAATTGGGATCAACACTTAGTTGTGAACTAAATCAAATGGTATAATGACACATGTTTGACAATAAGTTGGGTACTTGAACTTAGTAACTTGTTTGTTTAGAAATTTTAAACAAAGACACATTAAAATGGGCACTCAAAGTTGCACTTAAATATGAACTAAATTGAACAATATAACAGCACAAATTTGATAATAAATTCGGCACTTGAACTTAAGAACTTGTTTGTTTATAAATTTGAAATAAAGGCATATTAGAATGGGCACTTGAACTTGAACTGAATTGAAAGGCATAATGGCACAAGTTTGAGAATAACTTGGGATTGTCTCAATTAGAATAAATAGGATAGGAATGGACCAGGTTGATAATGTTACTAATTTTGATTACATGAAATTTTAATAGTGTTATGCCTATTTATTCAAGGGACCATGTGTTTTGATTTTGGACTAAGAACTTGGTGATTTTTATTTTCAAATAGGGTTGGTGAACACAACATGGGGTTTAACAAAAAAACCACTCCAAGTAATTATGTTGAAACTAACATGGGTTGTAATATAGTCACTAATTCCTTTCGATATACTTTCTTTTAAGAGGATAAAATTTAAGGTTCATTAAAATGAATTAATTATTGTGCATTATTGGGAGGTTTTTTACACCCCCTTATCTCAAAATTTCATACATGAAAGGTAATATTTAGGGGTTGTTAACCTTTGCACCCTTGCATTAGTGATTTATCTATGAAACAAATAGATTTATATCCTATGTTTTTTATGGCAAACTAGTTTGTCCTGATATACCTTATAGTATGTGGGCACTTTAGAACTGTCTATTAATTGGATGTCAATTCATTTAGATTTTTATAAAAGGGTTTTTTCCCTTTCACAACCACTTCATTTTTTAATTACTCAATTAAGTGTTATTTATATATATTATATGCTTTGAGAATCCATTTGACTTGTCAGGTTAACCGCTCAATCATTGTCTAATTGAAAGACATGCTTAATTTGCATACCCCACCAGATAAGTGGCGTTGGTATGATGCTAGAAGATGAAACCCCAAGTCAACACATCCTTAAAGGATTTTAAAATAGGTTATGAACTCCCATTCACTAATTAAAATAAAAAATAAAGGAAAAAAGGGTTATTTTTGAGTCATCCAAGTTCCTAAGAACAAGGAAAGAGCATACATGATTTTCTTTAGGTAGACACACAAGCAACTAAACTAAGTAAAACTATGTTTTTGAGTCAGCCTAAGAAATGGGAGAGCATACACATGCTTTTACTAAATAAAGTTAAGGAATAAATAAATAAACAAGTGTTTGAACAAATAAAATGAAATAAAAGCACTCTTAAGAGCACCAAATCAATGTGGGTGTTCTTTTTCTTAAGCACCAAATGGAAGTGTGATTGATTTTTTATAAACACCAATTTTGAAATGTGACTATGTTTATTAGGATATAAATTTTTTATTCTTGCTTAATAAAACATGCAAAAACTCATTATAAATTTTATTGGACCAAAAGAGAAAGGGTAACTTACAAAGTTGGCCTGATAATCATGAAAATTTTGCTCCCTTGAATGATTTCACTATTAATTAGTCAAGGAAAACAGTGAAATTATAAGTCAATAAAATTCATATAAAAATATATTAAAACATAAAATAGCATTAAAGTGATTATTTTTCAATTTTAAAATGATGTCAAAACTCTATTGTTTGATTTTGTAATTCAGGTAGATGATTTCTCAACTTTATCCTTAAATTTCTCAATTCAAGTAGATGATTTCAAAACTTTATTCTTAGATTTCATAATGATGATTTTACAATAAGACTTCACAATTTCTTAGTTTAAGTCAAAAAATTCCCAAGTATGTCTTTTGATTTTGTAACTATCTAATCTTGCATAGAAAAACATAGAAATAGAGGGAAATGATTTTGCAAATACATGGAATGATTTCATGATTATGTGTGTTGTTTTCACAATTTCATAGAAAATGACAAGAACAAAAGATAGTGAAGATAATGATTTCATTGTTATGTGTGATGATTTCATAGTTCTTTGTAATGATTTTTTAGTTTTGTGCATCAATTTTGTAGTTCTTCCACATGATTTCATAAGTCTTCTGTACAATTTTATAACTTTTCTACATAATTTCATAAATATTCAAAACCTATACGGGAAACACAAAACATAGAAAAGATGATTTCATGAATACCAAACATAATTTCATAGTTAATTGTTAAAAATTTGTAATTATGTAGAAAATTAGTTAAAATAGAAAACTTTGGAAATAATTTCATAATTTAGGAATACAATTTCTTAGTTTTTGTCTTTAAATTCACAATTACATAGAGACCAACCAAAACTAGGATGATTTCATTATTCTCCTAGATAATTTCACTATTTCCTTGAGCAATTTCACTAAAGATTATTCTGAATTCATGGTTTCATAGTCACAAATTTGTAGTTTGGACCTAAACAGATTTTGACATATTTTTGAAGGAAAAAGAGAGAGAGAATTAGCTTGTTAAAAGGCTAATTTTATTAATTAGAAGAAGGGAAATGATCTAGAACATTATGGGGTGCATCCAATATTTAATGTCCCATCGAGTATGACATTATGTAGATTATAAATCCAAGGTGGGGTTAGTCAATTGTTAGTGAAATAACCAAAAACAATATATAGACATAACCACTCAAGTCCAATCCCTTGGGTGAGTTATGAGAGTACCAAGTGAGGAATAAAATTGGAAGGATAAATATAACCTTTTTACCTCCTTTGAAGATTTTTTTGATGAGCATCTTATAGATTTTGAGCTTGAATTGTGAGCTAGGAGTCCTTGGTGATGTTAGTGCTTTATGAGAAGCATCTCCCCTTGTTCACTTATAGTTTGTATTGGAACATGAGATGAGAAGGTGAAGCTTCTTGATATATTTTGACATAATAACACTACACACAAAAATCTTGTCTATAATGGCCATTCAAAGTTTCTTTTATAGACTTTTAAGATGATTATGGACCATTGAATCTAAATCAAGATCAATGATGGAGGATGAGTCCTCACACTCATCATTACACACATGGAGTGTGTAAGATATGAAATTTAAGTCCCTTTTGGAGTGTGGAAGGATGAATGAAATAAAGTGCATTCATGACATCTTGGTGTGTGTAAGAGGGGTGTAAGAGGAAGAGTGTGTAAAATAAGTGTAAGTACTTTATTGCACTCCTACTCTTTCAAGTTAACCTTGTTGAATGACATCACCTATGTGAGGTAATAAATCACTTTTGATTAAGTAAAATAGGATAATTCTAAAAATTCATGGAATTTTCTATTAAATAAATATTAAGCTAATTAATCATAGATTAATTATAAATTAGAAGAATGAGACCTTTAAAATGTTATTTTATCTATCAAATATTCATTTAATTGGCTTGTGATAATGTTTTTAAAGGTTAAAATTGATATTGGAGCACTTTATCAAATTAATACTGATATATGATCCATTACCCAAATTAGGGATGTGTCATTATGATTTTGGATAAAAATGATAGTTGCATGGATTAATTAGGTTTAATATCAATTTTTGATCAAATTTAGGTGTGATTGCAAAAAATCATTCTAAAATATAGTTTGGACAATAAAGTGGTTAAATTAGGTGTCTACAATGGTTGTTTTATCATGTGTTATATAAGGATAAATATAACCTTTTTACTTCCCTTGAATATTTGTTTGATAACTGATACATAGATGTTGAGATCAGCTTGTGAACGAGGAGTCCTTAGTAATACTAGTATTTTATGGGAAATATCTCCCCTTGTTTACTTGTATTTTGGCTTGACACATGAGATGAGAAGGTGAAGCTTCTTGATATATTTCAAAATAATAACACTACACTCAAAAAACTTGTCTATAATGGCCATTCAACCTTGCTTTTATAAATTTTTAGGATGATTATGGACCACTGAATCAAGATCAAGATCAATGGCGAAGGATGAGTCTTCACATTCATCATTACACACATGGAATGTGTAATATATGTCATTTAAGATCTTTTTGGATTGTGGAAGGAAAAATGGAAGAAAATGTAGTCATGACCTCTTGGAAGTGTAAGAGGGGTGTAAGAGGAAGAGTGTGTAAGATAAGTGTAAGAACTTGCTTACACTCCTAATCTTTATCATTGACCTTATTGAATAAAATCACCTATGTGAGGTAATAAAATACTTTTGATTTATGAAAATAGGATAATTTCAAAAGGTCATGGAATTTCCAATTAGTGAAACATTAGGATAATTAATCAAATATTTTAGAAAGTAGAAGAGTGGGACCTTTACAATGTAATTGTGTCCATCAAATATTCATTTAATTGGCTTATGATAACATTTTCAAATATTAGAATTTATATTGGATGCACTTGATTAGATTAATACTATGAGATGA
Source organism: Torreya grandis (assembly GCA_037957365.1). Lineage (NCBI taxonomy): Eukaryota > Viridiplantae > Streptophyta > Pinopsida > Cupressales > Taxaceae > Torreya > Torreya grandis. Next base: position 506,499 of record JARHVA010005858.1, read on the forward strand.
TCTATTTCCCCAATTAAGGATGTCACATTATGATTTTAGATTAAAATATTAGTGCAGGTAAATTGGGTTTAATACTAAATCTTGATCAAATTTATGTGTGATTGTAGAAAATTATTCTGAAATATAGTTTAAACACTAAAATGGTTAAAATGAGGTGTCTACAATGGTTATGTTATCATGTTTTGTACTTGTTCAACCTACCTCATATGTATGTATTGGATCAAGTGCAATCAATTATATAGGTGGTATAATAGTGTGATCTTCAAATTGTGCTTGAATCACTTTTCAATATTTAAAATTTGTATCATATATTAGAAGATAATATTTAAACCTTCATCTATAAACTTAATATGTCTATGGGGTGGATGAGGTATAGCCTTGATGGTGTGAACACAAGGTCTTCATAAGTAAATTGTATTGTAATTGGTTGCGCATGATGTGGAAAATAGTAGGCAATATCTTGGGACCTACTCGTAAATCCAATATGATCATTGCAATTGACTAACAAGGTGTATTATCAATTCCCTTAAAGTTATTTTTTTATTTTTTAATAGTATGCAGATTGATACCCAATTTTTACAAGATAGTATTGCTACAAATATTTACTCCTGAAGCATTTTCAACTAATACATGATTGATTACCTTTCCATATGTATGACCTTGAATGAATAGTGGAAGATTTTTACCTATGATGTGTTTGGGATGTAAATATTCATTATTGAATGTGATAATATTATTGGCATACTTGATTTTACACATGATATAAGTGAATGATATTTTTTTCATATCATTATAAATAGTTGTATCACATAAATAATAACATAAGATATCCTTGCAAACTACATATTATTTTAATAACTATAAAATATAAATCTTACCAGGGGTATTTCTGAGTTGGTCAATGATATCATAACCTTTAGACTAATTTTCTTTTCTTATGGGAGATATCGAGGGTTACATAGAAACATGTTGACCTCATTCATTCTAGCAAGGAGGGTGAGGTATATGTCCTTGTCTAGTGTTAACATGGACATTAGAATCTAATATGAGCCTTGGGAAAAATAAATAGAACGAAGCTCATATTGAGATAGATTTAAGGTTGAATATTAGGAGGAATGAATTGAGTCATGAATTCCCTTTAGTATATGGTATTGACATGTAAGAGATCAAATTATATATTCACAATATTGTTATCTTGATTATCATTTTTATCACTAATGTTATTTTCCATATGTATATAGTTTTCAAGGGGTGTATCTATATAGTAATCATCAGTGTCTATATTATGTATTTCATAAGATATATGACTATGGTCTATAATAATTTCACTTAATATATCACTACTCTTGAGAGGTGAGGAGGATACAAAATTCTTAAGTGGCATGCAAAAGTGTGAAAGAAAAAGGAAAAATGGGTGCAACTAGTCAAAGGTGTGTTTGCTTTATAGCCTCTCAAATATATTGATCCCAATCATAAATAGTGAACACATTACGTAAAATAACATTGTAACCATAGCTACACTATCAACTCTCATGGGGTATAATTATATTAGTTCCTTGGGGATAACCACTTATCAGTGCACTACGAGAACAAATAATCAAAGGCTTCTTATGGTTGAAAACAAAATCCTATGCATTTTTAGTATACAATGAGGTATGTGGAAACCAAATTTTTTATATTTTATTTTATAATTGAGTATTAGGTCATTACTATACACACCATGGATTAAGGAATAACTAACATCACTTTGCATAGAATGATAGCTCCTATGAATTTTAAAGCATCTAGGACATAGTTTCTACAAAATAAAGCAAAATAAAAATGAAATCAGAAAGTAAAGACTCAAAAATAAAGGCTCGATTTCACCAAATATGTTTTACCATATTTTTATAAAATGCTAAATTAATTAATAAATATATGTCATGTGTGTAAAAATGGAAATATCAGAATGTTTAATATATATAATATTTAATTATTTTGATTTTGATAAATTGTTAAATATAGAAAGTTATTATTTAAGAAAGTACTAAGAAGTGATATAATTATCTCACACCGTGATTTTCATTTTACTATTTCGACTCTTTGAATATCATAATTATAATAAGAAATGATTGTGCAAGATCAATATCAAAATCTAGATAAGTTTGTTGTAAGTGGATGTCATCATAGTGTGCTCTAATTTGTTGACTATGGACTTGTCTCAATTAATAGTGACAGTTAGAATATAAGAAAAGATAGGAGAAAATGATATGTAAATGACATATCAAAGACAAAATCATATGAAGTTTTTATATAGGTCTGTTACATAAGGATAGAGGTGCAGTGCACTTGAGTATGTTTAGTATGGACTTGTTTGGGTTTATTATGTGTATGAACTGATCATTACACCTATTATTCTTGTATATGACAATAAATATAAGATATCACAATTACGTTTTGGCTATGCATAAATCATTGTTTATCTTCTCTTACCTTTGAAACCCTTAAAGAACTTTTATATCTTTAAAATATGAAAGAAACAGAGGGGATTACAATGGTTTTATCTAACTTCAATCACCCTATTGATGATTTACCACTACCTACATACCCATTAGTCCAAAGAGGAAAATCAATTTCACGTAATTATCCCAACTTGAGTGAATGTTCAATTGTGATCCTTAAACTATGTGTATATAATTAAAAGATGGCTTAGATACTTGACAATGATAACTATTGACTTATTTTAAAGGTCTCGTAGCTTAGATTATGACTACTTATGAATAATGTAGAATTTGGATAGAATAGTGTAGATTTGTAACAACCCCACTGGGTTTTACCAGAATAGAGTAAAAAAAAATTACACATATTCATCTAATAGATTACACCATGAGAAATATAATTAAGTGATATTTAATTAAATGTATTATTTTCATTAACCCCACAAGGTTTATAGCTAATTCATTTAGATAATGATCATCATGATAATGATAAATCAAAACATGAATAGTGATAAATAAATAATAAAGACTACATTTGTTTCATTAAATTAATAATATAATTTTATCCATGACTCATACAACATTACAACCATTGTTATAGATGTACAAATTAATAAATAGTATAGTTTCATCAATAATAATGTCTCAATAACAAAAATACATTGATACATAGCTCCACGGAGCATGAGTCTCAATAAACTCAAATATCCATCGATAATATCAAGTGTAGTACTATTGCAGGGAGGGAGACCATCATCTAAGTGCTTTTCCACTCCAACCAATGACCATCATTGCCTTGCACTATCTCCTAATAAGGGAATGGCCCTCCTTTCATAAATGGATATTGTTAGTTGTGGAGCCTGATTATCTTCCAAGATCAGAGGTTAAAATTTTGAAGTTATTTCAGTCAAGTTTGGATCTCATTCTTTGTATTCCTGATGACATAGGGGGTTGCAAGGGGGGTTGTCTTATTAAATTATAATTTTATAGTCAATTTGGGCCATTTATTATATGTTTCTATTCTAACAATAGAGGTTATGTTTAGGTGTTTTTTTTGCTCCAAAATGTATTAAGATATGACTGAGATAAAAAGATGTGAAAAAAATATTAAAATAGAGTAGAGGTAGAAAAAGGTTGAGAGGTGTATCAAGGTTTGTTACAGGATTTTGTTTCTCCCTTGTATTGCTATAAATAATATACTGGACAAGTTTGGTGGATTTAGCCCATTTTGGGTGAACCACGTTAAATCTAATGTCTCCTATTATGTTTATGTTTTTGTTTATTTTTATTTTTTGATTAATTCATTTCATTAGTTTCTCTAGTATGCGATTTGGGGATAAATATACGTTTTAATTTATCCTAACATATATATAATGATGGTGCAGGAATCTGGAGTGATAAACTATAACTCATGTGATGTAAGATAACTCATACATAATGTATATCATAAATAAATTTATTCTAATCTGATATCGTATAAACATGTAAACTATATCAAACACATGAAATGACAATGTTTAACTATAAACATTACTTTAGCATTATGAAAGTTTTTAAATAGTTAATGATCTCTAGGATCAGCCAATTTCATACACACCACTCAATCATATTATACCTCATCTTGCATTGATGGTGCTAATTAAGCTAATGGAATCTATCACATTGCTTATTTAAGGTCATAAATGTGAGATTTAGTTAATTATATAATAATATAAAAACCAATAGATGTAATTATAATATTTCCTATTAGCAGATATAAAATATGTTAAGTACAAAAATATCAAATATATACATTTAGTCTATTAAATGTAATGCAATGAATCTAAAAATTGTCTAATTTATTATAGAATAATGAATAGAATCATATACAATCCTCAATAGAAACATATCATCTGAGTAAGAATCATATCTAGACTACAAGTTACCCAATATCAATTTGTAATTCAAAATGTTATTTTATCCATGTAACATAACATTAATCATAGCTTATTTATTTTTTTATATTCCACAAATAAAAATAAGCCAATCATATAACAAGTTAATATGATTTGTATTTAAACATTTAAATATGTTATTTTTAATGCTTTAACTAAACATGAGATGCATAATAAATCACCCATATTACTCTTCTATATAATTACTGGTCACATGAATTGAATCACTTGTATACATCTATATAAGGTATACCATTTCAGTTTACTAATTGGTTGGTTATTCACATTCACATACCATATATTTATGTATACTATCAAAACACATAGTTTTATAAACAACATCTTAACCATTCAACTATTGAAGAAAGCATACAATATACTCTAATAAGAATATAATTGTCCTTGAGCTTAGAGTATCATGTATACAAAAAGTATACTCTCAAACTAATGTTTCATCACAAATCTTCACAATACCAAACAATTCCCAATTTAGTGCTTTGACTAAATATGCACAAAATTTAAATGGTTAACAAATTGAACTTAGCTAATCTATGCTTTACAATTTTAATTTATTTTGTAAGACATAATTCAATCAATCCACAAACCTATTAAAATTTTGTGCATATTGTATGCACTCAAATGTGCTCACTCTACTAATTATCCCATTTTCTAGCCATAACAACCCTTGGCCTAATTTTTGTAACCATTCCCATATCCCATTTAACCTTTATCCCATCCTAAAACCAACTAATCCTATCATTATTCCCTAAACAAAACCTATTACCTACTAAACCTACCCCTAATCCCACTTGCCAATTAAAATTTTAATAAAGTCTTAGCTACTCACCCACCACCCTACACTAGCCTTTCCTAAACCCCTCAAGCCCTATGAGGAGATCTCTAAAATTAGAGAAATCTATAAATCTTTCCATTCTATCCCTCTTCCTCTAGAATTATCTATTCTAGAGGATTCCATGAAATTAAAAATTCCATGGAAAATCCTCCAACCTAGATATTGATGGCCCAAAATTCAAATTTGGAACATAGGATCTCCCTCCATGAATCTATAAAACCAACACACCCTCACTTGCTCAAGATAATGAAGAAGTGAATGAATGCATGAAGGAATAGCACAAGCAAGGAAACAAGCCATTGTCAAGCCTATCCAAGCCATTATCAAGCATCTACAAGCAATCTAATAATCAAGTTCAAGCATACAAATATTGGATCAGAGGTATGAGAAGGTAAAAATGATGGCAAGCATGAGCTTTGCATTCTTATTTTCCTTTTTTAACCTTCCCTATTGGTGTCTTTGTCTTTGGGTTTTCATTATCTCTTTGATAATATTTTATTTGAATCCCAAATTTGGTGCACATTTTGGCGACCACAGTGGGAGCAACGTCCCTTATTTAAGCTGACACTATTACTGGAAGCATTTTAGATCATTATAGGGCCAACTAGAAGATTAAAAAAGCATAAAATTTAAATTTTCATGTGTTTTTTTATAGTCACGATAGTGCTTTGCAAGTCATAGTATTACACCAATGATATTGTTGACAACAATCATGGTATTGTAATCTAAACCATTAACGATTAATGGTCTTTAGGGTTCATTAGGTTTTAACAATACTGCTAATTTTAAAATCATGGTATTATCCTAATATTAGTGGTATCATCATTCCCAATAGCAGTATTACAACCCAAAGTTTTTCATATTTAGATATCTAATGGATTAACCCTATATTTTCATTAAGTGTGTTGTCTATGGTGTGCAGGGAGGACATTGTTTTTTAAGGAACCACCAGTGGATCATTTGAGCATATTTCAACAATTCCGCTACTACAAAATTCATGGTATCATCTTGAAAGTAGCCATATTATATAACACAGTCATGGTATTACAAATAATAGAGATAGCCACTATATTATTGGTTAGTCTAGACTGCTTACCTTTTTTTTATAGCATCCTTGTGTTTGGTTGTCTAAATTATTTACAGGAAGGGATCAACTAATAATCATCATCAAGGCAGTAAAAAAAATTTATCCAACTTCAACAATATCATTGCTTTAATATTAGTAATATTAGATTGTAAGTAGTGGTATTGTTATTTTCAGTAACAGTATTGTTTATTTCACATAAACAAGTCAGAACCCTCTTATGTTGGTCTTTTTACTATTTTAATATCTTGTTTAGGTTCTATCTTTATAGACAAAAGAGGATATTAGGGGCATATGAACTTTTTACAAAATCATTTTAATCAAGAATCACCCTTTTTTACATTTTAATCATCTTGGCAAATTTTTCATCCTTGGTAATAGATATTTAAATATCCAAACTGATTGAGGGTGATTCTATCCTATAGGGTTTATAACATCTAAGGGAAGACTACTAGATTTTACCCAAAATCAACAATACCACTACTTTTAAAGTCACGAGATTGTCATACAAGTAGCAAGGTTGTTATCTAGAGTAGCGATATTGAACATTAGTATTTTATTAATTAATTTTATATTTTGGACAATTTTGATATCAGTAATTGTATTAAAAACAAAGCCTTATAATTATTTTTAGTCTATGAAAATTTTATAATCTGATCTAGTACTTTTTATCTTGATTTAGGACAAATAATAGTTGATAAATTAAGCTTTACAATACCACAACTTTCTTAGTAGTTGTATTATTCTATGAGTAGTGATATTGTTCTATGTAGTAGTGGTATTGTAGTTTCAAGTTTTATGACCATTTTGTAGGCTTTGGAGGATTCTTAGCAGCACCCCTAGTGGATTTCTAACCTTTGTGTTTCAGGAAGGGGGTGCCCATTTTTTATTAATCTTAATTAAGTGATTTATACTTGCATGATTATTAAGTAGATAATTAATTGGTGATTTATGTCTGATCTTTATGTGTGTAGCTTGTTTGATTATTTGTCATATCATGTGAAGTTCATATAGGTAATTAGAATGGTTAATTAATTGTATCATGAGTTTTTTGATTTGTATAAGCCTTCCCTAAGATAGCACATGATGTGGATTTCATCACAACACATGTAGCTTAGTTTTTAGGGGTTAGTATCATGTATTTCACCACTATGTGCTAACCACATTTTGTATTCCAATGGAGTACAAAAATCAAGAGAGCATTGTCATTATGGCCTAAGCAAAATTCTCCATAAAGGGTTCCATGGAGTGAGGATGACTAAGTCCATATACCTAGGGAAATTAGATAGCTTCTTATATGGACTTGGGCCCCAACATACCTTCACATATATAGGGGACTCCCTTAGATCTTTGTGTAAACCTTAGAATAGGATCCTAAAACTATAACAAGTTTTCCACTATCGACGTCAATATCAGCACCCAAGTGACCATTAGGAGCAAGCAAGGTCTAGAGGGTTTGGTTGATTTTATAATAGGTCACTAGCCTACAGCCTCATTTGTGTAGATGTTAGATAATGTGGACATTGAGTTACACTCCCATATGGTTTACTAATTAGGGTTGTATATGTGCTTGATTTTTTTGTGTGTTGTGATAAGGCCTATTTTGTTTGCTAACTAAGTCATCCACACCCATACTTTTTGTGTGCATACCTTAGAAAACCTATAGGATCACTTCCATTATCCCATCATCATCTTATATTAGCTATCCATATCACATCATTTCCTTTTTCCATTCCATAACATTTCCCTTAGTCCACATCCTTTTCATTCTCTATCACTTTCCATACTCATCTTAATATAACCTTCTTTCTTAAGTAATTTACATATTATGACCAATATTTTTACCTTCATCACTCCCATCACCACATCATACCACTCCCTCATCCTACACTAAGTTGATAGTGCCTCTTGGGTCTGTACCCTACCCATAACACTTAGCATCCACTACTTTCTTTGTCATTTCCCCTTTTGATCATCATATTTACCCATTTGTATCATTTTCTTATCCCATCCATACCTCATCAAATCCACCTCACTTAGCACCACCATATTTTCACATCCTTCCACATTTTAAATAAATCCATATCATACTTCATATCCCCCAAGCATTCCCTTATCTATATCCATCCCATAAACATCTAGTGCCTGATTCCATCTTGCATCTTTATATATTTGACCATATCTCATTTATTCCATAACATATCCCTTCCCCTTTTTGCCTTTTATTGATCATCATTTCATCCCACATATAGTCATTATCTATTTTTCTCTCCATTCTATCCATCATTTATTACCCATACCCACCTAGTATTTACCTCCATCCATAATCTCATTATTATCTTTCCTATTTTTATAGAGTAGTTTAGAAGATCCTCTTTTACATCATTATCCATCTTATCAATCCATCTCATCCTCATAATCCATCCTTTACGCCAATCATCCACTCATCCCATCTCATCTCATCCCATCACTTGTTTTATCTGCATAGTCCAATCCTCACATCTATATCCATGAATCTACCCATTATATCCTTAGGATATCATATTTCAACTATTCATCCCCTCATCCATATTATTCATATACCACCATAATCCACCCTTATATTTATTATCCACTTAGCCCACTATTCACATCTATTATTCCATCCCCTTGTATTTAATTTGTCCACATAATCCATACTTCATAACAATTGCCCATTGTCCACTTATATTATCCTCATCCCCTTGTACATATAACCATCATCATACTAATATCTTTGTCACACCACAGTCTTGATCATTCCCATAGACACCTACATCCCCCATATAGTCACCATCAATATCTTGACCTATTTCATATCCTAGTACCACTTGGTTATCACTCACAAAGATATATTCCCCTCCTTGTGATTTAATAAAGTGCCCTTCATCACCCATCTATAACACCTAGTCCATAGTCCATATCCCCCATATTACTCTCCACTTTTATCACCCTCATTCATCTTAAGTCATCCATTTTATGAGAATCACTTGGGTCTACATATTACTCTTCTAATTACCTAATCACATTTGTATCATCCCTACAAATTCATCTTGGTTAGTATTCCTTGTCCATACACCCTCTTAATGACACCCCATTATCACCCTTTCTCCACCTTATCTCTCTTTTTAATACTGGTTGAAGACAAAAGATCAAACTATTGGTGGTCATTTCCTTTCTACACCATCATCATCCTCTCTTGACTTGAAATTATTATTGAACATAATCTTATAAGGCATCAAGCTAGCACCCATAATTATAAAGTGTCTTTTATCTCTAGCACCCATAAACTTGTCTACTTGCTAGTTGACAAAATTATTTGATCTTATCATCCCTTTTAATCCTTGCTAGTTTTATCTCTTAAAATAACTTTTGTTATCTTGATAATTTCTAGTGATCTTGACCATCAGACTTGTCTCTTGACCACTAGCAGTCTCATCTTTTACACTCCAACTTAATAGTCAAAAGACCTTCAAGAACACCTCATTCCACCTCACTTTCCTCTCATCATGTTCATTCAAAACTGAGCCCAATTGTGCTAAGGACAAGGTTCAAATCAAGAATACTATATTAGGGGGCAACTCATAGACCCAAATAAGGAATATGAGGATTTCCATAGTGACATTCCTACACCAGGGGGGATGACAATACCAACTCTCTCAATAACTTCCTTAATGATGGTGGTGTCCATCAACTCCTAAAATAATATGTACAACAAAATCAAAATATGGAAATTGGGGGCATCCACCTAAATAACATAGACCATCCATGAACACCATGACAAAATGATCACCAGGAAGTAGACCATGGATTCCTAGATGAAGTTGACCAACAACCACCCCTTATTAATCCATATGCTAAGGCTAATAGGAGACAAGCTACCATTGAAGATCACCTAGACCAACTCACACAACAACTAAACCTTCTCCTCCAAGCTCAATGCAATAATAATAATAATAATAATAATAATAATAATAATAATAATAATAATAATAATAATAATAATAATAATAATAATAATAATGTCCATGATAACAGCCACACCAATCATGCCCCTCATAACAGTCATCATACCCATATCCCACAAAGAAGTCAAAACCAAACTATCAATCCTCTTGGGGATCCTACCTTTGCCCAAGAATGGAAGATAATGAAAGAAACCCTCCAACAGGTGGGCCCCAGGTCACAAGCCCTCAAATATAAATATGAGTATTTTTGTTCATCTCCTTTGGACAGTAGTGTACTATAAGTTCCATTCCCTCCACACTTTTAAATTCCAAAATTTGAGAAAATAGGGGAAAGGGAGACTCAAGGGATCATGTGCAAGAATTATTCATTGCTTTCCATGAAGTATCACTAGAAGATGCCCACCTATTAAGGCTTTTCCATAAAAGTCTGATAGGACCAACATTAGAGTGGTTCACGCATCTTCCTAAAGGGTCAATCTCCAACTTTGGGGAATTAATAGAGCAATTTTTCAAGCATTTATCCTTCAACATAGAGCATGATGTGTCTATTATTGACCTCTATAACACAAAACAAAGAGATGGTGAAAATATGGTTTATTTCTTACAAAAGTGGCATGGATTAGCAAGTCCATTGAGATGCACCATACCTAAAAAGGAGATGGTAACAATATTTGTGGACAATCTTAATACAAAATTGAAATATAAATTAAAATTATAGTGTACAAAGACTTTCGATGAGATTATAGAAAAAGGGATGCAAATTGAAAAATCCCTCATAGAAAAATAAATTATCAAGCCATTCTCTCATAATGAGCACTCTATAAATTTAAGAAATTATTTTTTAAATAGGCCAAAGGTCTTCAAAAAAAATAAGAATGTTATTGGAGATGGAGTGACAGATTCCAAACCACAAGCACAACATGCTTAAAATATTCAAAGAAAAGAGTCCCCATCGCAACCACACATCTCTTCTATCAAGGTTCCTAGAGGAAAGCCAAGACCATGTACATGTAGGCAACCTCTTACAAGTCTAGGTATCCCTTTGGCAATTGTATTAGAGTAGTTGATTATGGTTGACATGATTAATTTACTAGATATTTGACCTATTGATGATCACTAACCAAAGCCAAATTGGTATCATGATAATGAATACTATAAATTCCATAGAGTAAAAGGCCATGCTACCAAAAATTGCATGTAATTCAAACACCATGTGTAAGACTTGATTGAAAGAGGTAACATCAATTTGGAAGGGGAACCTAATTTTACCCTATCAATAAATGGATAGTTGCAAATTTATAAAGATCCTCTTCCCAAGTATGAGCAAAGAAATTAGAGACCACCAAGAGACCAAGGACAAGCATCCTCTTCTAATTGTACCAATTATCATAATTTGCCATATCATTATATTAATACCATTAAAATTCACCACATCCCCACCTTTGAAGAGCCTCCATCTCTAGTTTTAAAAATAAATTTGGCCACATCTCATTGTACTATTACTACTAGGCATAACAAAATCACCATCCCAATAGCACCTTCCCAATAACCATCCACTTCATCCACTATACCGAGATGGAATACCTATAATAAAGCCAAAAATAGGCTTGATAATTCTTATGACATTATTCAATATCTAGAAAAGAACCCTACCTAAATTTCCCTTATGAAGCTTCTAAAAACATCTAGTTTACACAAGGAAATATTAAATCAAGTACTTAATGACGTAGAGGTACCTAGTAACTTGGACACTAATTAGTTTCAAGTACTAGTGGCTTATTTATCTCCCTCCCCATAACTCACCTTTAGCACTCAAGATCTACCAGTAGTTGGCCCTCATCATAACTACCCACTGTATATTGAAGTTTCCATTGCCCATCACCGTGTCTCTCATGTCCTTATAGATGAAGGATTAGTGCTTAACCTATGTAATTTAGACTTCCTAAAGAATTTTGGGTACTCTAAATCATCACTGGGGCCTAATATCATCATGATCAAAGCATATGATGATACTAATCAACCATCCATTGGGTCTATTTATCTTCCCATTGATATGGGGCCCATAGTCCATCAAACATTGGTGCATGTGGTTAACATGGACTTGCCATATAATATGCTTCTTGGGAGACCTTGGATTCATGAAAATAAATCCATCCCATCCACTCTTCATCAGTGCCTTAAATTCCCCCATATAGGGATATAATTCACCATCCCAGGGATTATTGACCATCACAGCTATCAAATGGATCAAACCCCTTCTCCAAAATTATCTTAAGGCATTGAGAATTCCATCCTCAGTCCTACAGCTACCAAATATGTCTCTCTTGATCAATTATCCACGACATCTACCCAAGCACCTAACCTTACCAAGTTAAAAATCACATCTATAGGTTATGGTGAATATGAGTACAAAACCCTTTGCATTGGCCATCTCCCATTATCTCCCCAAAACTATGAGTTCCCCATGATGAAGGAAGTCTGGACCATCAAGTATCAATTTAGGCCCATAACTTTTGAAAGTGAAATATTTTTATTAGATGAACACATTAAAGATGGTCATGATTTTTGGATCTTACTTGATGATGATACCTTCATCTCACCCCAAAAAAAATATCCTATTTTCTATCATATGATGGAAAATATGAACTATAAAGGAAAAGGACTAGGCAGGCAGGAGCAGGGTCAGATATAGTCTATTGATGTTCAAGATAACTCATCCTATTATGGTCTGGGGTAAAAATCATATGTTGATGACCCTCTTGATGTCATTATGGATTCTATCTTGACCATAGAGTAAACTATTCCTGAAGAGGATACTAAAATAGGGTATGTTTGTAGTCAATTAAAAGAGCTAGCTACCGCCAACCTCTTTTCTGGCACCTCCATCCTCACCATCAAGATCTCCCTTCATTATCCTCCCCTCATATATTGGGATACCAAATAGGATCCCACCTTTGACACATTTTAAAATGATGAAGCTATTCTAGAATACTTGGGGGCAAGGACTTTCATGCCATTAGGCGACCACAAGAAAGGGTTCTCAATCAATATTTATGAATCAATTTATTTTGGAGAACAAGAGTCACTAAGTGCCCAAAGTGATGATGAAAAATCTAAAGTAGAAGGGGAAGCTTTTTAAAAACTTGATAACATTCCAAAAAGTCCCATTTAGTTGGAATAGTATCTATATGTTGATACTAAGCTACTAGGAATTACCGTCTCTAACATGCCAAAAATCAAATATGCCCCTTCTCTATCAAAACATCTCCCTCACTCATTGAGGAAGTCATTGAAATAAATATTGGAACCAAAAAAAACCCCAATATCATGAAATTGGGGGCATCTCTTACACAATTAGAGCATGAAATTATCACTACCTTGCTCAAATAATTTATTGATGTCTTTGCCTAGAGCTATGAAGATATGCCTGGGTTAGATCCTTCACTAGTAGTCCATCATCTTGATGTCCATCCTAATGATAAACTAGTCAAACAAAAATTATGAAATATGCATCCAAAGGTGGCATTACTAGTTAGCGAGGAACTACAAAAATTCTTGGATGTAGGATTCATTCATCCTATTGACTATTCTTACTGGATATCTAATATATGGTTTTCCACTTCCTAACATTGATATGATTATAGATTCAACTACTGGTTATGAGATAATATCTATTATGGATGACTTTTTAGGATATAACCAAATCAAAATCACTCTTGAGGACTATCACAAAATAACCTTCATCACCCCATTGGGCACGTTTTGCCACGAGGTCATGCCTTTTGGCCTAAAGAATACAAGAGCAACATATCAACAAGAAATGAGTGTTATTTTCCATGACATGATGCATGATATTATGGAAGATTATGTTTATGATATCTTGGAAAAGTCTCACTCAAGATTCAAGCATCTTTTCATCCTTTGTACGATCTTTGAAAGGTTACAAGAATACAAGGTACACTTGAACCCCAATAAATGTGTCTTTGGTATAACATCAGGAAAATTGCTAGGGTTCATTATCTCTAGAAGAGGCATTGAGGTGGATGCACAAAATTTCAAGAAATCACTAAAATTCCACCTCTTCAAACACTCAAATAGATTTAAAGTCTTCAAGGTAAACTCTAGGCTATTAGGCATTTTATCTCACAACTCACCGATAAGTGTCATCCATTCACTCACTTGCTTAAGAATGGAGTAACCATCCAATGGGATGAAAATTGTCAAAAGGCTTTTGACAATCTCAAATAATACCTAGAAAATCCACCTATTTTGTCTCCACCAATTCTAGGCACACCATTGTTACTATATATATCTGCCACTCCCTATGCCATTGGAGCTTTACTCATGCAACATAATGATCAGGGAAAGGAGTGAGCTATTTATTATCTTAGCCATACCTTAATATCATATGAGTTAAACTATATGTCAATTTAATGGGCATGTTTAGTTGTGGTCTTTGCCTCCCAAAAACTCTGGCATTATATTCTCAATAATCAATTAAACCTAATTGCAAAAAAATATCCTTTAAAGTATCTCCTATCCAAAGCAGTGCTAACAGGTCATGTGGCAAAATGGATCATGTTACTGAGTTTGATATTGAATATGTCCATCAAAAATCAATCAAATAATAGGTTATAGTAGATTAATTGGTAGAAGCTCCATTATAATCAACTGAGCCACTTACATCTCCCTTTCCAAATGAATCTATCATGAGCACCTCATAGGCAAAAATCTGGAAGTTATATTTTGATAGTTCCTTCACCACTCATGGATCAAGGGTAAGAATCCTACTAGTCACCCTGCAAGGTGATCTCATTCCTAAATCCTTTCATCTCGCATTCCCTTGCACCAACAATATCTTGAAATATGAGGCCCTCATAGCAAGACTTCATCTTGACATACATTAAAACATCCATCATTTGTTAGTATTTGGGGACTCTTAATTAATCATAAAATAGGTAAATGAAGAGTTATAAACAAAATATGAGAAGTTACTCCCTTATAAGTAACTGGTTGATCAATTAAAAACCAATTTTCAATATATCACATTTGAGCAAGTGCCACAAGCTAGTAACCAAGAAGCTAACTTTATGGCTACTCTAGGATCCCTCATTGATCTTCCTAAACAAGTTTTAGAGGGAAATTTTTTGATTGAATAATTAATCACCCTAGCTCATCATTCTTTGGATCTTACATAAATTTGTGCCATTAATAATCTTAGTCTCCCTTGGTAGCATGCCATCTACCAATACCTCCATAAAAATGTCTTACCTCCTGATCTCACTCACCATCAGTGAAAATCCTTTCTCCATCAAGCCACCTATTATATCATTCTATTCAGCATGCTATATTGAAGGGGTTATGACAGAACCTTGTTAAGGTGTCTGACCTTGGATGAGATAGCTCAAGCGGTCAAGGAAGTCCACACTGGAATTTGTGGAGGGCACATCAGTGGGATGGCTTTAGCCAAGAATCTCCTTCAAATTAGATACTATTGTCCAATCATGAATCATGATGCTTGTCAATATATGCAAAAATGTGAAGCTTGTTAAAGGCATAGAAACCTTATCCAAGCATTGGCACAATAACTACATATTATCATGAGCCCATGGCATTTCTCTATATGGGGCCTTAACCTAATTAGCAAGATTAATCCCATTTCCTCATATGGGCACAAATTTATTATCATAGCTATAGAATATTTCACAAAATGGGTCGAGGTAATGTCATTGACTTACACAACTAGCCTCCAGATATCTAAATTCATCCTATATCAAATTATCTACCACTTTAGCATCCCTACCAATATTATCTCAGACAATGGTAAGTCTTTCAAGAATCAAGATGTTGAGGTCCTTTGTCAAAATTAGCACATCACACAACATTTCTCTTCCCCATATTATCCCCAAGGCAATAGACAAGTGGAAGCAACCAATAAGACTCTAGTCAAAATCCTAAAAAAGATAGTCAATCAAGCTTGGCATGATTGGTATATTTAATTATATCCAGTGTTATAGGCTAATCATACTAATGTTCACACACCCATAGGGGCCACCCCCTATGCCTTGGTATATGGATTTGAAGCAATATTACCCATAGTAGAGCTCCCTTCTCTTCATCTCTCATTATGACACATAATTATTGACCATAATCACCAATAAGAATGCCTACAAGAGTTAGAACTATTCGATGAAAAATGATAGTAGCCCCTAAATCACCTGAGGGTGTATCAAAATAAGCTCAAGAATCAATACCACAATAATATTAAAGTTTGGGAGTTTAAAATAGGTGACTTGGTCCTCAAGGAAAATTAGAAGAACACTAATGTATAAAGAGACAAGAATGGAAAATTTGAATCCAATTGGTTGGGCCCAAACATCATTATTTCCAAATTTGGCTTAAGAGAATATAAATTGGACACACTTGAGGGAAAAGAATTGGATGATCCTATGAACATCATGCATCTCAATCAGTTCTATGCCTAGTCCCTATATCCTCCATTTATAGGACCCATCTATCCCATCCATCTATATATATAAAAAAATCCATCTAATGATCAAAATCAGCTCATTGGTGCCTTAAGTAAATATCATGGTGAAAATTGGTTCCCGATGCCATGGTAAAGATAGCATGGCCTTGGTCTCAATAAGTGGGAATATACATCAAGGAATCAGTGTTTTCATCACAAAATCACCAAAGGATACCTCTATGACAATTATTTGAGGGACCTTCCCAAATCATCTACCTATCCTTGGAGACATTATCCATATCCCCAAGACCCTTTATCACTCCATCTACCTCTACCCACTCTTTTAGACAAGATCCATATGATAGATATGTCTCCTCTTAGCCCCAACCACATCATGTTAAATCTTTGCCATCCATACAACCATCCACTCCCACTATCACTAGCAAACATCAATGGAATATGGGGGTTAATATGACTTTGATTCCTGATAGAATAGTCCAAACCCCTTTATTTTGCACTTTATGATTTTAACCTTGTCCATATAACATTTATCATAAATTCCCATAACACCTACAATTAGTTAATTATCACTACACCACCATCATCATCATCATCCTCATTTTATATCCATCAATTCCCAACATCATCATCATAATCTGTTAGCCAAAACTACATTAGCCTGAGGTCTTTTAGACTATGTAAGTAGCACTTGGTCACCTTTTTGTACCTAATGATAGCTCGGTCACTATTAATCCCATCTCTTTATCATTCCCACCATTGGCTTTCATCCTCATTTCATAACCATTTAGAATATTGTGAATGTATTCTATTTTAAGCATGGGTGTGTGTTTTGTGTGATCATTATATTGTTGTGAATGTGATGAATTTTTGTCTTTTTTATTATTTTACTTTTCATATGCTTCTACATTTAGGAACAAGGATGGCAAGTGTTGACCATTAAAATAAACACCTCTGTATGGCTCATCCCATTTTAAATGGAGTTCCTATGATACATATTTAATATAAATAGCATGGCCCTATCAAGACCATTGGCATATCTCATAAATATGTGACATTAATATGGATTGCATAAATTCTTGAAAATCTTCCCAACACCCAAATCCTACCCTTGCAACTAATCCCAAGCCATATCCTCCTAACCATTCCCAAGCACCTTTAAACCAAAACTTTCCTACCCACCCTCATCCCATAATCCTTTACCTCAATGATGCGGGAGCACCAAACCATACAAATAATCATGAAATAGGGGCCATATCCATTGTACATACATAAATTAACAAGATCACATCATATACACCCATTACAATCATATATAGCCTAACAATATCCCACCACAAAAATATGTGCATCACTCATCACATGGTTCATATCCATAAGCATAATAGCATAACATTGTAAATAAAAATTAAGTACATCTCACATATATCATAATAAGAAATAATAAAAACTCAATATCATCATATGCCATCATCATAAGCACCATCACAAAAAATATATCACAAACATAAGATCGAATCATCATCACATTACGTTTACCATAAGATAATGTAAAACATCACAAAATAATCATGAGCTCATAATAGAAATCACCATAAATAATTAAAAATAAGAGACCATCATCATAAATACATAAACATGAATAACATAATCATCATGAGTCACAATATATCCATATGCCATCACATCATAGCAATATACATAACCATCATAGTACATGAATCTAAAAATAATGAATCATCATATATATATAGGGTCCCCTATATAATAGACAAAAGAATGTCCTAATATAAACATCATAAATCTACCTATCATGGCAGTGGTGGCAAATGTGGCCTCGACCCTCTACTCTATGAAGGTTGTCTCACTAAAGACTGGATAGCTCTAAATGACTCTACCCTATGCTATAATGGTATAGCCACCTCATAAATAGTCCAATAATATTAAGCCTTTCATGTCAGTAGCATGATTTGATCCATCATCCCCATCATCCCCTATCCCTAAATGCCTACACCTACAGCATCTCAATCCCTCTCAGAACTAGCCAACTCCCCCTGTAAAGCCTAAATCTATGCATGAAGTGGCACCAACTATCTAGGAAACTCATCCACTTATCCCTATAAAGTCACAATATGTGATTGTGCCTACTCAAGCTGGATATCCCATTAGTTGACCTATGCCTACAAGGTAGCAATCTATACCTCTTGTTATTATACCTAACCCTAGAGAGCTACCACCTCTCCTTGAAGTTGAGATAATTCACTCTCTCATTGAGCTATACGTACTTATAGCTTTGTAACCTACCCCTATCTACCATCTCCCTAGACCCTTAGTGCCTATAACTATGTGTGGAGATGTTCTTGCTCCCTCGTAATCCCCTCTATCTCCATGACTCATACTTGGATCTCTTTCTACAATTTAGAAATTAGTGCCTCATCATTAGTAGATTGACTAAGGCAAGATGGTCTCTCTCCTCTAAATTATTTCCTAATAATATGTGGCATAGGTGCCTATACAACTGACTGATCTAGACCCTAATCATCACCAGGTCCCTATTCTTACCCATCATCCCCTGCATCAATGTCCATCACATCTTAGACTAGTTTGTATCTATGCTATCGTACCCATTCTTAAATGCAGCCTCATGCTAATAAAACCCTCCACACTACTCTCCTCATCATCACACAAGGTCAGGTCAACTGCCTTGGTACATATCCCTACCACCACACTTGATACTCAGTTGTGACCCTTGGCTCTGGTATAACTATCATAAAATCCCATTGAATTAGTGCCAAATTTAGATAGTCAAAAATATTATACAACCTCACCACTAGCCTCCCTAACGTGGCTTTTCCCATACACTTCATGTAAAAATATGCTCAAGATCAAGCACATCTTGCACAAACCCAAGCTATTGATAGACCCGATCTGGTTTATATCTCTCAATCATATAATCTCTCCTCTCAATGATATAGAATAGGGTTAGCATGAACTAAGTACATGCCTCATCTCCCCACCCAAAAAATATGCCTTAGTATGGCATCCAGGTAATTTTCTTAGGACACAAGATGTTGAATGCCTCTTTATAAAATAACAAATCCCCTATATGCTCCTGTGCCACACCTAAAACCACACACCATCAAAATACCATAGCCTATCCCAACTCTAGACCATCAAGATCCCCCAATGATTTCTAAATCACAATATTATCCCAACTCCATATCTATAATATCAAGGATGATTCAAAGCTTTGTGCATTCCTATAAGCACCAAGATGTAGCTCTCTATACAAGTGAGCTAACATGACAGGTCCCCATGTAAAAACTCACTAATCATGAACCATATCATCCACCACCTCTCCTAGGAAAATATGGAACCATCTCTCATTCTTATCTCGTAGTATAATGCTAGATATAATATCCATAACTACTAATGTCAATTGATCTAAATACCCCTCCCATAAACATCGATCTAGGTCAATTGATCCATCATGCACACTAATCCATAAACTACCACCTAGTTGCTACAATGTTTGGATTAGCATCTATGATCTATAGTAAATCCTCACACCAATCATCAACAAATGGAAAATCCTATAGACATCCTCTAAAGTAACAGTCATCTCTCTAGTCATAAAATGGAATGATCTAGTCTCTAAGTGCCACTACTCCACCAAAGTTTTGATTAATGATTGGTCAATTTGAATCGATGGCATGGTCACTAGATCATGCGGTCTAATCATCTCCAGGACCCTATACTCTTCATCTATCACCTACCACATCTTGTGCAACACCTCTAGGTGCCTTAATCAAGATGCCAATATCCCTAAGTGCTCCTACATCATGAACACATAAATAGCCCACTCATCTCCCCATTTTCCCTATTTAACTCATCTTGCCATTACTCTACCAAATTAGTCTATTTTTTTTACTAAAGACACCTATTCCCTAACTAGTCCCTAAGTCATTTTACCCACCTATCACTCATCACAATCCTACTAATATTTATAATAGCCCTAGTAGCAGTATTTCAATACCGCTACTTCTACATCATGATATTGCAATACCATAATTCCCCTCTCATGAGATTACAATCCCATGATTCCTAAGTAGTAGGATTACAATCCCATGATTCTTAAGTAGTGAGATTGCAATCTTTCTACTTCCCTAATAGTGGGATTGCAATCCCACTATTCTCCCTATATGGGATTACAATCCTTCTATTTTCCTCTCGAATCCTGCCACTCACATCTACAACACCATGACTATGGGAACAATTCACAATCATAGGATTGTAAGTTCATGGTTCCCCATTTATTTTCTACCCTAAAAACACTTATCAAAAGCACCAAAATGATCAAAAAATGAAGAACAAGAGAGATACTTACTAGTGGTCCTACCTTGGGATCCCTCTTATATGTTCAAACCCACTCACCATGATTTGAAGATTGAGGAATGTGATCCATGGTTCTCAGCTAGAGCTCTAGATTTCTGTAAACAAAGAATGAAAATGACCTCTTAAACTCACCATTGGCCTATATCAAACCCCCCATCCCCCTCCTAGCGAGTCTTCCCATCTGCCTAATCAAACCTAGATTACTATCCTCTCCAATCCTCATTCCTATCTTAATTGACCCCATATCATCCCAAGCTCCCATCTAGAACCCTATCTCTGCTTTCACTCCCTTGCATGTTCCTTTGCTCAGGGCATCATCCTAATCCTTTTGGTCACTCGATCATATCAATTTTTTTCTATCATCAACAACACTATCTTGATCAGTTTTGCTTTGAATAGCACCTATCACTAATCTTATTAAATCATCCATTTATCCAAGTTAATATCTTTCCCTTGCATGCATCTTTGCTTGGGATATGACTACAGCTTGTAGCCATTCAATCCTATCATCAGCCTTATCTTGGTTAATATTTATCCCTTTCATGCATCCTTGCTCAATATACTTCTAAAATTGGTGGCCTTTTTAATCCTATCATCATCATGTTATGGTTTATTCCCATGCATGTGTCCTTACTTGAGGAATGTATATCATCGTAAACACCCATCATCAATACCCCTGTATATGCATCCTTGGTAGGGGAATGATCATCAATTTGTGGCCCATTGAACATTTCAACCTCATCTTCTTCCTCTTCTATCCCACATCTCACATCCCATCCCCTTGTCTAATCATCTCATCCCACCCATCATTTCTCCTTTTCGAGTGGCCATCCAGCTCATTCCTCCTTGCATGTCCCCTCAAGGGGGCATCATATCCTCCCCTAACATCACTTTCTAACATTCATCAATGACATGGTTTTTATTTGAAATACCATTATTCCTTCCACCCCATCCACTCATAATGTCCTTTTAGAGAGGGGAAAAATGTATGCGCTAAAATGTGCTCACTCTACTAATTATCCCATTTCCTAGCCATAACAACCTTTGGCCTAATTTTTGTAACCATTCCCATATCCCATTTAATCTTTATCCCATCCCAAAACTAATTAATCCTATCATTAATCCTTAAACAAAACCTACCCCTAATCCCAGTTACCAATTAAAAATTCAAAAAAGTCCTAGCTACCCATCCACCACCCTACACTAGCCTTTACTAAACCCCTAAAACCCTATGAGGAGATCTCTAGAATTAGAGAATTCTATAAATCTCTCCATTCTAGCCCTCTTCCTCTAGAATTATTTATTCTAGAGGATTCTATGAAATTAAAAATTCCATGGAAAATCCTCCACCCTAGATCTTGATGGCCCAAAATTCAAATTTGGACCATAGGATCTCCCTCCATGAATCTATAAAACCAACACACCCTCACTTGCTCAAGTTAATGAAGAAGTGAATGAATGCATGAAGGAATAGCACAAGAAAGGAAACAAGCCATTGTCAACGCTATCCAAGTCATTATCAAACATCTACAAGCAATCTAACAATCAAGTTCAAGCATACAAATCTTGGATCAGAGCTATGAGAAGCTAAAAATGATGGTAAAAATGAGCTTTGCATTTTGATTTTCTTTTTCTATCCCTTACTATTGGTGTCTTTATCTTTGGGCTTTCATTATCTCTTTGATAAGATTTTTTTTGAATCCCAAATTTGGTACACACATATATAATGTTCTAAGATTATATACTTAACCACTTATGTCTAAAATGCATATTTCAATATGCATAGAAAATACATCATTAAATGTATAGCCATATATAGCCTCAACTGACTGTATCTTATAATTATACACATAATAAAGTTATATTGATCTTAGTCATGGTTTTTTTTAGAAAGAAACAAGCCTTCATTTAAAGTTTTCAACACACATTCCAAAGACTAAATTGACTAATTGTATTTTATACAATTTAAATTAAATTTCTAACTTAGATCCCTCAAGTCACAATCTAACTAGACTCCAAACTCACAGATATCCTTTATGTAGTTTGTAATTGCTTTAGATCTTAGTATAAAAATAGATCCATATATATTTCATTCATACAGACAAAACCCAATCAACTTCCATTTATATGTTCAAATTCAAGTCAATTCATTGTTATAGATATATATATGAAATAACTCAAATTTCATTCCATTTACTAAATAAGTTTTATACACAATCGAACCCTATATATGGGTTTCTAAATTAACTATGATACCCCATATAAAAATCATAATTAACCCTATTTTCAATCATGATTAACTTGATTATAATATAGATATATTAACAAAAGTCTCATATCCTTCAAATAATAAACTAAAGGATAATCTCAATTAGAGTCATATGTATACTCTGTTAAATAAAATATTAACCCTTTAACTTTATTTAGGGTTTTTATTTTCTGTCACACCCTAAAATACATAGAGTTCTCTCATAAAATTACACCAAGTTTTATTAAATTTGAACACAATAAAAAATAATATTCATCCCTTATAGGTTAATTCGAAAACGTGTTATGCATGGCAAGGGTTTACATATGTGGTTGTTAAACCAAGGTTTAGGGGTATATGATGGGTTTTATGTATGATCAATCCATCCACAAGGCCCATCATTTATCCCACTAAATAGTTTTTAAAATAATAATAATAAACTAAAACCCTTTAATATTTTATTACCAGAATCATTATAACAACATAGGAATCTTAAAACAAAACCAACCTAGTAAAAGAATCCCAATGCTAATGACAATACCTATTATTTGAATTTTTCTCCCACTGTAAGCTTGAATCTCTTCTCTAATATTATGTCTCTTTTTTTTTCCCCCATGGCCTCTCCTTATATTTTATTCATTTGCATGTTAATTACATGCCACAAAACTCTCCTAACACTTCAGCATGATTAACCAACTCACAGTACACTAGATATTTCTCCATGCAAAAACCAAATAGAAATCTTCCTTTCTCAAGATAGTATGATTAACACTAAGTCAACTCCAATTTAATCCTAATAATCTTTAAATTTTGAGTGATTAAACAAATAAAATAACAATTAAATATCCCTTTTAAACTATGCATGTTTTTTTAACTTCTTTTATTTACCATGTATCAACTTTATAAAAGTCCTTTAACATTATAATTTCCATGTTATGTTGACAAAAAAACAAGTCCATCAAACCTTATAATTTCATATGACAAGGCTGATATAGCATATGACCATTAAAATACTATCGACAATATTAACAAGTCCATTAAACATTATTTATCACTATGACTTTGCCTAGTCATGAAAACAATATATTCATTATTTAATTAAATGAATAATTTAACTTAGTCAACACTAAGTTAAACATAATGATGTTTCATTTTTATTACATTTAGCAATGAAACCACCTATATTGACTTGTATAGAATCACATTTATTGATTGTCTTTAGTCAATAACATTAATTTCATTATACCATACCAAACTAATGTCATTAATTAATGTTAATAAAGAAATTCTAGTTTACTAATGACTCAATATAGGTTATTCAAATATTATAATCAATAATAATAAGCATAAATAATTAAGTCACAACCCAATCAAGCACAATATTAGAATTTTTCTAATACCTACAACTATAAATCTAAACAAATCATTGTTATGAAACACTAAGTTATATCCAAGATAGCGGTAATTCAAAATAAGACATGTATAAATTCACTCAATCAACTAAGCAATAATATAAATAACCATTAATGTAATAACACAACCATGTCAGTGAAATCAACAAGATCATCAAACAAAAAATAAGATCACAACATACATATATAATAGAATTCAAAACATACTACAACTATCTAACTCAAGTAATGACCATAAAACATGCTAATCTATTGTGGTGTGTGCGGGTTTCTAGTTTTTCTCTCTATCATCCCTCAATGCCTACATATAAATCACCCTCTCCAATGATTCCCTCCGTCTGTCACACTCTGAGGGATGGATCTGTCCTACATCCACCTCACAATAATGATGGTAGTTAACCTGAAACATAAAATAAATATATCCATAAAATATTGTTGTATAAACTAATAAACATGATCATAATGTATAGAATATGAAAGTAAATCTAACCCCATATCTAATCAATCATGTAAATTAAGTAACATTTAACTATCCTATAATCATCATATAAAATATAGCTTAATCAGATAGTAGTTAATCAAATAATAACCATGAAAATCCATGAATCAATAGGTTATTAAACTTAGATAGAAATTGGGATGTGACAAGATTTGCTTAATGTGTAAATTTTTAAATGCTTGTACCAAGTGAATAACAATTTTGGATCATGAATGACTATTTACATGTATTTATAGGTGAATATTTTTAAATTTTCCTTTAGCTAACCTTATGAAATATGTGAGAAGACCTAAAAGTATAACTATGAATTTGGAAACTAGTAGTTGTTTTGTGTGACACATGAATAGCCAAAGTGGACAGTGGTGCATTACACCCTTATTTTCTTGGGGTGAACTTATCTAGAAATATTATGGACATGTGTCTTGAATTGGATATATTATGATAGTGATTTTAATCAATTTGATCACTTGGCATTGAAATTTATGTGTAATGATAAAAAAAAAACAAAGGGTCAAACTCATATATAGACCAATGGCTTAGAGGAATGGTAAATGAGAGTTATGTATTTCAGCATAATTAATGTGGTTTAGAATGTGTCAATAATTATAATTTTCAATTACATGTGACTATTTTTGTGTGTCTACAACACTCATTATTAAAGTCTTAACAGGATAGCCAATTCACCCCTAAAACATGTATTCAAATCATAAGTGTTATCTAAAAGAAGTAAAAGAACAAAAGGAAGAGGATGTTGTAACAAAGGTGAAATATGAAGAGGAAGGACCAAAAAATCTATGAAAAGGGAATAAAATATACCAATGTATTTTTAATCAAAAGAGGTAGAAACAACATCTATAACCATAATCATACACATGGAGGTCAAAGGTATGGTAAAACTCATATCCAATATCATTACTAAAATAATGTGGGTCATTATGTTAATGAGTGTATAAATAATAAGTTTGGTATTAATATGAAAAGTGAAAAAAATTCAAGATTAAATCAATGCTCAAACTTAAAAATAGTAGTTCAATGTTTATTTATTGTAATGTGGCTAAATAAAGTATAAAAGAAGTGTGGTTTCTAGATAGTGGTTTTAGTAATCACATGAGTGAAAACAAGGATATTTTAAAAAACATAGATGATTCTATGAAATCATAAGTAAAATTAGGGAATGATAACATATGATCTATAACGGGTAAAAGTATCATAAACATTAAATCCAAGCAAGGAGAGAAGAAGCACATCCCAGATGTGCATTATGGTATTGATCTTACACAATCTAATTAATATTGATTAGCTAATATAGATATGAAATATAAGCAATTTTTTGAATGGCACATTTGTGATTCTTGATAGATATGGTTTTAATAAGTTAATTGTATAATTTCCAATGACAAACAATAAAATGTTTCCTATAAGAATGTAAAATAAAATTTCTATTGATTTTAAAGATATTTTAGTATATGAGTCATGGTTGTGGCATATTAGATTTTTTTTCATTTGATTTTCAGTATTTTAAACTTATTTTATCATAATAATATGGTTAAAGGCTTGGCCTTGATATAATAATTGAATAAAGTTTTTGAAGAGTGTAATCTCGGTAATTAGCATAGGAAAGCATTGCATGTTGGTAAATCATGGATATCAAGAGCTCTACTTGAATTGTTCAATATAATTTGTGTGGCTATACACCCTTTGTTGGAAATAGTTTATATTTATTGACATTTATTAATGATTACAATAGTAAACGCTCAATGTAAATTTTAAAACACAAATAAGAAATTTTTGGTATGTTTAAATATTTCAAAGCATTCATTGAAAAGTGAAGTGGCCAATACATAAAAGTGTTAAGATCAGATAGAGGAGGTTAGTATGTATCAAATGAATTTATAAATTATTTCAATGAAAATGAGATCAAGAAGCAATTTACCACAAGGTATTAACCTCAGCAAAATGGTGTTGCAGAAATTTTTAAAAAAAAGAATAATAATGGAAATGGTAAGAAACATGTTAAAAGCTAAGCTCTTACCAAATGGTTATTGGAATAAAAAAGTAATGTGCTTAGTATGTCTTCTAAATATATGTCCTACAAATACTATTCATGGTATAATTCCTCAAGAATCTTGAAATAACAACAAATATAGTTTTTCTCACTTAAGAGTTTTTGGTTGTGTGGCATATGATCATGTGCCATATGAAAGGAGAAATAAATTAGATGTTAAATGAGAAATATATATTTTTATGGGATATAGTGAGGATTCAAAATCATATATTTCATATAATTCAATCACCAAGAAAGTGATAACTAGATGAAATTCCAATTTATGGAAGAAAAAGTTTGTGATGGAAGTACTAAAAATAAATTAAGTATCACAATAATTACTTCAAATGAAAATGAGCCAAAAAATAGAAATGTGGAATAAATTAGCATTCCATATTCCTAATGTATTGTCGTAGTGACACCTATAACTACAAACAAAACCTATTCTCCCACAAGACATCACCTAGGAAACACCTTAATACCAACATCAGTAAAACCCACAACTCCAATGTATTGCTCTAATGACACCTCAATAGCAAGTTTAATTCCATATTTTTTAAGAAATCACTCTGGAAACACCTCATAGGTTACCTCAGTGTATTTTGAATAAGTATTTAAGAATGAAAAGTAGCAAAAAAACCATGGATGAATAAATTAATGCAATAAATAGAATATGACTTAGAATCTAGTGAATCTTCTAGCATGAAAGGATGTTATTAGAGTAAAATAGGTCTACAAGACAATGTTTAATGATGATGGAAATATTTAGAATCATAAGGC
This sequence comes from Torreya grandis, assembly GCA_037957365.1. Lineage (NCBI taxonomy): Eukaryota > Viridiplantae > Streptophyta > Pinopsida > Cupressales > Taxaceae > Torreya > Torreya grandis. The sequence continues at coordinate 534,698 of JARHVA010005858.1, forward strand.
AAGATTGGTTGCAAATGGGTATTCATAGCATCCTTGAATTGATTTCAATGAGACCTTTGCACCTTTAGCAAGGTTGGATGTATAATGAGATTTATTTTAGAAATTATAACTCAAAATAAGTAGAAATTTTATCATATGGATCTCAATTCAAAGTTTTTGAATGGAATATTGAAAGGGCAAGGATCAATAAAGATCTTTTGTGATAATAATTCAATAAAATCATTATCAAAAATCATGTTTTTTTTCTTTTTTTAAATGAGAAAGTACATTGATACAAGATATCATTTCATAAGAGAACTTGTCAAAAATGGTGAAATATATTTAGATTTCTCAGATCCAATGCTTAAATTTTAAACATTTTCACAAAACCATTAGTTAAGGAGGTTTTTGAGCATTTGATATAAAGTTTAGGCATCATCTATATGAGAAGTCAAGCTTAAGGGTAGGGGCAAGGGGGTGATGTTGGAAATACAAGCTTGACTTAAATATGCTTTGAATTTTTTTAGGTAGCTTTTTCAAATCTCAATATATTTAATGTCTCTTTAATATATATTGGCTTTTAATAAATGAAGTAATTATTTTATATATGAATCGATGATGTTCCCAAGATATAAGATAAGTGTTTGATCATGTTGGACGTATTAATGTAGATAAGAACCTTCTAGAGGAATCTATAAATAATCTTTAAATAGATTTATTTGGGTCATTTTGTCATAATGAAAAGAAATAAAAATGAAGTCAAGAGAATAAATAATAAAAAGGATAAGCCAAGAGTAGAAAAAAATTCTTTGCAACAATGATATCATTATAAAAATTTATTTCTTGTTCATTTTCTAAATATGTGTATGTGATAAATCATCATTTAATATTTCCTTACAAATCTACATGTGAGCATTTCCTCTTAAAAATGTATTTTAAAATACCTTCATATCATTTTAACTAGTTAATGTCCATGAAAGACATTGGAGTACATAGAGGGAAAAATAAAACTATTAGCCATGCTCAAATATATTTTTGAACGAGGCCTTTCCATCCACAAAATTAATTCTAACTATTAATAGAACATTTCTAAGAACAAAGGGGAAAATAAAAAATTACATGGCCGAAGTATGTCATTAAAATATGCAACTGGGTGGAAATTATTTTGACATTTATTGGCATGCCTTCTCAAAATATTGATGCATATGAGGTAGAAGGGAGCCCATCTACCACTGGTGCCAACTTTGTAAGTGGATCTTATTTTCCCATGCAACCAATATCTCTTATTCAGTAAATAAATAATTAAGATTTAATGACCATATATAACTCTGTGATTTGTTTGAAATTCTATATGGTGTATTTTAAATTCTTTGTGACTTGTTTTCAGTTTTGTGTGATGTGTTTTGAGTTCCTTTTATTTTTCTTAGCTCAAAATGGATACTGACATACTAGAGTTTGTATTTTTTTTAGTAGTGGAGCCTGATCTTATTGGTCAACACTCATAGTGATGGGGGTTGTAAGGGGGGCTTCGCCCCCATAACGGGGTCCAAGGGGGATGGGCCCCCCAGTGGGGGGTCTGAGGGCCGCACGCCCCAACAGGGGTTTGGGGGTAGTGCCCTCGAAAGCCACATTTTGTATGTATTTATGCATTGTGAAATTTGGGTCTTCATTATTAGTTCATAGATCTAACGATATAGTTAGAGTGGTTTTTTTTTGTTTCCCCAAAAATGACAAAAACCCTAAGAGTTGTGAGGTGTGGCTCATTATAATGGAAATTATATTGTAATAATGGTAGCACTGTGAGAGTGATAGGTTTTTGTTGGACTAAATAATAAGGACTGGCTATTTCTAGTGGATGGAGCCCACATTAGTTAAACCACATTAAATTCTTGTGTCTCTTTTTATTGTCTACATATTTCCTCTTCTGTGTTTATTCTGCATTAATTTATTTGTTCATATTAATATTTTTTGTCTAGATATCCAAAATTACCAAACAGTATTAAGATTCCAACTTTTGTAAAATGTATATAACAAATATATATCAATATTCACTAATCCAAACTTAAATCCACTTACCTTACAAAATTTACTAAGAAAATAAAACAAGAAAAATAAACATAATTACCTTTCACTAGAGATAAATATATTTCATTTTCCAATATAGGTGTAAAATCATTCAAAATATATTTTATATGTGCCCATGTAACAACAAAAATTAATTTGTTTATAACAATCACCAATGCAAGGTTGTAAGGTGACGATATGTTAAAGATTTGTAACAATGCATATTATGTGTGTGACAATGGTAACATCATATATTTGGGTGAGAGGTAGATATTGTTAAAATTAAGTATTTATATTCTTAAGATTAAATACTTCTAATTTTTATAATTAAATTGATCAAAAATCTAAATAATAATTAAAGACTTCAAAAAAATCACTATTTATGTATTCATTTAGATACTATATCATTTTTAATTAAGGAATGTGTAGCCAAATTTTATGTTACGGTTATGATTGGAAAGCATCTTAAAAAAATATTTCTATCACTATCTATCATTATTATAAAAATTATAATCAAGTTGTTCATTTTTTACTAATGATAGTTGAGATAAAATTTATATTCAAATGGATATTACTAGAAAATTTGGAACCATCTATATTTTTCATCCTACTTTGTTACAATGACTGATATAATTAATGGGGTGAAATTGATTGTCATTTCACTCCAAAATTAAATATCTTTACTTGTCCATATTATAATATATAATTATTTAAGATTTTTACGCATCAATGTGGTGATTTGACCACTTGACTCCTTTTGCAATAAGGCGTAGGAGAGAGGAAACTTGGTTTTGATTTGAATAAGGAAATATTCCACCATGGATGTATTCTCAACATGACATTAGACCTGAAACAATGCACTTGGAGCCATCAAACCCTCCAAAAGATGTGATTTACTCCATTTGCTTGCTTTTCTACCTATTCCTTGTAGCCTTCAAAATAGGTAACCTTCCTTGTGTGGAATAAATTATGAATGATATTGGATAAATGAAGAAACTTTTGAGGACCCATTATCCCCTTATAAATCCATACCAAACTTCATGATCCAACTCTGAGTGAAAGTGTCTTTTTTATCCCATTTTCTCTCTCTAATTAGGCCTAATTAGCCCTCCTTGCCTAGAAACTAAGATTTTGTTCCAGATTTCTCCCACATGTGTGAAACCTCCAAAAAGTGTTTTATTAAATTTTCCTAGAATAATAACATCTTCCATCACAAATTTGGGCTTTTAGAACTTTGTACAAGTAGGCAAACCAAGAAATGGCCAAAAAACTAGCCCTTCTTTAAGCCTATTTTGGACTGCCCTAAAAAATTAGGTTTATTATAGCACTTCCATGGTATATTGTACATTTTTTGGAATTTTAAAGGTGAAATACATCCCAAGGTACCTCTTACAATTATTTTCTTTCAGCTACACACTTCAACACCCCCTTTTTGCTTTAAAATCTTGTAAAAGTATAGTTTTCAAAGAGCCCGTACAACTGAAAGTACAACCAAAACTCATGGTGATAATCCTTTTGGATTGATAAATGTGTTTCATTTTTTTTAAATTGTCATATAGTTAATTAATAGTGTTTTAGAATTCAATTTCTCCAAACTGGTCAAAACTAGTCTTTTTGGCAGCTTGTGAGTGTCTTATCATCTTAAAAATGATTCATAAAGTACAAGGGAATAATCCCATAACTAATGAAAAGAATTTTTATTATGGGTAAACCTATAACATCACATATGTTCTTTATTTTCCATGCAAAACCTCATGAAAGTTCTGAGCACGAGAAGTTGGTCTTTGAGTGGTAAACCATGCATTCTACAAACCTTTAAGGAGAAACATGCTTGGAACTGTAATTTTTGAATTTGATTTTGAATTATAATACCTCAAGAGAGTCTAAAACATTGATAATTACTATAACCAATTATTTTAATTATCAAATTTTCCATCAATACTTCTGTATCATTCATTGGTTGAGACTAAGAGTTTGCAAGCAAATTGGCCATTTTGACCCTAGCTTCTAGATTGGTGTTTTACACTCTAATTGAGACATTATAAAATATTTGTCACCATTTTTAATATTTTCCTCACTCCATTATAACCATTTTCAACTTATATTGGCTTTGATAAATCTATTTGACTTCTCTTGGATCTTGATTATTCAAACAACACTCATGGTGCACAAACCAGTTGTAGGTGTGTATCACAGTTTCTTAGCCTTAAAATGATATTGGGAATGGAATAAATACCTTGAATATGTTTGTGAAACTTCTCAAAAATTATTAAAACCTTTTTAAGTTTTCTAAACTCTCACTTCTCTCTCACACACAAGCTTTCTTCATGCATTAGGTGTAGAGGCCTCCTTAACCTCATTAGACCTTATGATTGAGTTCATGAGAAATCTCTTACTTTGAATGATTCTTTGTAACACTTATGTCTATCTTTACAAGTTCCTTTGTAATTAATTTTTCATACAAAATTCAACTTCACCATTGAGCTTTACATCCTCTTCTTGACCTTGGAGACAACTTGAGCTTAGTTAAGCTAACATGTAAGTAGTCTTTTGGAGTTCTTAGCCTTGAATGGAGAAGGCGGATAACACTAGGACCTTGAATAGGTCTGCACAGACCTCCTTCACCTCATTACACCTCGTGAAACTATTTACACTTCAAATTCTTCCTCTATCACAAGTTTTCCTCACATGATCACATATAGGCCTAACATGTTAATTGTTTGATTCAAAATATAATGGTTGTAGGTGCACATGCGATCTTAAAACTATGTTTTAGAATCATAGGGATCCTTCAACAAGACATTTAATGCTTCAAAGGTCTTTTATATATAATCAATAACCTATTATTTAACTTTGTAACCTTTACAGCTTTGCTTATACCACACCTCTTTAAACTGAATAACACTTTTCCTTTTAAGGCCATACAAGCCTATAGGTGATCATATAGTATTTTACCTACAATTTGGATATTGAACCCCTTCAATATGCTTTAGCAATTTTGAATTAATCTTTGAGGAATGTTGGAGACCTATTTCATGGTCTTCTTATATTTCATTTTGCTTTTCATAACAATTCTTGGTACCTATATGCTCAAGGTTTGATTTTATTGACCATAACATACCCTTGAATGTTTTAAGCCTATAGATCTCCCCAACCCTACAGCTAAGTTTTTTTATTTTGATCTTAAATCACCTAAGATATTTTGAAAATTCCTCATATGAATCATGAGTGCTTAACTCATTATTCTTACCACCCAAACCATTACTCTCAGTCCACATTGTCTCTTCTTCACAATTTGGCACACATACTTCAAACTACCTAAGTTAGACCATTTTGCCTGTAGACAATCATATGGATTAATTTCAAAAGTAACTTCAAATAAGGGTCTATTATTTTTCCCCCATGGATCCTTATTTATAACTCCATACACTCATATCCACTTCAACCTCTATTTACATATAAAATCTTGTAATTTTCTCAAGCATAATTGTGTGTGCCAAGAGTCTCTTGGTTTTAGGTATCTCGTAGTGAACACTCTCTTGTTATACTTGACTATCACAAAGCCTCCCATGGATATATACATACATACATACATACATATATATATATATATATATATATATATATATATATATATATATACATATATACATATAATTATCTCTCCACAATCTCTAGTAACTTCTAATCACCTTGTGAAAGTGTCTAAATTCTCATTTTTCCATTTCACATAAGATTTTTTCATGTAGACAAGTAGGCTTATGAGTGCCAAGTTGATTGTGACTATATGTTCTATAGTGACTATTCTGACCATTATTTCTAATCTTTATCCATGCTTATTTGATATCAATTATTAGATTGATAACATTGAAGAGATATATACCATGAATATACATCAAGCAAAACCTAATTGGCTATAGGTGCTATGATAGGTATCATGGATGCACTTCTGAAAATAAACCCCTTTCTACCAAAATTTCCACACCTTTGAGGTTCTTGTAAACAATTTAAAATATCTTCCATCCTTTTCTTTAAAATATTTTGTTTGCATTTGATTCACAAGGGTCAATATTCCTCTACAACTTACACACAGGCCTATATATGGCAGATTAGGCCTAATAGGTCTAATCAGACCTCTTCAACTTTAATAACCATCCCCTATCAATTTGAACATCATGTGAAATCTATGCTAGGTATTGGAAGAATGTATATAAACTATTTTCTCCTTAAAAGTTTCATGATTTCATCCATCACCATCATCTTAACAAACCTGTAGGTGTTATAATTATTTACTTAGTTGCAAGACTAATAGGTTGAGTCATCTCTGAGTTTTCTAGATCCTGATGATGTTAGTAAGGTCTAAGAACATGACTCTAACTCTTTTTAATCTATGCGACCTCTGCAATGATCTTGCATCCATACTCATTGACTTGCCTATATGTGATTTATAGACTCCACTTTTCTCAATGCAATGATCATTTAATGAGAGCATTCTAAAATTAGACCTCTAATTGAATAATTTTTCTTGTTTCCTAGGTATCATATGTAATCTTAGATTCTTGTCATACCAACTCAAATTCATAAAAGCATCAACATTTACTCTTCAGCTTGCAGGTGGTATTGAGGGTTTTGAATATTGGTCATTGAGATCATTCCTCCTATAGACCTTATTTGGTAGATAGCTGGATCTCTTGAAACCTAAGAACATTCTTCCATTTCTTTCTCACCTTGTTTATGAGTTCAATACCCTCATTGAACTTTAAACCATGCTGAACAAGGCTCTTAAATTCACTTTATTATATAGGCAACTTTAAATGCATAGTCTTCAAGGTGAGTATGAATACCATTGGAGGATTTTTATAGAAGGTACTCAGATACTTATAGATCCTTGACATAATTAGGAAGGTGATGAAACATTAAAACATACCTTATTGTTTCTATCTAATTTTTACTTTTTTCTAAGTGTGAAAATTAGAAACTAGTTATGAAGGGTGTGGAAGAATACCTGTTAAAGTGTGTGCATTAGATCCAAGTGATTGTGGAGATATCCTCTTTGGCTTGGTATGATAACTTTAAATTAATAAAACACTAAAATAAACTTGTTTTTTAGACAAGTAGATGGGTGGATTGCCTAACATGAGCTAGATCCTAGAAGTGAAAGCTTTCTAGGAAGCTGTCAATCCACCTTCTTCAAACACTTAAGTTGGTGAATGAAAATAGAAAGATTTTCATAAAATGATATAAAACCAAAACTAAAAACATAAAATAATAAAAAATTAATTACAAAAACTAAATTCTTTGCTTAGATGGCTAAAATAAAGCAACTGGTTTAAATAGTGCTAATACTAAAAATTAGCTAAAATAAAGTTGTGGTTTTTTGGTTTGGATTGATTTGATAATAGTAAAAATAATGATTTGGTTTGGGTTCATAAATTTTTGTAATGGTGAAGAGAAATATGTTGAAGAAAACAAGAGGGATAAATGGTGAAAAAGAGGGCCAAGAAGGCAAAAGGGCAACTAGTCACAATGAGGCCAAGAAGGCAAAGGGGTAAAGGGTGATCAAGATGACAAAGGGATATGTATAAGGGGGTAAAATTACAAGAGGATTATGAAGGACCCCCTCCTATTTCAAAATATTTATGACCTAATTCTCTCTCCTCTATCTATATTGAGCATATGAAAACTGGATTTAGAAGCTTACTAATGGAGCGATGGAGGAGAAGAAGATAGGTTTAGACTTTTAAGACTAATGAGAGATTGAAACTCATGAATATGACCTATATAAGAACAAAATACACCTTTAAGTAATTTTCACCTAGAAGTGGGCTCCTCAAGTCCGTATAAATCCATAAAATTGGCTTTTTTGAGTAAAAGTTGAGTTATTTTGACATGTAGACCATTATACTCACTTAATTATGATATGAGTACATTGAAAAATCATTTTCAATATTTGAAAAGTGTAATGGTACATGTATTCAATCTTGACCATCTTATAAATGGACTTAAAACATTTCCAAGTGTAAAAAAAGCTAGTGTACAAGAGATGATCTTGTGTAAATAAAATATATCAGTCCAAGACCTTATAGGACTTCAAATGACTTATTTATTATCTGATTCAATGTCCCATGTAATAATGACACCTTGAGAAGGCTTATTTTGGCCACAATACAAACTCAGGTTTCTCTAAAAACTTTAAACTTTGCTAAAATACCTTGATTTCATCAAACAAGACTAGCAAGCTTTAAACCAAGTGACCAAGTGAAAATACTTGACCTGACAGATTATGTAACTTATTGGCATAATATGACATACCCCTAGGGCCCACAAGACTAACTCTGAAGGCATTGGAAATCTTAACCAAAACATTACCTTAAGCAATGCTAACAAGGCTAATAAATCATCATTTTAAGACATTATAAGGCATTACAAAGCTATGAATGAGATTACAGAAACATGACAAACAAAGTTTAAAATGATAGGGGTGATAGTTTGACCTATGAGGTCAAACTTGTCAATAGATCCCTTGCTCATGCCATGTCTTTCTTCTCAGTTCTCCCTCAATATTGTTAATTTTAATTACAATATGTATATATAATATTATATAAATATAAATAATATATAGATTGGTGTGGATTTGAACCTCAATTAAAAGCTACCCAAATTTGGTAGCACTTATGATCCTAGTAGGAGTTTTGCCTCTCTTATATTCACTAAATAAATATAAATAAGCATCAATGTTACAAATACAATGGATATTATTAATGTTACTTAGAAATATAATGAAAAAATATAAGAAATGTCTATATCCATATCTATTTGTATATGACATCGTCCATGGGTCAATTAGATTATATAAGAGGATTCTTTCATGAGGAATCATTTCCATTTTTTATCTAATTAGTTTTAAAGTAGCCTAATTTGGTTTACATAGCTAATGTAGATAGATGTGACATGTCACTAAACTTTGCAGATAATTTGTAGATTGATCATGTAGATATTGATAAAGTTCAGTGACATGTAGATTGATCATGTCACTAAATGTAATGCATGAAAACAACATTATCTGAAATATATGGGTTAATTTAATTTAATTCATGAAAACAACATTATCTAAAATATATATGTTATTATAAAGGAAACGATTTTAATTGTATTTATGAGACCTAACGGTTTATAGTTTCACAATTGACTTGGTTGTTTTAACTAGTCAAAGACTTTTAAATTAAATTATTTATTTAAAAAGATTATTTAGTTTATTATTTATTTAGGTTATCAACTCTTCTAACCCATTAATTCTAGATTCCTTTTCAAATAATTCTCTCATAAAACTACTTATGTAAAAGAATAACCTGCCATTCAACTTGAAATATTTAAAAAAAGTATGTAAAATTCAATATTTCAAATGACCTTGTTAGATATCAATATTTTAAATGACCTTGTGTAGAGATCTAATTCCTAACACCATTATGTTGAAATTGTCAATCTTATTCAAAATTTGTGAAAATGCACAATTTGGGCCAAAATCACTTAAAAACACTAAATGGTTTAAACTTATCGTATACAAGTATCAATTTAGGCTAATGTATCCCTAAATGGGGCAATGCATTTTATGTGATTATTAATTTTGATCAAATCATTTCAAGTCAAACTGATGAAAATGCATTTTGGTGCTTTGAATCACTCTTTTCCTCTAATTCGAAAGTATAGGACATGTGTGTTATTTTTTGTTGACAATTTTCTAAATAGGATGACGGTCCATACGTAACTAACATCACCTTCTAATTCATCTTTAGTAAAATTATGACCCAATAATATGACTTTTTGACTAGTTTGATTAATGAAGTGCATCAATTTTTGAATAATTGCATTAAAATTCAGTACATGATCAATGGGGTGGCATCCATAAGCCACAAATATCAAAATTATGGCTTCCCATGCCTCTTTAATAGCCCTTCATCCCAAATATTTATGAGGATATTTATGGATTTTATTTACATAATTGGATTAATTACGGCCACACATCTTCATCTTGAGATCAATGGTCATGGTTGAACCTGATCAATTTGAAAATTCTATAAATAGGAGGGCCTAGACCACTTTGATTAAGTTTCATTTATGTAAACTTATCATGCAAGAGTCTCTCTACAATCCCTTTGAGTGTAGTTTGATATTGTTTTATTTGCAATAGGATAACTTCATTGATAGGCATAACCTTGTTCTTATATCATGAGCCTAGTTTAGTTGGTGTTATTGAGATGGTAGAGAAGCTTGGCCTTGCACCATTATTCAAGAATTGAACACTAAATCAAGGGAAAAAACATGCTTTGAGCTGCATTTGGATGATGGGAAGATCTTGGGAAGGTAACTTGTGTTTGATTTCTTTCATTTGCTTTTAATTATCATTTGCACACCTTGTTAAATAGGTTGGCCTAGATTGTTAGTTATTTATGGAATTTTCTTGGTGTTCATGACTAATGCTTGATCTAACCATCTTTGAAATCAATATCTATATCTTGGTACACCTGGTCAAACAACGCATCCCTCTCAAGCAAGGAAGACATTTTGACAATGTTAGATTTACTTAAAATTCATTAAAAATATTTTAACATCAATTTTTAGCTTCATTTTTCCATGCTTTTGACATTTTTTTATTGATACACAGGTCACACAGTGACCGACATCGGTTATATGTAATTGGCATCAATTAAGGTTAATTGACATCAATTAGGTTGCAGGGAAAACATAGTGAATAATTTGCATTTTAGAGCTTTATTCCAAGTTACAATTTGTTACTTGGGTTTATAATTCTCTGGTCTAAACATTTATTCTAGTTATAAAAGTTTTTTTTTGGAGATTTTATCTTAACATTGGGCTAACAAGTTTTTTGCCTAAAGTTTCACAGGTGACCATTATCAGTCATTTTTTTATCAATAATAGTTCTTTATGATTGGTATTGACCTTGCATCAATCAACATTGATCACTGTTGATCGACATTGGTCTTTGTATGTAAAAAATAGAGAACCTAAGAGCAAGAATTTAAAACTTGCTTATTTGATTGTCAATTATGCTTTAAAGCTAAAAGAAACTCTCTAACTTTTTTTTTAGGACCTGCATGGAAAAGTGATCAATTTGAGCATAATTAAATTTTTAACCTTCCCTTTGGAATTTAAAAGGAACCTAGATGAGCATGATTTAAATCTTGAACATTCTCTTTGATTTTTAAAAAGAACTTAAATGATTTATTTGATTGTTTTGTAAGTGTTTTTCAAAGTTTTTGCAAACTTAGGCCAAGGGGCTAAGAACTTCACTTAATATTTCAATTTGGGACTTAAAAACTACACTTCACTTAAGTTGCAATCTTTTAAAAAAGTGTGTTGTTTATGCAGATCATCTATTACTTGTTAGATTGTTTGAGAAAAATGAAGAGTGTGTGTATGCTCTCCCCTATCCCTTATAGGGAACTTGGATGACCAAAAGCACCTTTTCATTGAGATTATGCCTTTGTACAAGGCATGAAAAGGAATTTTTTTGGGCTCTCCTCAAAACCTATATGATTTGGGTAATCTAAAAATAACCTCTAAAGCCTCTTTACTTAGATCATTTTATTTCATGCAATTTGGCTTGTGAGGGGAGTTCATAGCCTCTTTGCAAGTTCTTTAAGGAAGATTTGACCTGGGGCTTCATCTCCCAGCATTGAATTCAACCCCTCTCCATAGGGGAGTATAAAATATTGAAGGAAACTCACTAGGATGTTTGCTTGAGTGGTTAAGTAAACCCTGTTAGTGGCAATCCAACTTGAAACTTATGATTGATCAGAACATTGCACTATATTGAGAAATTAATGGATGTAGTGGTTGTGAAAAATATAAGACCTTTTCACAATAATCTAATTGATTTGGATCTAATTGATGTGTTTTCATCTCTAGTGTTAGCCACATTTGGGACCATCTAGATAGTCATAAATTATAAGTTTTAGACAACCCCACTTGCCATGGAGTATTGTTGATGTAGGGTGAGTAACCCAAAGGTCCATGTCACCATACAATCTCTTGGGAGAAGGGGGTGTAAAATACCCTACCAACTCATGCACTTTTATTTTTGAATTAAAAATTAAAATCCTCCTAAGAGAACGTATAAAGATGAATTTTAATAATACAAAACAACATTGTCAATTTAGGGCTTAGGATGATTTATTTAGTTGTATTTGGTATTTTTAGTCTTTACTTGGTCATTAATTTGAGTCTAAAACTTATTTGTAAATAAAATATCATAACCAAACACACATTGTCCACTATTTCTTAAACAAGGAGATGTTATGCTAGTCAAATCCAAATCATCTTTACATTGATCAAATCCTCATCTTAAACATTTGTGTTTGTATTGTCTAAATGGCATAGTTATGCTACCCATATGAGTCCAAACCATTTTATAAAATCTTTAAGTCCTTTATTGATAATTAAAATTTATAATTACATCTTTCTAAGTTATAGGTTAATGTGTTAATTGGTTTTACCATTTGTACTTGACTTGAGTTAACTTGGTGTTTCATGTAAAGTTTCACCTTAAGTTCTAAAGAAGAGAGAAAAGAAACTCGATATGGGTGTGGTTGAAAAACCTATTTTTTGTGCATACATTAAATCATAAGATTATGAATATGTCCTCTTTAGCTGGGGAGGAAGACATGTAGAAAATAAATCACTACAGAAAACTTGTTTGTTAGATAGTTGGATGGATTGCCTAAAAATAGCTAGATCCCAAAAGTGAGAGACTTTTTAGGGGATGTCAATCCACATGTTTTAAACAATTAAGTTCTCAAAACTAGAAATAAGGTACTTGCATCAATAATCAAAAGGTACTTAAATTAAACACAAGAATGTTTGCTTCAAAAAATAGACTAGAAATGATCAAATTAGTGATAAACTAATTAATACTAGTGCTAAGGAGTTGAGGTATGCTTTATAAAATTTGAAAGAGGTCTATGAACAAGAAAGAACATAAAAAATCAAGTTTGGTTAAGGATAAATAGATGAAAATATCTTGCTAGTTTTTACTACCATAATAACTGTTAGTGGTCAAGGTGACCATCGGTGATTAAGGTGACCGTTAGCAATCAAGTTGATCGATGATCGTCGGTAGTTACTATACAAGTTTTAGGTTGGTAAATTACTAAATAATGGGATCTAAAAGATGGATTATAGGAGATGGGTAAGGGATCAACTAATTTTGAAATAGAAATAAAGTACATGAATATTGACAAATAAGTACTTGTCTTACCAAAGGTTGATTGGGTGAGTGGTTGAAGCAATTACCCTGTTAGTGGAATTTGGCTTGATTCTAGTAGAGTAATGGTACTCAAGATCTTGGTTAAGAGACGATGATAAGTCAGATCTTAATGAGATTATTAATGATGTTTGATAACACTGATAATGTTGATTGACTTATAAAATAAAACTCTTGAATCCCTAAGCCCCTGATAATTATTGCAAATGGATTTGACCTCTCAAGCCTCTCTCTTTTATAGGCACAAGTAAGATGTAAAAGTGAATGTGTAACTAGGCCATCTAAATATAATACATCCATGTAAAGGCTCGCAAGAAAAATTAGATGAGTTATATTTATAAGAGGTTGGTGAAACTTTCATGTTTCTAGTTAAGTGGTATATCTTGATCATCGATGGTCAGGGGTTCCCAAGGGTGATCATTGACAGTCATCCTGACCATCGATGGTTAGGTTCTAGAAGAAAGAGAACCTGAAGGTCAGGTTGAGTTAGTTTGTAAAACTAGTTGTGGATGGGCTTGGTTAGGCCAAATTAGTGTAGGTTGGTCCCAAGAGGGTCCTAGCTAGGTCCAAGGAGATTTTTGACATTCAGAAGCATAGGTGTGGAGATTTTTGATGTCTACATTTTTTCCTTTTTTATTGTGTAGCTTGTGTGAACGAGATACAAAACAAAAAGGAGGTATAGGTCAAGGACTTGGTTGCCCTAAGAGTAAGAGGTGTTCCCCCTCAACTCTAGGATTCAATAAGGTGACAAAAAAATGGGTACAAGTTTGATAAATGGTATTTGGTGAGACATGAGGTGGTGACATAAAGTTAGGTATTTGAAACACAAACTTGCACATAAAGTATGACAAAAAGGTGTGATATCCAAGATCGTGCATAGACTAGGTTACCATAGTTGGTAAAAATAATGGTGGTTGCTAAAAAAGGTAGATGATAAGTGAACCATATGCCTGCTTATAGGTGTGGTGGTTGGGAACACTTATAAACATAAGTATCCTAAGTGATTGTTGTGTTTCTAGTGGGTATCCAAGGTAGGAAGTGATCTCAAGGAAAAAATAAATGAGTCAAGTGTCATAGGTATCCAAAGTAGGAAGTACTCTAAATTAGACACAATTAGGTTGGTATGTGCAAGGTGGTGAAAGATGTAAAAGGTCAACATGGAAATGTTTTCGCTATAGTCAAAGGACTAGGCAAAAAGTGTCACAAAATTATGCATCAGATGGGCCAACAGTAAGGTAATGAGGTGGTCAATTTGGTTGGAGAGGGTAATCTTTAAAAGTGGGCAAAACTTGGTTTAGTTGTGCTAAAAAATGGTAGTTTTAGGTGGAAGTGTCAAATTGGGGTTTCCTAACCATCAATGATCAGGGCCCCAAAAAGGTGATCGTTGACAGTCACCTTAACCATTGGCAGTAACCCTTACTATTAATGGTCAAGGGAAACCCTAAAAATATAACAAGTCAAAAGTAGAAACAAAAATTACTTTCACCCATTATAACTTGCATGCATGGTTGACTTGGCATTGGTGATTTTGACACTTAGTGGTGAGGGTGATTGTTGAGTTGTTGATCGCTCATTGGTTGGAGGCATGTCAGTTTGATAATCATGGTCCTAAAATGTAGGGAGCACGTGAATGTAGTCGATCAGTTGTTTGTGGGTTCTAACCATGGCAAAGGTTAAAGAATAAGGTAGGTGGTGCCTCAAAGTTGGTAAATAGGTGTGATTTATGTAATTGAATTTGGTTGGAGGGTCAGGATTTGTGCTGAGAATGGTTTGTTTGGGCTAGAATACCCTAGGTAGGGTTTTAGGTTTTTATGGGCAAATACAAAAATTAATAGGTGGGGGATGTGGGTGGTTTAGGCAATAGGGTAGGTGATTAAGATGGTTATTTGTATGTTTTGATGCTTTATTTTTGGGTAGCTAGGGTTTGGGTGTTCTGGTCATGGAACACCCATAGTGACCATTGATGGTCAGGTCTGACCATCAACGGCTAACACCTTGTAAAGTAAGGGTGTATAACTGATGATGATCACCATGACTATCAGTGGTCAGTTGGGGTAGGCTAAGTTTTAGGGTAAGGTTAGGGTAGGGATAGGTTAGGGGTAGGCATTTTAGGTTTAGGGTAATGTTAGGTTGTTAGGGGGCAATCTAGCTAGCATGGGATTGATAGGTAGGAAAAATAAAGGAATAGGTCAAGTGTCATAAAGCTAGGGTAGACTAGAATAGTGTAGACTAACTAAGTGAAGTGTTTTATATAATATAGGCTAGGGAATAGATTCAAATTCATAATCACATGCCATGTATCTTTTTTGAGCTTCATGAGGGGATGACTCTAAAGCACTGGGCCCATATGGAGGAGGTGGGGTTGGGGGCTATGAGGCACTACCAACATGTACCTAGAGATGTATCCATGGTCATAGCACTCATTGAGAGATGGGATCATAATATGAACATTTTATAAATCCCAATTAGGGAGATGACTATTCTCCTTAAGGATGTACACAAAATTACCAGACTCTCACTATGTGGGGAGGTGATATATCATATCAAGTGAGAGGAATAGGAGTATTTTATTGAGTAATTATATGGGGATACAAGTGATCAAGTCTGATGGCATGCTGGGGGATTTTGATACTTTGCATTGTATCAGAGAGCCTCAATTGAGAGGAGGCTCATGATAATGCTCATGATTGTGGTGATGTGCTTTAGGCTCCCAAATTTGAGTAGTGGGAAGTTTCCTTATTTGTTATTGGGGGTTATGGTAGAGTTACTACTTGGTAGGACAATATTTAGTTGGGTCCATATTCTACTCATGCAAATCTCTAGGGAATTATGGGGTTTTAAGCACCATAAGAGATACAGTATCGATGTCAGCCTAGTTCTTCATTGCTAGGCCTATGAGCATATTCAAGTGTTGAGACCATTGGGATTGCCATGGGTAGGCTATACATAGGTCAAGTTCCCTATTGGGTTTATGTGATGGAGGGATGATTTGGATGAATCAAGCATAAGAGGTGGTACTCATGATGTTGAGTGGTTTAGGGGTGTACTAGGTGCACTATTGGTGGGAGACATCACCTAGAGGCCCTATATCTAGTTTCTGATATGCCCAGGTTATAGGAGGTAGACCCTCACCCTTCAAATCTATAGATGGATAGTGGGTAGGTGAGAGGAGGAGGTGGAATTGATCCCATTCAATAAGGTGTGTCAATATTTTGGCTTGATACAAGGTATCTTAGGTCCATTTCCTTGGTATAAGAGGAAGGATTCATGGGTTCTATTTCTAGCACCCCAGCCTACTCTAATAGTTTTAGATGGTAGTTATGAGGATCTTCTCATTAGGGTTCTTATAGATGATGCTAGATATACACATGGATATATGGCTTGGTATCAGCCCATATATGTAGTTTTAGATATCGGTGGGGATGATAAAGGGGTGAGGTTGATGGTTATAGATCCATATAGCCATGATGGATAGGAAGGGGTGGAATTGGTTATAGCCCAAGCATAGGTATAGATTTTATAGGGGTAGGTGGCCACTCTATAGGGTCAGTTTACCACTATTATAGGTGAGAGGGATCAGGCACATGCATCCCTTGGGGCCATCACACAAGAGAGAGACTTATTGAGGTAGAGGGTAAGAGCAGTCATGGTAGTAGAAAGAGGACCATCGAACATGGTGTCATGAGCATGTTATCTATCCACTATGGATGATCTCAAGTATTATGAGGTGATGGTGTTGGATCAGTTTCCATAGGTAATGCAATATGAGGAGTATAGAGCTAGTTTGGCTAGTGGGCCACCTATAACTACTCAAGGATATTGGGATTTCATATTCAGTTAGGTAGGGGTCTTAGGGGGACCCCCACAAGGTATAGGTATAGGTATAGATACAAATACATGTGGGGCCAGTGGTAGTGGCACCGGTGTAGGTGGGGCTAGCAATAGTGGTGCCCCATGACCATGTTTATACATGTGTTGATATATTGGTAGTAATAGATGTATACTATTTTGATATCATCTTGCATGCCGATGCAACTAGATGTACATTTTTTGGAGAGATTTTATACATTGTGACATGTATTATTTATGATGACTTGATATATATGATGTAGGGATTATGATGTTATATATGATGTGTGTTTATGGTGTTATATATGATGTATGTTTATGGTCTTATATATGATGTATGCCTATGGTTCATGATGCTCATGTTTATGGTTTTTGGTCTATGACTCTTTTCATATGCTTTATGAGATGTTTGACTTAGGAGCTTAGGCATGTAATGCTAGAAAGATAGTTATGATGCTCTAATTTTTTTCATGGACATGATAGGATGCGTTAATGATCAATGTAAGTCATATGATAATGTAATGGTTTTTTTTATAGTTATGTTGATGTGTTTTGCATGAATTGACATTATAAGATGAATTGTGGTAAGGTGGTGGTAAATGATTAGATTGGTAGATGGTATATGATATTTTTCATGATGTTTTGCTCATTGATTTTGTTTATGCTCATTATGATGAATGGTGTGATTAGGGTTGCTTATGATATGATATGTGTGCATATTATTTTTTGATGGTAGATTGGATAGGATGATGCTTATGATTTGTTATGCTTTCATTTTGTTTTGATCATAGATAGATAGATGATGTTGTTTGTGGACATAGTTCATAATGTTATGCTTTTGATTTGATATTTGTTGTTTCTGATCATGGAGATAATATGTGAATATGGTTAAGTATGTAATGAGAATACATAAAGTAAGTAGATAACAAATAAAATGTTTATAAAATTGACAAGAAACATGAGATATGTCTCTACATAAACCAATAAAGGATAAGAAAATAAATGTGACACCTTTCCATTGGTAAGGACTAGAATGAAACCCAAAGTTGTATTGGCTTAGTAAAAATAGGCCTTTTAAATGCTTCACATTAGCATGCTTACATTGATAAACAAGTATCTTGATCACATTATGCCAAGTAACCTCATAGTCCCATGCATATGATATATGGAGGGAGGATTGGTGAAATTGGAACCTTTTGTGAGAGAAGCAAGCTTATTTTAGAGGCTTCCAAGAGGATAGTATCAACAAGCCTATGCTCATATATAAAGTGTAGATTGATCAATGCAGGAAGTCTATTGAGGAGAGCTGATTGTATATTTCTAAGATTATTTCCTTTATGAGAGTCGATTGTGACATTTCTCATTGATTTTACTTTTATGAGAGCCAATTGCAGTGTTTCTCATTGATTTTTTTTGCTTATGGGTCATTTCCTATTCTGATCTTGCTTAGTGTCGAGGAAGTTGATCAATGTGAGAAGCTTCCAAGAAATTGCTATCTTTGACAATTCTTTACTCATCCATCCTTCAAGGGAGTGGTATAAGTTTATATGATTAGTTCAAATAATTTTGATAGTTTTCCTTCTAGGGAGCTGTCCACCTTATGTTTTATAATTTTGAATAAGGTTTCAATAGTTATCCTTCAAGGGAGTAGTCTGTGAATGCTAAGAATGACCCATGATTTGGTTTTGACTTTAATATTACTTTTGGTTTTGTTTGATTTTGCTTAACATAGACATGCTTATACATGCTCAAGGGGTTACCTTTATGAAGGCAAAACTAAGGGCACAAGAAGGTTTAGTACGTGAAAAGAGGTTTAGGTGACAAAGACCATGGGAATCTACCCTGAAGAGGGATAGAAGGTACCATGAGAATCATGCCATGGGTAGAGCTATGGTACCCATAATTTAAGATTAGGCTATGACTATGATGGATAATCACATGATTTAGTTGTAGTTTGTTACCCCTAAAAAAGAGGGAAATGAATGTGGTTGTAAGGATATGAGCTTAAGTTAGACCAATGGTGATTATGATCCTTCTTTAACAATATAAAGGATACAAATGCAAAGCATTGAGAGGCTCAAGTTTTGGTTTGCCTTCGAGAGAGGATAAATGATAAGCTCCTAATCCATATTTATGGGTTATGATTAGGGTCCAAGCTAATTGAAAGCAATTTTTCCCCTTTTGCTTTTCTCTATATTAGTTACATATTAATTTTCCTTAAGGATGAGATCTCCAATATTGAATTCTTGAACTTTCAAGTGTTTGTTATAAGCACACTTGATTCATTCTTGATATACATACAGATGAAAAAGAGCAACCAAATGATACTCATCAAGTAGTTCAAGATGGGTTAAATGTTCTTGATGATAATCATCTTCTAAAATAAGGTCATGTAAATATATGCAAAGAGAGGGTATTTGGACCTTGAGAGGAAACATAGCTTCAGCTCCAAACACAAGGGAAAAAGGTGTAGCACTTTTAAGGGTTCAGATGCTAGTACGATATGCCCATAAGGTGAAAGGGATGTGCAGGTGCCAATCCTGACTTGAAGTATTGACCATTTTGGTAAGCATGTTGTTAAGGGTTTTATTAGAGGCCTCTACTTGTCCATTTACTTATGGATGGTAGGGTGATGAAAATATAATTCTTATACCAAATACATCACAAAGGCCTTGAAATTGTTTATTTTTTTAAGGATCTTACATTGTCAATGATGATCTTATGGGGAACACCAAAGTGGTAGATGATATGATGGGTGATAAATTTGATAATCTTTTTAGCTTTATAAAAGACAATAGGAATAGCCTCCATCCATTTGGTGAAATATTCAATTGCAATGATAATAGAGTGATGTCACTATGAAGAGTGGGGGTTAATTTCACCAATAAGATCTAGACCCCATTGTGGAAAAGGCTAGGATTTAGTGGAAACTTGAAGGCTATGGCTAGGTGCATGATGTAAATTAGCATATTGTTAACACTTGACACACTTTTTCACATAATCACAATAGTCTTAGTTAAGTGTATGCCAGTAATAGCCTAGGTGAATGATGTGTTTATCCATAGTGAGTCTACTAAATTGACCCCCACATATACCATCATGCATTTCCTTGATAGTGTGAGGCTTTTGGACCATGAAGGTAATAGAATAGGAGGCCATCAAAATTGCATTTATAGAGGATGCCTCTCATAATGTTATAATGGGAGGTGCTCTAAATAAATGGTCAATGGGCATTCCTAGAGAGGCCAAATGGAACTATGCCAAGGTTATGTAGTCAAAAGTGTTGATGCCAAAGGTCAGGCTAGATGTCCTCCACATTAAAGATGGTTTGAGTGTCTGACTTGACATAGGAAAGTTTGATGAGGTGATGGACAATGACTAATAGCTTAGAGTATAATGGTGTTGATGGGATTTGGGAAGCAAGAGAAGCCATGGTGTTGGTAAACTTATTGGTAGATCGTGGGGTGGTTTGAATATGGTAGTGTGCAAATGATGTCAAGAGTTTTGTGACTAACTATCGATATAGCTTCAAAATATCATTCTTACACTGGTAAATGTTGTTGACTTGATTGACCACAAGTTGGGAGTTGATAAAGATGTTGATTATTCTGACTCCCAAGGCTAATGTGGTTTGGAGACCTATTACTAGGGCTTCATATTTGGCCACATTTTTAGTACATTCAAATTCAAGTTTAAAATATAAAGGAAGTGGTTCACCAATAAGGGGCATAAGGATGATACTAAATCCCCCACCACATTGACATTTGGAACCATCAAAGAATATGGTTATGTGACTGGTAAAATCTACTTAGGATAGGCTTACAATGGACTCATCTAGAAATTCAAGAGGAGAAGCTTGGCTGCTTGGTAGGGGTACATCAACCAAGTGGTCAGCAATGACTTGCGCCTTAATGGACTTTTGTTGGAGTAATTCAAGGTTAAACTCAACTAAAAGCATGAGCCACTTGTCCATACACTAATTTTGGTATGGCTTGGAGTGCATGTACTTGAGCGAGTTGATATTGGTTATGAAAAAAGTTTTGTGGTTAATAATGTAGTGGAGAAGTTTGGTGGCCATGAAGACTAAAGCTAAGAACAATTTCTCAGTGTTTGTATACCAAGTCTCATACTTGACAAGTGTGTAGCTTATGTAATAGATGGCTTGCTCTTTGTGTTATTCATCTTGATGGGCAAGTATCACCCCTAAGGAATGGTTAGTGGCAGAGATATAAAGGTAGAAAGGTTTTTCATCCTTAGGAGGTGTGAAGATAGATGGAGATAGAAGGTACTCTTTGAGTGCATCAAAGGCCTTTTGAAAATCAACATTCCATTTAAAAGAGATGTCCTTTTTCAAGAGGTGATGGAAGGGTTGACATCGATCTAAGAGATGAGAAATGAAGTGGTGAATGGATTAGAGCTTCTTCTACAAACTATGAAGTAACTTAATATTGGTCAGAGGTAGCATCTTGAGGATGGCTTTGATCTTGGCTAAATAAACCTTGATTCCCCAAAGGGAAATGATGAAGCCAAGGATTTTGCTTGATAAGACCCCAAAAATATATTTCTTGGGATTAAGGTAGACATGGTAACGGATAAGTCTCTCAAAGATAATCTTGAGAATGGCTAAGTGGTCCATGTGAAGTTTGGATTTCCCATAGAGATCATCCACATTGTCCTTGACAATTTTGTGGATAAGGTCATGGAAGATGTAGGTAATTACATGTTGGTAGGTTGCACTAGTGTTCTTAATACTGAAGGGCGTGACCCTATAAATAAAATTCCCCCATGGGGTGATAAAGGTAGTTTTGTGTTGATCTTGAGGGGAAATCAAAATTTGATTATGACCCAAGAATCCATCCATGAGGGATAAAATCTTTGACTTGTTGTAAGATCAAAAAGTTAGTCAATGCTAGGTAGAGCAAAGTCATCCTTTGGGTAGGCAAGGTTGAGGTCACAAAAGTCCACAGAGATACGCAGTCCCCCTGTGGCTTTAGTGATAGGCACGATGTTTGAAACCCACTAGGGATAATCAATCAGTTTAATGAAGTTGACAAAGAAGAGGTGTTAAATCTCTTCTTTAACAAGAAGGGATATGTAAGGATACATTCATTGAAATTTTTTTCTGATAGGATTGGCATCATGATTGGTTATAATTTTGTGGGTGGTAATGGCTAGGTCAATACCAGGCATAATAGCATATGACTAGGCAAATGCAATACTATAGTCCTAGAGGAAGGTAAAGATGTCTTGAAGTTCCTTAGGGGCAAGAGATTGGCCCAATTTTATAATATGAGGGTTGTTTGAAGTACCTATGTCAATATCTATAGTAGATTTATTTAACATGGTTGAGGTCTCTAGAGGTAAGGACTTATAGATGGAGGAATCAGGGGCACCAAGGTAGGTGAGAATAGAATCATCATCCTAGCATTGGACAGTGTCAATGGTAGGAGAGTCTTCTCTTACCATTTTAGGATGGATCAATGGGATGGATATGGGTATCCCTTCCTTTTGATAAGTTAGGGGGGCAAGGGTAGTCATGTTGATGGAAAAAAAAATTAGGTGGGATAATGTCCTCATCCTTATACTTAGGTGGAGGGGGCACTAGTGAGGAAGTGGTTTCTTATTCAATGATGGTAATGGTAGGTTGTTTATCTTTCTTATTATTGGGTATAATGAATCCAAGGCTATGCTTCTCATGAGTATTTTAGGTCTCAATTGAAATCAATGTGTGTGGTCCATGATCATAGCATCTTAACCTAATCTTTTCCAGGCACACCTATGAAGGTATATTTTGGCAAAGTCTGGGTTGTCCTAGTAAGATAATGTAGAGATGGATAATTATGGGGAAGAGGGGGTAATGGTATCATCAATCAACTTGTCAATTCCCCATAGATAAAATGGGTTTGATAGCTTAGAGGCCCCAAGGGAGTAATGGCTCCAATGTTGGGGTCATAACCTAGTTGGTGGTTGAGTTTCTTGTACTCTTAGGGAGTAGGGAGCTTCGAGAATAATGAGTCAGTATTCTCTGAGGATAAGGTGGTGGAAGGTAGATTCCAAGGGATCAGTGGTGGGTATTTTGTCCATGATAATAGATGAACTAGTAGATGCCTCTATAGAAGGAGAAGCAATGGCTTCATTTTTCTTGGTTAAGGGCTTAGTGATAGATGCTTGGGGTGTTATTATCAAAGGTAGGAGGATGTCATTAGGTTAGTAGGTCATGTTGCATGTTGAAAAAGGGCTTGGGTCAATTTTTATGGTAATAACTTGACCCTCATGTTCAAATTTGATGCAATGGTGAAGTGTAGAAGGTACACAACCCATAGCATAGGTCCAAGGTCTCCCTAGTAGAACATTATATTAGAATTCACCTTTGACATCATAGAAGAGTTTGGGGAGTGTGCATGGTCTAAGTTGAATGTGGAGGATAACGACTCCCAAGGTAGTGGTTATGGTGTTATTAAAGGATTTAAAGACATTTGAAGTTTGGTACATGACATTGTTTGGTAATTAGAGTTGGTCGTAGGCATGGGAAGAGATGATGTTGATGTTGGCCCCACCATCAATCATAACATATTTGATGCAAGTTTAGTTAATTTGGGTAATAATGAAGAGAGGAGGATCTAGATCCTTAGGGTGGATAGAGGGTATCTCCAAGTCCTTGAAAGTAACAAGGGTGGAGAGTTAGAGAGCACCTAAAAAGGCCTCTATAGCTTGGGAGTCACCTGGTCTGACCTCAATTGCTTGCATAGCCTTTATCATGGCCTATTGATGGTGAGGTGAGGTGAAAATGAGATTGTAGAGGCTCATCTTAGCTAGAGTTTGGTGAAGTTACTTAAGAATGACCTTCCTAATGGATCCAAAGGGGTAAGCCTCAGAGGTGCCTAAGATGGTAACATTAGGCTTAGCTAAAGACATAGAGGTTGGGATCTAGTTTAGTTTAGGATGAGTTAGTGGGTATGTCCATGGAATGGAAATTTTGGCCTTCCTTTTATCCTTTTGTTATGATCATGTGACCACATTAATGGTATGGATATAGGGGAAAGGTGTGATAGGAGGTTAGGTATATTCTCTGTCACTCTGAGGTGAGAGTGGAGGATTACGGATGTATTGGCAAATGGTTATTGCATGCATTGGTAGAGTCAAGGGAAGTTCATCTAATAAAATATCATCCTCATCATAGAGATGATGTATAATATCTTGGAGAAATTTTAAATTCTTCATGTCATGCCCAAGTGTCCTATGATAGGAATAGATTTGACAGTCATTATACCAAGTTGGTTTCAAACCAAAAGGATCGAAGGGCCTAAGAGGGGTTAAAGTGAGGTAAGAGGCTTGTAGTAACCTTTGAAAAATGGTTTTATAGGATTCATATAAATTTGGGAAAGGTCTAGATGTTTTGGTGTTGGTTGGAAAGATGGGCATGTTAGTAGCAATGGGTTTCATGAGAGAGGGTTTAGGTAAGGTGGTGATTTTGGTCAATGGTTTTGGTTTGGGTATGCTAGTTTTTGGGGTTTTTGAGGTTGATAGTTTGGATATTGGTAATCTATGAAGGACTAGCACATCAAATAGTAGGTGGGTTGGTGTAACCAATAATATTCGATGACATATGTTAAACAGAGCTTGTTTTTTAAGCAAAGTTGAGGGATGGAGCCCCAAAATAGAAGCTAAGGTAGAGGGAGGTAAACTCCTAGCCATGTGTCTCTTCAACGGTTTCACCCCCTTGGTTGGTTTGAGTTGAGGTTTAGGTATAAGCTTGGATGAGGTTAATTCCACTTTTAAGGATTGGTGAACCAAGCTTCATGTAGGGAAGGCACCAAGAGTTTTGGAAGGTTTGCTTGGTGGTGCGGTCATTGGAGAGGTGGTTATTTTGGTTGACTAAGAAGGTGAAGAGTTGCTAAAAGTTTTGATTGATTTAAGAGGTGGTGTAAAATGATGGGTTGGTTGGTTAAGGGAATTATAGAAGGTTTAGGTTTGTTGATGTAAAGAAGCCCTAACTATTGGTAGAAAGTGGATTGATCCATGTCTAGCTTTGTGACCACACCTAATTTTTGAATGAGTTTGGAAAAAGGTTTATATATTGATCTAGCCTCTTAGGTAGTGGGTGTCAAGGATACACCTATGGGTTGAGGAGGAGGGTTGGTAGCCTTGTCTATTTCATCAAGAAAGGGATGTAAGTTTGGACTAGGTGGCTACTCCGTGAGGGGTGTTTTTGAAAAATTTGTTCCCGTAGGCACGATGTCCATAGTTGTGATTTGTCTTGTGATTAGGGGAGATGGTGGATTAGGAATGGTTTTTTGTTTAGATAGGTTATTCAAAGGGGTGTTTGATTATTCCAAAGCCTCTATGAGTGAAGCTAAGGAAAAATAAACCTCCTCAGTTTGGGCCTCTGAAGGAATGGAAAGTAACTCCACCACCTCGATGGGTGAAGTGGGGGAGAAGTAGGTAGGTTGGATGGTAGGTTCCCCATTGATAAGCATATCAAGGACCATATTGACTATGTGGGATCATGAGAACATTTATCTTGTGTGTCCTCAATTTTAGCAGGGGCATGGTTGGGAAAAGGCTTCCTAAGATATCAAGAGCTTGATTTTGAGGGGCATTGGGATTATCCAACATGAGTTCCCCCTTATCGATAAAGATCTAAACAACATTCTTGAAAGTATCACATTGATTGATGTCATGTCCAATTCCTTAATGAAAAGCATAAAGGTCATTCTCATTGTACCAAATAGGTGTTGGATGAGAAGAATCAAACTATTGAGGAGGTTTAATGGGAGGAAGCTATATGCAGTTAGCTTTTAGTAGTTTCTCTAAAACTGAGGCATAATATTCTACAAGTAGAGTGAAATATTTTTGGTTACTTTAGTTTAGGTTTCTTGTGTTTTGGTTGAAGGTAATGGGAGAACTTTGTTGATTGACATTACGTGGAGGGGCAGTTTTAAGGACAACGACATTCATAGTTCTATTGCTTTTGGTTTTGATATTGGCTTGGTTGTGCAGTTTGGAGGAGGAGGTTTCATTGGTCTTGAAGGTAGAGTTTTTGTTTCTTAACTTCAATTTTCCATCGTCTATGGCAAATTTTTATAGCTTACGTGCCATGGTAAAAGACTCATCTAAATTTTTGAAGCTTTGGACATGTAGTGTAAAAGATATATGTTTGGCACATGCTCAAGTAAAAAGATCTATAAGTTCAGGTTGAGGCAAGGGAAATGAAAGTTAATTAATCAAGATTCTCCAATAGGTGATGAAATCAGTAATGGAATCATCATCAAATTCCCTAATAGAATAGAGGTCAGTGATAGAGACCTTCTTGGAAATTTTATTAGAAAACTGATCTAAAAAGACCTGAGCTAGTTGGGTGAAAGAAAATATTGAATGCTTGGTAATGGCACTATACCAATCAAGTGTCAGGTCGGATAAAGAAATGAGGAAGGTTTGAAAGAGAATGGAATCATCATAAGCAATCATGTAACATGCATGCCTAAAAGCCCTAAGGTGTTGTTAGGGGTCCTCCTTGCTTTGAAATTTGGTAAATTTTTAAAGCTCCCATTAAGGAGGGTAAGGTTTGATAGGGACAAAGGGATGAATAGGTTCATTAAAAATATGATCATAGGATAGGTTTTTATGAGCCCTTGAAATGGATGACTCAAGGTTTGTCATCTTATCCATGAGCATCTTTATTAGGTCAGTTTGAGGTAGTGGACAAGAGGGTTGTAAGGTGGATACTGCAGTTGAGATTGGGTAGCATATTGGTAATTTTTTGACAGTTGAGAGGCCATTATATTTTGGAATGTGGATGTTAAAGGTTGGGTAGGTGGTATGTAAGGATAGGTAGATGGTGGTGGTAGATTAGTGGGTACATACCCTTGTGGGTTAGCGATGTATCCTAGATTGGGCATAATGGGTACCTGCTGAGGAATCCCTATGGATTGGGCATGAACATTAGTTAGGTTGGTAACAAAAAGAGAGTTAGTGACATTCATGCTAGTAGGTGGTGAATTAGAAGGGATAGATACCCCTAACTTTATAAAGGGGTACTGACCAATGGGTTGGGTTTGACAGAGGGAAGGTTGGTAGTGATGGTGGTAGGTGTTCCATTAATAAGTGGAGTGTGATGGGTTAATAGTAGGGTTATTCCTAAGGTGGAAGAGTCATTGGTAGGGGAAGAAGGTTTAAGGGTAGTGTTTAGTTGGATAGGTTAGTTTTCAGCTATGGTATCAAAGGGGTTAGTAGATGAAGATGCTTGGGTGGTTGAAAGTTGGGTGGTGACCATGGCAACATGGATACCCCTCATAAGGTGAGATGGCATGTCATAAATAGGATCCTAAGGTGGATTTGTAACTAGGACATGGTGAGGGGAGGTATTAAGGTAGTGTTGGAGGGTAACTAGATTATTGTCTAAAAATTTGGTAAAGTGTAATGAAATTACTTAGATGTTTGCATAAATTCACATAGAATAAATAGATATGAGAGATCACACAGCAATAATCAATAGCAAATCAAAATACTGGATAGAATAATAAAGACACTTCATGGGGGAAACATCCATAAAAATGCAATAAGTGCAGAATAATTCATATATGATGATTAAAGACTAACCACTACCTCCTATATATAGTCTACTTAGCCATGGTTATTCCATAGCCTAACCTATCTACGAACATAGAGAAATATAACAAGAATATAAAATAGGTATGTAAGCCACAAGTTAGCCACACATATCCCTAGACACACCAATGGTTAAGGGCATAGCATAACCCTCCCTTTTAAAACAATGTTGTCCTCAATATTGAGGAAACTCTAGATGTTATTGCACAAATTCTTCATCCTCCCAAGTGGCATCTTCACATGGTAGATTATTTAATTTGATCAAGTAATCTATAATCACTTTGGATTGTAGCTGCTTAGTGCACATGTGAGGGATTGCCTCAAGACCAAGGATAACTCTGCCTTCCTCATCCAATTCAGGTAACTTTGTTTGAATGGAAACTCTATGTCCAATGAATTTCTTTAGGCATGATACATGAAATACTAGATGTATGTGAGTGGATGAAGGAAACTCTAACTTGTAATCCACATTACCAATTTTCTACAAGATCTGATAAGGCCCATAATACTTAGGGGACAACTTTTTATCCTTTTTTTATTGATTTAATGACATCTGCTTATATGGTTTCAAGCGAACAATGACCTAATCACCAATGTTAAAATGCCTCTCACTTCTGTGTTGATCTGCTTGTTGTTTCATGCAATTTTGGGCCATAGCTAAATTTTCACACAATCTTACAAGGACCTCCTAATGATGGTGATTATGTTCTTCAACTACATGAACTTTAGGATGAAACTTCAAGGTTGAAGTGATGGATGGAGGATGGTATCCATATAGTGCCACAAAGGGAGACATTTTGGAGGAACTATGAATAGAATTATTATACCACCATTTAGCAAGTGGCAACTAATGAACCCATTTATCTTTTTTATCAAAAACAAAACAATGGAGATATCCCTCTAGACATTTGTTGACTACCTAAGTTTGTCCATCAATTTAAGGATGATAGGATGAACTATGAGCCAATTGGGTGCCCAAACATGCAAATAACTCAGTCCAAAAATTACCAGTAAAAATGGGATCTCTATCACTAACAATGATCTTAGGGGTCCCATGCAATTTCTAAATTGTATTGAGAAATGCAGAAGTTACTATACTAGCAAAAAATTGTTGTGATAAAGAAAAAAAATGAGCATACTTACTAAGATGATCCACAACAAACATGATAAAATTTTGACCATTAGATCTCGGTAACCCTATAATTAAATCCATATATACCTCTTCCCAACACTGGCTAGGGATGGATAAAGGCTATAAAAGACCTAGAACTTTAATGGTTTTGCCTTTGTTTTGTTGACATATCATACATTCAACCACATATTTTTAGACATCCCCCTTGATTATTTCCCAAAAAAAATCCTGCTTGATTCTGTGATAGGTTTTCAAAAATCCTGAATGACCCCCAAGTGGAATTACATGAAGTTCCTAAAGGATTTTTTGTTTAAGAATAGAATTCTTACATAAGTATAATTTGTCTTTATACCATAATGCATTACCCTTCCATGTGAATTTTTCAAATCCACCTAAACCTTGCTGAATATTTTGAATCAAATCATGGGTACCACTATCATTTTCCCATTTTGATCATGCTTCTTCTAGCTAATATACCTACAAAATAATTATGACACATAGCAATGCCTCAACCAATTCATCATTTCTAGATAGTGCATCTTCCACCATATTATCCTTGCCTTTTTTGTAGACTATTTCAAAATCATAGCCTGATATCTTAGTTACCCATTTTTGTTCTTCAGATGACAACCATTGTTCCAAAAAATACTTGAGACTATCATGATAAATATTTACCTAAGAGTGATGACCCATAAAATAAGGTCTTCATTGTTTGACTGCATGAAAAATGGCCATCATTTCTTTCTCATAGATGGGTTTGTGTTGATTTGTACCTTTTAGTTGATGACTTTGAAATGCAAGTGGTCTACATTTTTGCATGAGTACAACACCTATACCATACCTAGATGCATCACATTCAACCACAAAAGTCTTGGAAAAATTATGAGTGGCCAATACTGGAGTGGTGCACGTAGCCAATTTTAATTGTTTAAATGCCCTAGTAGTTGTATCAGTCCACTAAAAGGAGTATTTCTTCAACAAAGAGCTGAGTGGGGCTACAATGCTACCATAATTTTTGACAAACCTATGATATTAACTAGTTAGCCCCAAAAACCCTGTAGTTGCTTGAGTGTCTTAAGAATTAGTCAATCCACCATTGCTTGGATTTTTTTAAGATCCACTTTCACTCCTTCATGAGAAACTAGATGACCCAAATATTCAACCTCACAAGCCCTAAAAGTACATTTCAAAGGTTTGGCATACAACTGATGTTGTTCCAAAATTGAGAGTACCTATTGCACATGTTGCAAATGGTCTTGCCAATTTTTACTGTAAATGAAGATATCATCAAAAAATACCAAAAAAAATTTCCTCAAAAATGGCCTAAAAAGAGTATTCATCAAACTCTAAAAAGTAGAGGGTGCATTTGTTAGACCAAAAGGCATAATTAGAAACTCATAATGGCCCTCATGAGTCTTGAAAGCTATTTTGGGTATGTCTTCATCACGGATCCAGATTTGATGATTCTCAGAATGTACATCTAACTTGGTAAAATAAAAAACACCATTCAATTCATCTAGAAAATCATCAATGATAAGAATAGGAAACTTATCTTTGATAGTGTACTTGTTGAATTCTTTGTAGTTAGGACAAGAATATTCACTTTGGCTATGGTGAATGATTCTTGAAACCAACATCTCCCATACCATCTCTTCAATTTCACATTTTTGGGTATAAGGATACCTATATGGCTTAATATTAGGTGGTATAATACCAGGAATAAGTTTGATAGCATGATCATGCATGTGGCTAGGTGGAAGTCCTTTTGGAATATCACCAAAAACAACTAAATGACCATCAATCACTTGTTGCAGATCAAGACATGGAGATGGATAATTTGATTGTACTTCCATATAAAAAAAGTGAGCTATGAATCTTTCAGCACCCTTATGGATAATCATTGTCATTTGATGGGAGCTAACAAGTTGTGGATATTTAGCCTTTAATCCTCTTATCTCAAATGTTTTTTCTTTAGAATGAAAATGCATGAATAATTCTTAG
Organism: Torreya grandis; assembly: GCA_037957365.1. Taxonomy (NCBI): domain Eukaryota; kingdom Viridiplantae; phylum Streptophyta; class Pinopsida; order Cupressales; family Taxaceae; genus Torreya; species Torreya grandis. Next base: position 565,612 of record JARHVA010005858.1, read on the forward strand.
AAATTCACCTCCATAGTGCCCAAAGTGGTGAGCCATTGTACTCCCAGAATAATGTCAGCTCCACCCATGTGAATAGAAAACATAGGAGAATCCAATAAGTAGTCTCCTATGGCCAGCTTAATACTATGACATTTTCTGGAACAGTTGATAGTTTCACCATCTACAATTATAACTTGAAATTCTGGAGCTAGATAAATAAAATAGTTCAAACAAGCAGCCAACTTACTATTGATGAAGTTGTGTGTGCTCCCAGTATCAATCAAGACAATGACTTATTGTTTCTTAAAGAAACCCATCACCTTAAGAGTTTAGGGAGTACCAATACCTAAAAGTGCATGACAAGAAATACTAGGTTGAAAGTATTCAGATTCCTCCTCAGGAACTTCTTCATCCTCAACATGTACCTCTTCATCATCTTCATCCTCATTGGTACCCTCAATGTAAAATAGCTTCTTTTTAGCACAAAAATAGTCTTTACTCCATTTTTTGTCACAACCATAACACAACCCTTTGGCTTACTTCACCTTAATTTATCATTATGTCAATCTGGTGGGTTACTAAAATGATGGTGCTAGAAAGGTACGATCACGACCAGTAGTGAAAGTTTTCTTTTTGACCATCTCTTTTTCTTATACCATGTGTGCCCTAGGGGTAGCTTTTGATATATATGATAGGTAAAACATTCAAACCTTCAATTAGATGTTATCTTTGAGGTAACCCAAAAAAGATCAATCAAATTTACCTCAGTGATGTCTTCCACCCATAAAAAGAGATTTTGAAACTAATGAATATAATCCTTCACAAATCTTATTTTCCATAGTTTGGTTAATTGACTAAAATAGTTTTTAGATACATTATTCTGATAATGATTCAACAACACATCCATGAAAATAGACCATGTAATAAGAGCACTATTCTTTTTCTTTTAAGCACACAACCAGTTATACCAAATGAACTGCTCATGTTCCAAATATATAGACGCCACTATCACCTTATAAGAGCTAGGAGTTTGATGTATCTCAAATAAATTTTCAATTTAGGTAATCCAAGTGACATGATCCTTACCATCAAATTTACACATGTCCACTTTTGGCAACATCAGTTTCACACTAGTATGAGAGTTGTTGGTGTTGAGAGGAGGATTTGAACACTGAAGTGGAGAGTTGTTAGGCTAAAACTAAGATGAAAGGGTAGCCAATTGCATAGTGATATGATGCAATTCAGTTTAAACCATGTTAATCTCTCTGTGCATCCCTAAAACATCAGCTTGAACTGTAAAAAATTCATCATGCCTTACCAAGTTCTTTATGTCAGCCTGAAGTTGAGAAATTTTTGGATCTAAAGTTCTAGATTCTATGTATTCAATAGGAGTCTTAGGAGTTTTTGGTGCCCCTTTTCTTCCTTGAGTCGAAGGACCTACCATAAACAAATCCTATGAGGGTTTTTACCCCCAAAAAAGTATACCAGGAGATGATACCATTGTGATCACCTCACCAAGATGAATCTAATGACCACCTTTGCACACTAGGGTAAAAATTTTGGCACAAAAAAGTGTACCAATATAAAATACCATTATGATCATCTCATCGAGATGAATCCAATGACTGCAATTGTGAAAGAGGAAAAAAAATTCTAGACTTTTTTTTCTAAATATTTTTTTTCAAAAAATTGTTTCAATCAATACTGCACTGACAAAAAAAAATCTTTTTAGATTGTAAGGTATGTTTTTTCACTCTTTATCCTAGAAGCCACACCTCACTAGATCCAAAAAAAAATGCCATGGTAAACTTTCCCAAATCGAAGCTATGATACCACTTGTAATAAAATTACTTAGATGTTCACATAAATTCACAAAGAATAAAGAGATATGAGAGATCACATAGTAATAATCAATAGCAAAGCAGAATACTAGATATAATAGCAAAGCCACTTCAAGGGGGAAACCTCCACAACAATGCAATAATACCACTATATATAGTCTACTTAGCCATGGTTATTCCATAGGCTAACCTATTTAAGAACATAGAGAAATGTAAAAATCATATAAAAGAGGTACGTAAGCCACAAGTCGACCACACATATCCCTAAACACACCAACGATTAAGGGTGTAGCATAAATTCCATGTCTCTTTAGGAAAACACCCAATGAAAAATAGGGCTTTCTAACAGACAAGGTGAGTCTTCTACCTTAGAGATGTACTTCATAGATGAATAGGTAGAAGAGATTGATCTGAGTGATGGGTTTTGCTCTACTAGGTCTCTTCACTGCTAGTGAGTGAGAACCATACAATAAAAAGGGAGAGAAAACAAGAATAAATTCACCACTCAAATAGGAAGAAGAAAAGAAAATGATCAAGGCAATCAAGACACACACTATAAAGTATGTTAAGCCTAGAGGTTACTTTTACTCTCGCTTTTATCTTGTGTCTTAGTTTATGAGAATGTGTGATAGAAGTTGGCTTATATATTAGGTACTATAAAATTAGTCTATGGTTAGTTTCAGGTTGTTTAGGTGCTCAAAATAATTTGTAATGGAATCAATACATGGCTTGGTATTAGGGCCTACCCCCTCACTTCACACACCATAGTGATAAGGGTGCCAGGTGCTTAGCTAATATATATTGATATCCAAAGTTTATACTCAACTAGAGAGCTGAGTTGGTTTTCTCCTTGGTAATAAACTCCAAGTAGGATTGCCAAGAAAGGGTAAGGTAACCACTAGGTGATGAAATCTCAATCAGGCCTTGTCTCAAATTATTTTGATGTTTGATTGATGAAAGTGGTTTGGCTAGTGTGTGCAACAAAAGTGGTTCTACGATATTATTATTGTGTTTTAATTCAAAGTGAACTAATGTTAAAAGCAAGAAATAGATGTAGTTGATTTTAATCCCAAAAGAAATTTTAGTTTTAATTATGAGCACAGATAGAGAGAAGAGCGTACAACACAAATAAAAAAATGTGAGTAGAGACTTTGCATCCCACAAAGCATGCCAAAATGTTTCATGTAAATTTTCACCTTAAGTTCTAAAGAAGAGATAAAATAAACTCAATATGGGTGTGATTGAAAAACCTATTTGTTTGTGCTGCATTGAATTAGAAGATTGTGAAGAGCTCCTCTTTGTCTTGGGAGGAAGACCTGCAGATAAGAAAACACTAAAACAAATTTATCTATTAGATGGATAGATGGGTGGATTTCCTAATGATAGCTAGATCTTGGAATCGAGAGCTTCCATAGAGGTTGTCAATCCGCATGTTTTAAACAATTAAGTTCACAAAACTGGAAAGAAGGTATTTACATCAATAATCAAAAGGTACTAAAATTGAACACAAGAATGCTTGCTTAAGAAAATGGACTAAAAATGATTAAATTAGTGATAAACTAATTATTAATAGTGCTAAGGGGTTGGAGTATGCTTTAAAAAATATGAAAGAGGTCTGTGAACAAGTAGGAACACAAAAAATTAGGTTTGGTTGAGGGTAAATGGGCAAAAATAGCTTGTTAGTTTTCACTACCACAATGACCATCAGTGGTCAGGGTGACCATCGATGATTAAGGTGACCATCAATGGTCAAGATGACTATCATCAGTTGGGAAAATCATCGACAGTTGGATCAACCGTCAGTGGTTACTATGCAAGTTCTGGATTGGTAAATTACTAAATAATGGGATCTAAAAGATGGATTTTAGGAGATGGGCAGGGGCTGGACTGATTATGAAAATGGAAATAAAATATGTGAATATTTAAAAATAAGTAATTGTCTTACCAAAGGTTGATTGGGTGAGTGATTAAAGTAATTAACCTATTGGTGGAATCTAACTTGACTCCAATAGAGTAATGATACTCCAGAACTTGGTTGAGAGGTGATGACAATTCAGCTTTCAATGAGATTGTTGATGATGCTTGATAATGTTGATGACATTGATTGACCTGTAAAAGAAAACTCATGAATCCCTGAGTCATTGATAATTATTATAGATGTATTTGACCTCCTAGGCCTCTCTATCTTATAGGCATAAACAAGAGGTGGAAGTGAAGGTGTAACTAGGCCATCTAAATATAATGCATCCATGCAAAGGCTCACAACTAAAATTATATGAGTTATATTTATAAGAGGTCGATGAAAATTGCATGTTTGTAGTTAAGAGGTGCATCCTGACTGTTGATGGTCATGAGTTTCCAAGGGATACTGTCGATGGTCAACATGACCATCAATGGTCATGTTCTAGAGGAAAGAAATCATGAAGGCCAGGTTGAGTTAGTTTGTGAAATTGGCTACAGATGGGCTTGGTTAGGCCAAATTAGTGTAGGTTGGTCCTAAGAGGGTCCTAGCTAGGTCAAGGGGGATTTTTGACATTTGGAAGCATAGGTGTGCAAATTTCTAGTTTCTACACTTGGGTTTAATTTCTCATTTGGATTGAAGGTCATTTATAGACTCATCATCATTTAATCATTATTATCTTAGGTCATCAAGTGTATCGTTCACACTCTAAGTTCTAGAACACATTTTATTCTACCTTCTATTTCCATATAGCGGCATTGTGCTACTCATTTGGTCTTACTTTTATACTTATGAATTATTGCATGTTTTCACATCTTGAGTTTCCTAGTTCATATTTTCACCTTCCTAATCTAAAGGACTTTCTTCTAATTCTTATTAACAACTCATCGAAGTTAAACTATTTTTTATGATATTGATGTATCTATCAACCTACATTTAGTCTACTAGTTTACACTTAGGTCTTTGAGTTCTCATACCCTCTTATGATTTATATGATTTCAACCTTACCCAAGGTTGAGTAACTTCGTGAACACATTCTTATAACTGTGTGGTACTATGCCACCTCTTTTTTATTATAGTTTCTTTGTTACCTTATCACTTGTTTAGAAAAGATCAAAACACATACCTTGTTTAAATGTTTACAAAACATTTCCAAACCTTGCCAAATGTATAAATCAAATCATTTTAAAGCATGACTCAAAGGTACACTCGTAGTGGGATCTCTTATGACCTTATGTATGAGGAGAAGCACTTTTATGATGGTCAAGACAATTATGTGGTCTTTAAAAACATTCCCACAATTGTAGGATCTGAGGAAAACTTTTTTGAAATATCAACCCCAAGAGGATAAGGAATAAGCACTCTTAAGGTTGATTGAATTCAATGTTAGGCTACCCTCAAACTTTCCTATGGAACAATTACATACTTTGGTTAGAGAAGGAGAGCAATAGCAAAAACAATCCTTTGCTAACATTTCAAAAACAAACATACCTTCATCTAGAAAAGGCAAGGAAATATTTATAGATTTGAAACCCAATGATCAAGATATTGTTATCAATATTGAGAAAATAAGTCAACAATATGTAGACCAGCTTATCACGGACTTGACAAACTCTTTAGTTGCTACTTCAATCCATAATGATGCTTCCAAAGAACAAGTGAATGTGGTTGAACCAACACAAAATTTAGTTGAGAACATAATAATGATGGATCAAGATGTCTCAATCAAACAGCCTAAATCCCAAAAGGTTCTGTAACATGCTTTGTTGACATGTAACATACATTTTTCAATAATCAAGAACCTTTTATTCCTTCACAAAACCAAAGACCAAAACATTTAGTACGCATTAAAAAAATCATACAAAACAATTTGGCTAGTTCATCTTAACCAACACGTACTTTATAAAATATACCATGAACTTCCCAAAATCAACATAACATGTATAATTCAAGGCATCAGATTCTAAGGAATCAGCAGCTCACTTATTCAACTCAAAGAGCAAACCAAAAAAAAGTCACAGATCGTAGGGTGTATATCCTTAACAAATCCATGCAATAATAAGGGCACATACCATCCCAAAAGAATTATGTTCCATTGATGAATGTACCAAACATGCAAGAGTGGAATACTATGGAGGAGATTACATAATGTTTGGAAACTAAAAACATAATCAACAATTACAAATTTAATGAGATATGTCCATATCCATTTGATTTAATCATTCTCTAAGTCCCATTTCTATCTCATTCTGAGGCACCTAATTTTGAAAAATATAAAAGAAAGGGTGATCTTCATGAACACATTCAATCAATCTTTATGTTATGCCAAGAGGTTGCTTATAGTAGCATTTATTTGCTTCAATTATTTTCATGAAGTTTAGTGGGATAAGCTATATATTGGCTACTTAAGTTACCCAAGGTATCAATTATAGATTGGAATGTCTTATCTAAAAATTTCATCAACCATTTCTCATACAACACTGAACATGAATTGACCATTGTTGACTTGTGCAAAGCTAAACAACATGATATAGAAAGCTTCATGGAATATTTACAGAGGTGGAGACCATTAGTTGGTCACTTTCAACATAATTTGGTAGACATATTTGCACAAACTTACATCTTGGGGTTGTGTACAATCTATGGCTTGCTTGTGCTAACTCGTTTAAAAAAATCATAGATAAATGGGTGCAGATTGAGAAGGTGCTTATTACCAAAGGCCTAGTCAATATTTTTGCCTAGGATCAAACATCAAATCAAACCTAATCATAGGTTCAAATGGTTATAGAAGATAAACTTAAGGGTTTCAACAAGAACAAGAATATGGTAGGGAATGGATTAACAAAAACAAGACATGTATAAATAGTGTAGGCCCCAATGGCTTTGAATGTGAAATTATCTCCCCCTAATCTACCAGCTAATTTGCAAAGACAACCTCCATGAAGGACATTTCATAATTAATTTAGAGTCTTTATCAAATTGGGAGAACTTATTGAGATAGTATTCCATAAGCTCATAGTAGCTAACCTGATTATATGGTGGGTACCAAGGCCATTTCCTGTAGATCAACCAAAGGCATATTGGTACAAGGAAAATGAATGGTGTAATTTCCATTGTGTTATTAGTCATGGTGCTTATCATTGCATCTAATTATGGCACCTTATTGAAGATATGATCAAGAGTGGCAATGTTGAGATCAAGCTTGCTCCATAGGGCACTAATTAGGATATGGGAATCTACCAAGATCTATTTTCTTAACATAATCAACAACCACGAAGGAAAAATCAGAACTAAGGACAAAATTAGTGACAGAATCAAAACTGACATCAAGATCAAAATCATAATCAGCATGATCATAATCAAGATCCTAATACCCATGCTAATAACTTGGGTTACAATAACATTCCTTACGACTATAAAAACACTATGGGATGCATTTATACAACCCACATTGCCACTATTATTGTCAAATCCTGTGAGCCATCCCATACTCCTCATAGTATCAGACCTATTATTATAGGGCCAACACTCTCTCCCTCTATTAATGTCATGTTGAGTTCATGTAATTCTATTGTGACTCCATTTACATCGATTACTTTTTTAGACAACATGCTTCCTCTAATTAAAATGGCTCCTCATTGACTCAAAATTGATCTAATGCAACTAGACACCTGCAAGTCACCCTCCAAGGCCCTTTGCCTTCATCTTCTGATTATAATGGCTCTTTTCCACCTCTAAATTGCACAATCATAACTAGATGCTTGAGAGTTACCCTTAAAGGCCCTTTTCCTTTTTCTTCCACTAAACCCAACATGAACATTATGCCTTCATATCCAAAACTGAATATTGTGCCAACCAAGGCCAAGCTGTATCATCCTAATGTTGAAAATACTTATATTCTATTGAACCAACTAAGTAAAAACCCTACACAAATTTCCATTTTGGATCTCTTGCATATGTCTGAATTCCATAGAACTATTTTGAACAACCTTTTACAAGAATCAATTGTTCCCAAAGACATAAATCCTAAAGATTTTCAAACACTAGTGGGACACTTATCTTCATTTTGATAGCTCACATTTGATCAAAAAGACATGTCCACCCTAGGTATGAGCTATAACAACCCACTATATATTGTGGTCATCATTGAAAACCATAAGATCAAGTAGGTTCTTATAGATAATGGTTCAGGGTTGAACATAGTGTCCCTCAAACTGGTACAGATATTGGGCTACACTATGAAGGACATTCAACTAGATATGATCACCATAAAGGCTTATGACAACATCGAGAGGGAATCTTCTAGTACCATTTACTTGTTGATCATTATTGGGTCTGCTTCTCACCACACATTATTACATATTATGGACATTGAGATAACTTATAACATAATTTTTGTTCATCCTTGGATCTATGAAGTACAGGCCATTCCATCCACATTGCATCACTACCTTAAGTTTCCCCACGATGGGATCAAGGTTACTATCCTCGTTGATCTATAGCCTTATCAGTATTGCAAACATCTAGAGGTTGAGTATTATAATTATAACTATTGTCCTAGTTCTAAATTTGTCATAAATAAGAATAAGGAGATAGTTTCACATCCACCACCATCTAATTATATCAACTCTAGTGACCTTACATCCACTTCAGCTAATTCATTCCCTACAACTCTAGCAAAACATGTTTTTATAGAAGATGTGGGCATTTCCACATATTGTTTTAAGGATGCCTTCCATTTTGCTAAGTTTTCAAAGTCTCTTAAAACATTTAGTAAACCTAAACCTTCCAAAATCCCTAACAGACCTAACTTGATCTATAAATAGAAGAAAGAATAGCAGAAACCACCTATGGTATTTATACCTATTACTTTGCCAAAATAGGATCGAGGGGCTTTCACAAAAGGAAACTGGTTATATTATGATGGTATTATTGATTGCTTTCAGAATATAAAATATCCTATCCCTAATCAGATCATGGATAATTTTGATTATACAAGAAAAGGCCTTGGCCCATGAGCACAAGGAATCCTGAAACCTTTATTAGTTAGAGTACCTAATTTAAATCATGGTCTCAGATTTATACTGCCTAAGGGTGACCTCATGACTTTTGATAGTGATTCTTATGAATCACCTAGCAACGAGACTCTTGGTAATGACATAACATCCTATTATAGCCTTTTTTATGAGCTTTTTGAATCAGATTTATTTGATCAAAATGTCATTATGACCTTAACACCTTATTATTCCCTAAGCCTTTGCCATCCTGAACTCATTGATTGGAACTAAAAAAATTTGATAGTATACCTTGATGAATTTCAAAATGAAGAATCAATTCCTGAATATATGGGCCTAAGAGATAGATTGCCCATTGGTGATCATAAACAAAGTTTTAATTTTACATTGGATCCTTCTACCTAATTTGGAGTGTAGGAAAACTTTCTTGGTCATAACAAAGATAAAACATTGATATCTTTGGGTGAAAACCTCTTTGAGGTGCTCATTGATCATGGAAAAAGTAAAGATAAAGACAAGCCCTCGAGTGAAAACCTATTTCAAACACTCTTAGATGGAAAAAATTTCTTATCCCCAAAGGATGCTTAAGGTCCATCAAGTCCTAGCTCAATATCAAGTACAAGCATCTCTTCAGAACAATGAAAAATGTTTGAGCATCTCACTCTTGAGTTTCTTTATATTTTTGCTACATGGTAGTTACATGAGATGGCAGATTTAGATTCATCACATAATCCATAGCTTTGGGAGGAATAATAACAAATTTTAGTAGAAAAAGATGATCATGATTACATATTACCTACTATTCTTGAAGATGATTCTACACTTCTTGTAGAAAACATAGCTAAAGTGAACCTGAGTGTTAGAGGTATAATCATCAAGAGGGGGGTGAATCAGTTAGCCTAGATAATCCAACTTCACTTTCAATCCTTTTACATTATTAATCAATTAACACAAGTATTCATGATCATACACATAATTCATAACAATGAACAAGAGAAGCAATGCAAAATCAATCACATAACACATGACATATGTGGGAAACCCTCTTGGGGGAGAAAACTCACTGAAACCTGTAATTGGACTACTATCCTATAATAACAAGAATAAATTTAGACCAGATGCAACTAATAAAGGTACTAATATCCCTTATTTAGTGAGACAATAAACCCACAAGGTGATACCACACATGTCTAGCTGAGTTGCAACAACAACTAGACCTTTAGTAAGTTTCACCTTGTAAGGAGGCTATAACCCCATAGATGTTGAGTTGCCACAACACCACCTATGAACACATCCACCTATGAAATGATGTATTCAACTCCTGATGATGGACCTCTGATTATCACTCTTCACCTTTGCTCATACTCAATCTATAAGAGCACTATTCTACCAACAAAATTATGACCTACAGATCATACCAAAATTCATCAATCTATTATACTCTTCAACTCATACACTAGGCACCCACCCCTTCCTTCATTTCACAACACTATGATCTCAAATACAAATTCCACACACAAGTCTCTATCAAGTCTAGAAACCATCACATTTGGTTTCATTATTTATAGATCATTCATGATCATCACCATCTTAATTAGCCAATAAGCATGCCTTAACCCTTAATGCATCTATCTCATCAAGACACAACTCAATACCATCGGCATAAGTAGGCCAAAGCATCTATGGGTCACCCTTAAGTAGCTACACCATTCAATTAGGGCCTTGTAGCTCTTATAGGTCTCATGGAGACGTATTCACCCATTTATCACATCATCAAGCAAAACAATAAAGTAGGACCACTTATCAATGCATAAGTCCACTCTACTTGACCCCTTTGTTATTTTCAAATGCTCATAGTCATCATTGCACTCTTCTATGCAAGCTCAAATAACTCAAACATTAGACTTGTTCATAAAGACACCATGAATGAACACACAGTCAAATTCTTAAGTTTTGTTCATACTCAAGATAGATTGATAATACTAAAAAAATCCATATAAATCATCCCCATGAAGTCTATAACTTTTCCAATCGCTAATTCATCATAAAACATCAAAACAACATCTCCACAAGCTCAATTATCCTTATCGAGTCACTTACAGTCCATGGTCAAAAATAAAATCAGTTTTTAAGCTTAATATATTTTATTTTACATATATTCAAACCTACTAACTAGGTTCATTAGATTCACCATGGAGTCCTCTTCAACTTTGCTTTTTATAGCACATTTGAATTCATCCTAGATCAAAAGTTATGGACAAAATACAGAGCACTAGTTTTCCCTTTGTTAAATTCAAATATTCAAATGCAAATGTTCATAGTTAAACCTTAGAGACTATGCTATCATCTCATGTCCTTGTTACTTTGAACAATCACACACCATCAATCTTATTGTAAGGAGCTCAAGCTTTAATAATGTTAAACTTCAAATAGGCTGACCACTTTGACTCCACTTGCACCGTCGATCTCAATTGCACGATTAAACATGAACCATTAGATCCTTATCCTTTACCTTTGATCAACATTAAATAATCTCCCTTCTTACCATCTTGCTCAACATGCACCATTATATCAAACTTGTATGATTGCTAGTGTACCATTGGATCTTTATTTGGTCCTAACCTTTTACTCTATTAACCAATGAACACTTTGACCCATTTGACTTACTGCATGTCATAGATATAGATGTATAAACTCTCATGAACTATTGGATCTCCATATGGTCCTGATCTTTAATATCATGCAAAAATGATTATGGGTACCATTGCCTATCTACTTGTAAGGTCAACTTTGCACCTCCATATCTTTTGCTTTGCTCAAGCACATGTTCTAAAATTTGGACCATATGATCCCCTCATATAGGAGAATCCAACCATGTGTCAATCTACTCCTAGAACCCTCACACATGTGATATAAAATGACATTAAAATTATCACTCAAATTTTTATCTTATGGAGCCAACTATGTCATGAACTGTCTGAAAAGACCAACTTTACACATGCATAGCTTTTGTCACGCTTCAGTACTTGACCTCAAAGTTAGCATACATCAACTAGGCACAAAATTGAACAAACTCATATGATCACCTTCTCTTGAAACATCCACATGTTTGAGATATACCATCAAAAAAATTTCTACTCATTTTTTCTTGCCACATTGCAAATTTGGCTAAGTATGAGAAAACATTGTCAAAATGCTTGAGAGCCCAACTTTGCACTTGCATATCTTTTGTTGTGATTTATCGCTAGACTTGAGACTTTTTTCATAGAAAATAGGGACTAATTTTATCACAACCATATGACCAACTCCTTTTATTCATCCACATGTGTAAATTATGGTGTCAACAAACTATCTACTTAGATTTTTTGCCACTAGTCCCAAAAATGTCTAGATGAAAACAATGATCAACTAGATGAAATCCACTCATACACACAAGCACTCAAAGCATATAAAACTTTTGATATGACCCATTTCACATGCTTAAATCACCATACTCATCCTTAAACATCTCTAGCCATGCCAAAAGTGAAGATCAACCAAGCCTCCTTCAAGCATACTAGTACAAGCACATTACACACTTTGTCATTGTCACTTAGACTATCAAGGCATTTCATCCACTCACCTAGACACCTATAAGACATCATCATGACATCATTGATAACTCTCCAACACTAAGAACATATGATGATCCAAAAAAAATTATCTTAGAGCTTCCCTTACTGAAGTAGCATTTGAACACATTATATCCATTTTGATGGATTTCATTGATATTTTTGCATGGCATATTCAAACATGCCAGGCTTAGACCCTCAGTAATGAATCACCTTGTTATTTATCCAAATTCCGAGATAGTTAAACATAAATTGAAGAAGATGCATCCACATATCGCTCTATTAGTAAAATCCAAATTGGAAAAACTATTAAGAACAGGCTTCATTAGACCATTGGACTCTTCTGAATGGATATCAAACATAGTTCCAGTCACTAAGAAGCCATAGGGTATACATCTTTGCACATATTTTAGAGACATCAATAAAGCATGCCCTAAAGATGATTTTCTTTTGCTCAACACCAACATGATCATTGATTTTTCTGTTGGGTACGAGATGTTATTCCTCATGGACTTTTTGGATATAATCAGACCAAGATAGCCCAAGCAGATCAACACAAAATTGTGTTCACTACTCCATAGGGAAAATTCTATTACCAAGTCATACCATTTGGCTTGAAGAATGCTAGAGCCACATATCAATGTGAAATAATTGTCATCTTCCATGACATGATGAAGGATATTATTGAGGACTATGTTGATGACATTCTATCAAAATCAAGAACACGTGTTGGACATCCTAACATTCTATGAAAAATCTTTGAGGGGATTCATAAATATAAAGTCTACATGAATCTTATGAAGCATGTCTTCAGCATCACTTCAAGGAAATTTTTAGGTTTTATTATATCACAAAGAGGGATTAAAGTTAACCCTATTAAGGTCAAGGCTATTGTTGAAATGCCTCCACCTTCAAATCTTAAATAGATATGAAACCTACAAGGAAATATCCAATCTATACGTAGGTTTATTTCTTAATTGGCAGATAAGTGCCACCCATTTACACATCTCTTGAACAAATGGGTCACATTTCAATGGGTTAAAGACCATTAGTGAGTATTTGTGAATCTCAAGACATATTTGGCCAACCCACCAGTTTTGAGACTGCCAACACCTGGACAACCACTGCTTCTTTACATATCAGTCACTGAGCATTCATTAGGAACACTTTTGGCCCAACATAATAATCAAGGTAAAGAACATGCAGTCTATTATTTGAGCCACACACTAGTGGCTTATGAACATAATTATACGCCTATTAAGGAGTGTTTAGCTATGGTGTTCTCTTCCCAAAATTTACAACACTATATGCTGAAAAATAAAATAATTATCATCGCTAAGGTGGATCCTCTCAATTTTTTATTATCCAAAGCAGCTCTCACGGGTTGTATGGCCATTTGGTTTGTGCTCTTACGCAAATTTGATGTTGAGTATCAAAATCAAAAATCTATCATGAGGAAGGTTATTATCAATTAACTAGAAGAAGCCCCTATTATAGGCACTCAACCACTCAAATTTGACTTTCTAGATGATTCTATCATGGCAGTAAAAGAAGTGCAACATGAACTTGAACAATGGAAGCTATATTTTGATGTTTATTTCACTTCTCGTGCATCTAGAGCTGGTATATTTTTTATTACACCATAAGGGGATTTGATTCCCAAAGTGTTTCACATCAATTTTAATTGTACCAACAATATGGTTGAGTATAAGGCACTTATTACAAGATTTCATCTTGTAGTTCAGTGGGATATTCAACATTTAATGGTCTATGGTGATTCCCAATTGATCATCAATCAAATCACTGATCAGTATCAAACTAGAGATGACAAGCTTGTACCTTATAAGCTCATTGTTGATAATCTCAAAGTTCATTTTAAATCTTTATAGTTTGAACAAGTTCCAAGATCCAGCAACAAATTTATCGATATAATGGCAACAATTGGGTCTATGATACAGATTGATGGTGGTGCTAAAGAGTATCAATTTTTGATTGAAAATATTTTATAGCCTGCACATATTATGCTAGATTTATAAAGGGTATGTGACATTGATGGTCCTAATACCCCACCTAAATTGCCTTGGTATCAAGACTATTATAATTATCTCTTTGATCATGTTTTTCCACCTAACTCATACATAACAAACATAAACTATTCCTTGACCGTCTAGCCCATTATACCCTCCTTGGAAACACACTTTATCATAAAGGCTATGATGGAATGCTACTTCATTATTTAGCTTCAGGGGAATCCAAGCTAGTGCTTAAGGAGGTTCATGAAGGAATGTGTGGGGCCCACACTAATGGTGTAGTATTAGATAAAAATCCCCTCATAATAAGTTATTATTGGTAAAAAATAGAGACAGATGCTTGAAATTATGTGAGGAAGTGTGTTCTTTATCAACAACATGGAAATTTGATACACACACCTTCCTTACCACTATAATCTATCACAACACTATGGTCATTTTCTACTTAGGGCCTTGATTTCATTGAAAAAATAAACCCTACATCTTCATATGACCATAAACAAATTTTAACTGCTATTGAATACTTTACTAATTAGATTGAGGCCATTCCTCTCATTTATGTCACTGGGAAGCGGATAGCCAAATTTATTTATTACCATATCATCTATCGATATGGCATCCTAGTTCGTATTATATCTGATGATGGTAGATCATTTGTAAATAGAGATGTAAAATACCTTTGTGAAAAATTCAAAATCAAGCACAAAAAATCCATGCCATATAATCTGCAAGGCAATGAACAAGCTGAGGCATCAAACAAGACCATTGTAGCCATTTTAACAAAGATTGTCAATGATGTTGGCCGTAATTGACACTTGCAAATATTTCTTGCCCTTTGGGCTTATCAAACTAGTCATCAAACCCCTACAGGAGACATTCCATACTCCCTTGTTTATGGCACATAAGCTATTATCTCGATTGAGATCAAACTTCCTTCATTTCAAGTATCTTTGGATCATATTGAAGACGACAAGGAATATAGAGTCTTAAGGTTACAAGAATTAGAACTTATTGGTGGTAAGCATTTGGCTACCCTAGAAAACTTATAATCCTATCAGAATAGATTATGGATAACCTACAACAAGTGCATTCTTCCTTGGGAGTTTGAGATTAGTGATTTGGTCTTGAAATAGAACCGGAAGAACACAAATGTTGAACGCAAGATAAAAGGCAAGTTCCAACCTAATTGGTTGGGACCATATGTTATCAAGGTAAACTATAGATCAAGGGCATATCAACTGGCTAATCTAAATGGTGAAAAAAATCTAGAGCCCATGAACATTGTGCATCTTAATAGGTTCTATGCTCGATAGCTTAGAACCATTATCTACAAGACCCGTTAATTGGGGGAAACTTATGCTGAAGTATTTTATCCTACCTTTATATCCTAAACCATCTTCTCATGGACCATATTCTTTGTTTTGACCTATTCTAGATTATTCTTTTGAGAATAATATTATTTTCATGACTCTGGATAGTAAAATCTTTAGACCGTTAGCACTCTAAACACATTTTATCCCACCCTGGACCATTCTCTTTTGGACCCTATTCATTTTGTATCGTTCTCTTTGAGAACCACATTTTTTTCATGTCTTGGGTTGTTATAACCTGAACATATTTTATCCCTTGACCAATTATGATCCTGATTATGACTTATAGGCACTATGGACACAATCAATTCCAGTTCTATAAAATAGATCAGCTTGGACAATATTTTGCATCTTCTTCTATAGATAAGTGAACATGGATACTGCAGTGTATATTTTTTGCATGTTACATGGTTCCTCATATTTATCTAGCACTGCATATTATTCTATTATTTTTCTACTTTTGAGTAGACATTGTTGCCTTGTCAGGATCCTCACTCTTGTTGATTTACGAGCATGAGCCATTGCAGCCAGTTTAGCTATTATTGGAACTTATACTTTTGGATGATCATCTCCTTGACTAGTTCGTGACACTGGACAATTGTGCATATTTTATCCCAAAAACATAAAAAAACATTAGAAAACTATCCATAAAATAACAAAAGCATTATCTTACACTTTTTTTTATAATCTGATCTCCACGTTCTTGCCATTTTACAAGTAATTGTCCCACATGCTTTCCATTTTTCAAGACCATTCTCATTTGTCCCATCTTCCCATTTCTTTTATAACATTAATCAAGTTTTTCTAGTCATCACTTTTTCTTCTATCCCACTTCTTGGAAGAACTACATTTGGCCTGAAGTTCATGTTAGACCATGTGTCCATGGAACTATGTAGGCAGCATCCACTTGTCTTATACATCTGGAGTCATCTCGGCCACCCCCTTCCTTTTCTTCTCTCTCCCCATTTCTTCTATGTTGTTTCCCTATAATTTGGGGGAAACTTTGTGTCTTTATTCTTATTATGTAGTTATAAAAAGTAACACCTCTACTTCACGTGTTTGAACAATTATTTTTAAACCAAATTCACATGGTTTTTTATTTGTGTGTTTATTTGATTTTTATTGGTGTTTGGTTGTGTTTTCTTGTCTCTTAATTTTCATTCTTTCCTTTGGTTATTTATTCTTGGTCTTTTGTTTTGTTGTTTGGTCTTATTTTTTTGTTTTGTTTTCCAATTACATCTTAATGGTCCACATGAATCTTGATTATTCATATCTTGATCTCATGTTATTAAAATGTTATTCCTTTGTTTTTATACATTCTTGTTCCTACTTAAGTCTTGATTGTGCATATCTTGATTTTAAGTTGGTTCATTTATGTTTTTTTTTTTGTTTGTTTTTATTTAAATATAAATGGTTGTAACTCTGGTATTTTTAGTTCTTATTATTAACCTTAGTTATAAACATTCACATTTGAATTGGCTCAGGACAGGTGAAATGTCATGTCATTGTGAGTTACTCATACTTATGATGCATAATTTCATTTTGCTATAGCAAGCACTATATGCTTTGGACTCAAGTCTCAACATCGATGCATCTTCGATGAACATCTCTCAAGAATATGAATGAAACTAGGTACCAATGGCTTATCTCACACCCAACTCCATGCAAGATGTGTATCTCTTGGCATGCATCATGATTCTAATCAAACACTAGTTAGTTTTTTTGATCCCTCATTCCATTATCTCTCACTTTTGGGTGAACTACATTTGATTGAGGTCCATTTGGACTATATAAGCAGAACTTGGATACATGATGTATCTCAGGTCAGCTTGACCATATTCATTATTCTTTTCATATCTTTCATCACTTTGTGCATCCTTGTATGTTTGGTTTTTTATGGATACTACAACCATTACACCATTTAATCTATGTTTGCACCCACTCATTTTAATCTATGTAGTAGGTTATATCCTTGATCTATTGCTTGCCAATTTTTTGTAACATGTCATAACATTTGAACCAATCGTTGAATCAAATCATCCCTACATGGGCAAACCATTCCTTATCAGTGATCAAAATCAGCCCTATTAGGGTAAAATTGTTTATTATATGATCATATCTGCTCTAATGGAGCACATTAGTATCTCCTCTCTTTGGAGACATGATTCTTCTTTTCTTCTAATTACAAGATCTATGGACTTTTACCCTCATTCTAACAATATTTTAGTGTGCAACTTGTCTTGGGATTGATCATTCTGTAAGCATGTAACTTGCACCCTAGCTTTGGATGTATTCAAAGTGTGTCGCTTATATTTTTGGATTGTATCATTCTCATTCCACCTATCCTTGGGGCCATTTTGATATAATTATATTATGATCATTGATGGAATAAACATGTGCAAGCATTAGCTCGTTTGGATTTAATCTGTTCCACAAGTTAATCTCACTTTCTCTCTTTTTTTGAGAGTCTGTCCTTCTCTTTCATCCTAGTATGTCCTCTCGAGGGGGAATCATGGGTTATTCCTAACTTATTCTTAACAATTATTTTCTTTGAAAAGACATTTTTTCATATGGATGTCTTGATACATCTTTTCAAATAGGGGGAAAATGTAAACATCCAATTCCTAACACTATAGTGTTAAAATTGTCAATCTTACTTGAAATTTGTGAAAACACATAATTTGGGCCAATATCACTTAAATGTGCTAAATGGTTAGAGCTTGTCGTATACAAGTGCCGATTTAGGATAATGTATCCCTAAATGGGGTAATGCATTTTATGTGATTATTAACTTTGATCAAATCATTTTTGAGTCAAAATGATGAAAATGCATTTTAATGCTCAAGATCACTCTTTTCCTCTAATTTGAAAGCACATGACTCGTGCATGTGTGATTTTGTGTTGACAATGCCCTAAATAGAATGATGGTATGTATGCAACTAACATCACCTTCTAATTCCTCTCCAGTCAAATTATGACCCAATAATATGACTTTTTGACCAGTTTGATTAATGAAATGCACCAATTTTTAAAGAATTGCACTAAAATTGATTAATCTTACTTAGGCAAATTAAACCAAATTATGATCTTAAGTAAGAATTCCATGGAAGTTATTAAATATTTATTTATTTTAAATTGATTTCTATTAACTACATCATCAAATGACGTGATTAATGGGGTGGCATTCATAATCCATAAATGAAAAAATATATCATAATTATGGCTTCCCATGCCTCTTTAATGTCTCTTCCTCCCAAATATTTATGAGGATATTTATGGATTTTATTTACATAATTAGATTAATTACGGCCACACATTTTCATCTTGAGATGGAAGGTCATGGTTGATCTTGATCAATTTGGAAAATCTATAAATAGGAGGGCCTAGACTACTTTGATTAAGCTTCATTTGTGTAAACTTATAATGTAGGATTCTCTCTATAAGCCATTTGAGTATAGTTTGATAATGTTTTATTTATAATAGGATAACTTCATTGATAGGCATAAACTTGATTTTATATCATGAGCCTAGTTTAGTTGGTGTTCTTGAGATGGTAGAGGAGCTTGGCCTTGCACCATTGTTGAAGACTTGAACACCAAATCAAGGAGAAAAACACGCTTTGAGCCACATTTGGGTGATGGGAAGCTCTTGGTAAGGTAACTTGTGTTTGTTTTCTTTCATTTGCTCTTAATTATTATTTGCACACCCCATTGAATAGGTTAGCCTAAATTGTTAGTTCTCTATGAATTTTTCTTGGTGTTCATGACTAATGTTTGATCTAACCATCTTTGTAATCCATCTCTACACCTTGCACTAGGTGTTACACTGACCTTATTTCTTATAAACTATGGATATGTTGGATCAATTAAATCTAACCTTTATCATGGCCATTGTCTCTTTTATCTTTGAAATTTTCATACAAATAAATTATCACATTTGATTTTAACTATCACATGTGGCATCTTCTAATTACACGACCTTCATGAGGTTCTAATTTTAATTTACTTATGACCTTTTCAATACTTAATCATAGAGTGATAAATTGTAATGTCTTTGTTTTTCGAGTAATAGCATTAAATTAAATTAATTATTTATAAAGTTTTCCAAATAAATTAAACCATAAGGATAACTTTATTTTAATTAATTTAATTAAAGTGACTAAAATAAAAATAATAAATATTATAAAGTCACTTTATCAAATATAATAAAGTCACTTTATTAAATATTATAAAGTCAATTTATTGAATAAAGTGTTCTTCTAGAAGCTTGAGGAGGTTACATTGGATTCTTCTAAAAAACTCAGCTGAGCCTTTAAAAAAAGATGAGAGCAAGTCATTTGGACATCTTGATTTTGACATTTTTTATTATATTTTTTAGGATAACTTTTGTTTGCAAGTTCAACATGCCCTAGGATGAAAACCCTTGGGTAGAACGGTTGTGTGGTCGAAAACCTATTCATCCTTTTTCGATGGATTCATTTCAAGATTCACAATTGAGCTTTATTGATCAATTTGGAGATTTGAAGCTTCATAGAATAATTTGTTGTAGAATTCAGAGGAGCATATTTTTATATCAAATATTCAGATCAAATTTGAAGAAGGATTTTTTGGTGAGTTTTGGAGGCATATTGATTAGGGTTTGGCCCTAGGGTTTGAGCACCACCTTTTAAGATTGTAGTAACCTCATACTTGAGGCAATTTGTGGAGATTATAGTTGCTAGGGTTTAGAGAGTATATTTAGTTTAAAACAACAGCAGATCAATCATCTTCCAGCATTGTTGAAGATTGTAAATTGGTGCATGTATTTAGGGTTTCATCTTTCATTTGAAGCGCCTACCATTGGAAGAAATTTGAGGTTAATTTCATCATTGTATATACTGTTGATTTTTATCAGACTTTTGTACATTATTGCAGTAGTATTTATATTGTATTTGATGCTCATTTCACGCCAATAGTGTGAAGAGACAATTTAGGTATGTGTATCTGATATTCATGTCTTCAAATATTTAATTTGAACAACAAAATCTATCGCTATTACAAGTTATATCAGAATGTTAAACTTTATATCAAACCTGATATACATTGTAACCAGTCATGGCATGATGCATTTTCTATGATGGTTTATGTCAATATTTGAATTACAAGTTATTGGTTTTCTTCTCTAGAAATTGGTATATGTATTTGCTCCTAATATCTATCCAAACAAGCACAAAACAACATCATATCAATCACAGGTCAACATACGTGCCATTTGTTTGACAAAATACCAAGTTGGAAAAACTAAAAAAATTGGCAGAACTATTAGGGGTTCTTACAGTGGTATTAGAGTTGTGCATCCTGCCAACCTGAGGGGTTAATGGGGAAAAGTTGTTTCAGATTGCTTGTTAAGTAACCAACACTCATCTATCTCAATTTCAGGAGATTGTTGGTTTGGGAAAGATTAATTCTATGCAGAAATTGATGACAGAATTTATGTAGGCCTGGCAAGAATATCAAAAGAATCTAACAACATTGTTAGAACATCCTAAAATATTAGAACCTCTTTTTGCAAAGGAAAGGAAAGCAGACACTAAGATAAATAATTGTAACACTACATAAGAAAAATAAAAGGAGAGAGGAAAGAAAGAATAATATAAAGCCACAAGTTCTCTTCAGCCTTATGAGGACAAGGATGAAGGAGAGTCACCTATTGAAGGTAAAAATGAAGAGCACATGAAGATTGAATAAGATACTGCCATGGAGATTATCAAACCAACCATATTAGATTAGCTACAAGAAGGTATGAGTTCATTTGATATTCCTCTAATTAATCCTAGCATTGCTTCATCACCCTTACCTCATCTTGGCGAGGAATCAAATTATGGTTTGGGTGTCTTTGAGATGGATGTTGTTCATACATATGATGGAAATTCAAAAATTTCAATATGTGGTGAACAAAGAGGTTTGGATAAGACTGACTTGACATTGCAAGATATGGAGGATCAATTAGGGGTTAAAGAGGTCATAACTGTACATACACTTTCTAGATCAGCCATTGAGGAAGATCATGATTAATTTTATGGTGACCCTTTTATAGAGCATGATGATACCCTAGTTTTTACACACAGATGTAATGGAGAAGAGGCCAAGAAGGAAGTTGATTTGGAGTTGCATGATTATGAAGACCAATCAAAATTTTGCATGAAGGTGTTAGGTCTCATAAGTCACATCCTTTGGAAGGTCAACTAAGGGTAAATGAAGGTATGTTTATGGCAGCTCTAACCCATTTTGATCATGTTCATAAGATGATGGTAGGTTTGTGTTGGAAGGCTCTAAGGAATCATGATGGTTTTGATGGAGGTCCATCTCTTGCCAACTTGCACAAACTCAAGAAGGCTTTGGTGGTAGCAAAATCAAACTACCTACACTTACTTATGGATAGAGATCATCTCCTCACACTTAGTGAGATATACTTTGATGCCTTGATAAGAATGAGAAGAAAAGAAGATGAGGTGGATAAGCTTTGTGAGGATTTGAGCATGGCATACTCTTCATCATACATAACAGAATTTTAAACTTATATGACAGCCACATCTGATAAAAAATAATGCAACATGATGATGGCAAAACATGGAAACATGGAAGAAGGACTTGAAGGGTCCTATGATGAATTCATGAAGGTAGAAGAGACACATACACATGAAGATTCAGCTTGCATCCATGGGATAAATTTTGTGACACAAGGTACACTTAATTTTCACTTGGAGACATCTCTTGGACCATCACTTGTTGATATATATCCACTTATGGGAAGAGAGATGATTGAAATTAAGGAAGACATCACACTTGGGCATGAGGTAAGGACTAATTTTCTAATGTATGACAGTAGTCCCTTATCTTTATATCATCATGATATAACAACCAAGAGGATCAACCTTGAGGCTTGTGAATTCCCTTTGGAGACTCATGATAGATCAGCACTTGATGCAATAAGGAGGAAGAAGATGTGTGAGGTGAATGAAGACACTATGGAAAGGTATGATAGTTGTTCTGATTTTCTAATTTGGAACATCAGTCTTTGGTTTTTTCATAATCTTGAGTTGGCAGCGCCTACTCATGAGGATGATAGTAAGAAGTCTTCTTTTATTGTTGGCATTCATTTGGGAGACAAACACAAGGTATCATTTGTGTGTCCAAAACACAAGAAGACCAAGTTAGTATAGCATGACATGGTAGAGACAAAGAAGATTCAAAGCATGTGGCATATGAGGAATTAGCCTTGCATGGTGGTTAAGCAAGTGGAGCAATCAGGTTTGAGAGATATACGTGATGCAGATGTGGTTTGGTCTTTAACCATTCATGGAGAGTTTGATTATGATGAATCTCATCATGTTGATGACTCTTTGGTAGAGTTTACAGCTTCCCTACTTCAAGAATTTTTGATAGGAGATAGTTGTTCCACCTCATGGAACATGGATTTCTTACATAGCTTTTGGAGGACAACAGTTGTTTGAGCATTTGGAGAAGAGTTGCATCATCTCCTCATCATTGGAAAGTGGCATAGGGTTGATACTCTATCATCCTATGACATTGGTGGTATTATTTGCATCCACATAGGTTGGAATTTCAATCTTGAGATTGTGGTTATGTTCCATATCAACAACCAAGGAAGAGTTGTTATACATTTTCTTGCACCTATAATGGGTATTCTTCACATCCATGGGAGATCTACAGGAGTTGGAGAGTGGTTTTGTATTGCTAGCACTTTGAGATGCTTCCATCTCCTCATGTTGGACGGATGTAAGGATGTGGTGATTTGGGATCCAGGTGGTAACTTGCTTGGCACATCATTTCGT
This sequence comes from Torreya grandis, assembly GCA_037957365.1. Lineage (NCBI taxonomy): Eukaryota > Viridiplantae > Streptophyta > Pinopsida > Cupressales > Taxaceae > Torreya > Torreya grandis. Next base: position 589,252 of record JARHVA010005858.1, read on the forward strand.
TTGGATCTAGATGAGTTGCTTCATAGGGTAATGTAGAGAGATAGACTTGTTGATTTCAGTTGTATTAGAGTGGAGCAACGGATTATTGGTGGAGCATTCTTGAGATTGATATGGGATCTTGGGGATTGGCTTTGGCATTCAGGTATCGATTGCTTAGGACAAGCAATCTCTGAGAAGGGAGGACTGTAATGTCCTCATTTTTTGAGTAATGACATTACATTAAATTATTTCTTTATAAAGTTATCCAAATAATTTAAATCATAAGGATAACTTTATTTTAATTAATTTAATTAAAGTGACAAATAATAATTATTATTATTATTATAAGTCACTTTATTAAATATTATAAAGTCACTTTATTAAATAAAGTGTTCTTCTAGAAGCTTGAGGAGGTTACATTGGATTCTTCTAGAAGACTCCGCTAAGACTTTAAAAAGAGATGAGAGCAAGTCATTTGGTCATCTTAATTTTGACATCTTTTATCAAATTTTCTGGGAGAACTTGTGTTTGCAAGTTCAACGTGCCCTAGGATGAAAACCCTTGGGTAGAACAGTTGTGTGGACAAAAACCTATTCAGCGTTTTTGGGTGGATTCATTCTAGGATTCACAATTGAGCTTTATTGATCAGTTTGGAGATTTAGAGCTTCATGGAATAAGTTGTTGCAAAATTCAAAGGCGCATATTTTTATATCAAATATTCAGTTCAGATTTGAAGAAGGATTTGTTGGCAAGTTTTGGAAGCATATTGACGAGGGTTTGGCCCTAAGGTTTGAGCACCACCTTCTAGGATTGGAGCAACCTCATCCTTTGAGGCAATTTGTGGAGATTATTGGCTACTAAGGTTTGGAAAGTATATTCAATTTGGAACAATAGCAAATCAATCCTCTTCTGGCATTGTTAAATATTGTAAATTGGTGCATATAACTAGGGTTTCATCTTTCATTTAGAGTGCCTACCATTGGAGGAGATTTGAGGTCGATTGCATCATTGTATATACTGTTGATTGTTATTAGACATTTATGCATTATTACAGCAATATTTATATTGAATTTGATGTTCATTTCATGCCAATAGTGTGAAGAGGCAATTCGGGTATGTGTATATGATATTCATGTCTTCAAATCTTTAATTTAAACAACAAAATCTATCATTTTTACAAGTTATATCAGACTATTAAAAATTATATCAAACCTGATATACATTGTAACCAATCATGGTATGATGAATTGTCTATGATGGTTTATGTCAATATTTGGATTACGAGTTATTGGTTTGCTTCTCTATAAATTGGTATATGTATTTTCTCCTAATATCTATCCAAACAAACACCAAACAAACACCAAACAAGCACAAAACAACAGCATATCAGTCACAGGTCAGCATACATGGCAACCTCCCTTAAGTCATAAGGTTATGAATTGCATGGGATGCACAAAATCACCTTTATATTTGAAATGTCTTTTAACTTCACATAAATTTCTACATATAAAATTGTATAAAATTATATTCTAACATTCTTTTCTTAAATGTAACTATTCATTGCCTCACTTTTAATACACACATATTTCTCAAAACAAATATATTATTCAACTTTTAAAAAAGAATCCTCTTTTGATTTAGTTGATAATTTTTTAATATTAAAAATATTAAATAAGATAAATAAAAACCTATAATTATTTCCTTAAATTAGTTCTGCTTTTTATTAATTTCAAAGTAGAAATAAAGAACAAAATATTATTATTTAGACTTACCCATTTTCAAGGATTTTTATGATTATATAGGAGATTTGGCCAACATTATTTTTCTTTACAAATATTCTAATTTTTCACTTATAAATAATAAGCTATTACATTTTTACAAGGCAATCAATATCATAGAACATAAGCAATGATCTTTGTGATTTCTATCACTTTAAAAGAATAATGGGTTATTCTCTATGTTTATAAACATTCTAAAATTCATATGAATTAAAATGGGAAAGAGTTACACATGGATTAAGTAAGTAACAACAATCGATTTAAGGTGAAAAATATTAAGAGCACTACAAGACAAACTAATAAGAAAGTTATCAATCAATAGAGGATGGTTTCATAATAGCACAAAATGAAAATAAAATATACAAAGGTTAAAAGAATAACACCTTAAAATAGGGTTCCCAAAATTCATAACTACTTAAAATCCAATCATTGTCGCATATAATTACACACATTAATAAATAAACTTATATAAATCATAAAGGCATTTAACCCCACAAATAAAAATATCTCTTAAAAACACCAACCCCAAAATTATACATCTTCTATCAATATCCTAATAGAATTCTCTACACTACATAATTGCAATACTAATCCCACTAAATATAAATATACTTCCAAACACAAAACTTTATTCTTTTCCTTTTTTAACCCATCCAAAAAAAAAAAATACACCAAATAAAAACATAATATAAAATATATATAAATAAAATAAAATAAATAATCCAACCCCACAATTACAAATAGATCCATATATCATTAACTTTAAATTCATTTTTCAATCAAAAGAAATAGCACAAAACATAAGAGTTTGGCACAATAACGAAGGTTACCTTTTATACACGGCTGTAATGCTTCCGTGTTCACAATCTGCACTTCCAATTCTCTCTTCCTCTTTCTTTTTATCCTCTTTCCCAAGTGTTTTTTTGGTAACTTATATATATACTTATCAACTAGTTTTATCTTCTTCAAAGCGGACGGTATCCTTAAACCTCACTAAACATCAATTGTGAACCAATACCCTGAGTTTATTTTTATTCTTCTATTTATTTGCGAAATATCAAAGGAAATGTTCAATTAATCGAAGATATTTACAAACAATAAATAGAGTCACTTATTCGAAGATGACTTTTTATATTGAGTATTGTTTACAAATTATGGATGGAATTATCATCTAACCTAACTATCTTGAACATAGTTGGAAGTAGTCATATGGGTTGTGGTTTCCTATTAAGTATGTGTTTGTTAGTTTCCACTAGTTACATGTGGAGACAGACCAACATGTCCCTTATCAAAATGTGACGAGACATCTAAATGTCTACTCAATGTATGAAATCAAATAATTCATATTTACATATCATATTTATCTTGAGAACCATGGGAGTTACATTTTTTATAAAAATGATAAGGGGATTCATTATTAAAATTATTTTTGTACCCATATCAAATGTGTTTTACATGTTTTCTTTATGAATTTGTTACAATTGGATGAAAGAAATTACGGAGGCGTTCTCAAAATATAAAGTACATTACCTCATTTTTACATATAAGAATTTCAGTGAAACATCTCTATATGAAAATATAGGAGTTCCCAAATGTTGTAGCTCATGTATAAAGTACATTGCTTCTACTTCTCAGCAAGAAGGGATTTTTAATTGTCTTAATCCTCAACAAGAGGATTGGGCATTGCTTCACATCATTAAATCCTCTGTAATTCAAGTTGATTCTTAATAAGAGGCTCTAATGAAGATGTTGTGCTTCTCTCTATGTAACTTTTCCCCTTAGTCTAAGGTGGATTATATCTTGCATTAACATTTTGAGGTGACGAAGATAATATTATATTCCTCTATTAGATCTCACTCACATCTTCACAACTCTTTTATTTGTAGGGTTTTAGACATCTGACTTTGTAAGGAGTGCACACTTTGAATTACCCCTCCTAACATTAATATTGAATTAGAGTTAAAATTTAAATTAGGTACATTTTATCTTTAAGAATTATATATATCTTACATTGATGTGTTCTCAAACTTCCATTAAATTTTTAAGATAATTCATTGACGCTACAATCCATCTTTTTTAATAAATTATAGTGACAACTTATAATATCCTTTAGATTATATTACTCGTGAATTAAAAATATTATTTCACTTTTAATTTTTTATAATCATAAAAAATTGAAAACTTTAAGTCATTGGTTATTATATATACTTTGAAATCTCACCTTAAAACTTTAACTAAAATACATACAAATTTTAAATTTAAAAGCATCCCCAAAAAAATTAAAATTGAATAGTTTAGATTAAATTTTTTTGAAGTTACATCCCAAACTTATTAAAAGTACATACAAAATTATTTGGTGGACATATTTAAAATCATTAATATATCAATACAACTTTGTTCTTGACCTCACCCCTCAAAACTATAAGCTCAATTAATTTTGAATGTTCTCTTGAAAGAACCCAAAAAATATTTTTTTACACTATTGATTTATAAAAACAAGAAAGTTAAGACCTTTAATAGAGGTCTAAACTTTTTCTATAGATAAATTAAAATTCACCTTGTTCTTCAACTTCGTTTGGAGATTTGGTAGAGGACCATTCATTCACTTTACCTGTAATAGTTTTGGCCTGCAAATAAGAAAAACATAAGATCATTTTTTATAAATAAATTTAAAATATATAAACACATTTTATTATATTTTTTATCATAAGATTAAAATATTACGTTAGAATGACTTACTTCTTTATCCCAATCTACTCGCCACATGATAAACATTAAAGATAAAGTTTGAGCTGCAGTTCCACATATCATTCCAACCCAAATGCCCTGTAATAAAAATTCATAATTAAAAAATAAATAACATAAAAAAATATTATAAATATTTAAAAATTATTATTTTATAATAAATTAACAATGTAAAATCATACTACAATCATTAAACAACAAATTCTGTAGCATATATGAAAAAAAAATTCACTATAAATTCTGTACTTACCATAACTCCTAAATCGAAGACATACCCAAGAAGCATGCCAAAGGGAACCCCAACTATATAATAGCAGGCAATGTTTATATAGGCCACAATAACTTGCCACCCCAAACCCACAGCAACACCTGAACACAATTCCAAATAAGTAAACTAACTAGTCAAAAATCTATCTTAAAAACCAATTAACATGTCTAAATGTATTAGAAATTTGAATTTAAAAGTAATTTAATCAGAAGCAATGGTCTCTCTCTTTCTTTTTAAAGATAGTTATGATTATCTATTTTTTAAATTCTTGTGTATTAAGGTATATAAAGGTTTGAAATGATTTACCTATAAGGACTGGTTGTATGCTATTCAGTAGAATCGTAAATGCTAGTAATATTGCCAATTTATACACAGCCTTTTGTACAACAACACTATCTGTGAAAATCTGAGCAAAACTACCGCGCAAGGCCAAAAGAAGAACGAGCAATCCAAGTCCCATAATGGTAGAAGTCATGACTGAGACTACTACTGAAAATTTGGCTCCCCTGGGCCTCCCTGCTCCAAGCTCATTAGCAACCCTCACACTGCATGCAAAATTCACCGTCAGATTAAACTAAACTGGTAAAACTGTATTACAAAATTTTCATTGAACTTGTAAGCATACCTGGTGGAAGCAAGGAAACCAAGAGGTATGGCCATCTCCCATGAATTGATGTTTAAGCTTCAGTAAAACAAATTACAAACCTCATCAGGCACGTACGTAAGAAATTAAGAAAAAAAATGCGGATTCTAGTTGGTTTTTGTGATATTAAATTTTATGACAGGTCCATCCACCGATTTGGCTGATCATATAGACATGTTTGTTTGTCAGGGTAAATGTTGAATCTGCTTAAAATGGCGATTTTCTTACCAAATAGAAAGAGAATCGACTGCAACTTCGACGTCTTTTAAATTTCCTGTCATCAATACCAATACTCTGTAGTACCAAATCTCCAAGCTGTTTAGACAAAAGAAAAAGGAGGAGACTATAAGCATCCCTGTTTTTAATATTAAAACATATGGTTCTAAAGGAATTCCCCTCCTGCACTAACTTTTGCATATATGAATTCATGAGAGGTTTAAGGAAAAGTAGAATCTAACCACAACATGATACCAGATGCTACTGATAGCTTAAAAAAGGGCCAAAGTTCTGCAAATGCTTCCATTGAATATCCAGTCCATGCATCTGGGCACCACCCACATGTAATATACACATACTCAATAACCACAGGCGTCCACCATGCTACATTTAGGGAAATCATTGCACCGTCAAGGCCCATATTCCATTTGTTCACAAACAACCAGCACAGCAGAACGTTAAATACTGCCCCAAGTGCTGATGACCATGCGGTTATGAAATTCTTGGACTGTGACTGCAAAAACCTGGAAAGGGTATAGTAGAATACAAAAGAGAAATGCATTGGAATACACCACAGAGAGACTCTGGCTGATAATTCTGCAATATCATCCGGCTGGCCCAACAGTTTTAGCAGAGGTGTGGTAAAGATATAGATAGGTAAAATTGCCAGTGCAAAACCAGTGAGGACAATCCAAGAGCGTTGCATGTATATTCCCAACATGTGTTCTTTGCGAGCTCCGTAGGCTTGTCCGCATAATGTTCCAAGAACAGTCCCCATTCCTATCTGCACAAAGTGATATAGCGAGATAAATGTACTACATACATATTGGATTTCCAAGCACACAAGCTTGCAATTCAACACATAAAATAAAGAACACCATATACACATCCATTCCAAACTATTTGAAGATATTATAAACTGCCTCCTTCCCATAATAGTTGATCAGTCACATTAAAATAAAAATTGTCAAAGGACATTATTAGAAACAGTTCGTAGTAGAAATACTACCCATTGTTTAAACAAATTATCCCTGGATGAAACTTTCTAACCCAGAACAAACATTTCGTACCTCATTCAGATTCCACACCTTTTTGAGTTTACTAGATCATGAGAGCAAAACATAACCAATTCTATACCATTTGAGTTTACTATCGTGAAAGCAAAACATCTACACGAAAATATTTGATGGTAGACAAATTATAGTTAAAAAAAGGAAATAAAAAATATTTGTAAACTTTTTAATTGTCAACATATTCTTTTCCTTCCTCCAGATGTACTTAAATCCTTTTAAACTAATAATAATTAAAATATTAGACAATCTACTTCATTACATTTTATAGCATTAAAATGCATCAACGTACAAGAGTATAAAGATGCATAGAAGATATGAGGGTACTTACAATATAATGGTTATCATTTTAGCAATTGAATTAATTAATGATAGATAGGGCACAACTCCATTTATAGTGATTTGCAAACCTCTAATAGTTATTGTATGTTAGATAATACTTTATACAATGGTAAATTTAATATCCCATATCATAAGGTAGAATCTAAATTATGGATATGAAATTATAAAAATTTGCATTTGATTAGGTTTATTATAATACAACTCAATTAAAATGTGTTAAAAAATTATAGGAATAAAGGCAGGGTCTCAAATATTATAGGAATAAAGGCAAAGTCTCAAATATATTAGGATATAATCACATTCTATAATCAAAAAACTTGACAAGATGAGATTATCCATGTTCTCCTTTATCTAGACTTTAAGGAAGAAAGAAGATGACACCAGCAACATGTCCTAGAAGCTAACACTTACAACATCTCTTTTGATAAGGAGGAGAAGAGTCACAACATGTCTATATAAACATTCATATCCACAACAACAATTGAAAAGGATGACGGTACCCACAACATCACCAAGAGCAAGATAACACCCAAAACATCCATCAAATAAATAATATAAGAAAGATCTCATAACAAATAATGAAAATATGATTTCACCCCAACATCACCCAAGAGGAATATATCAGCCACAATATCTTCTTAAATAAAAATAATGGAGGTTAGCTTGGACAATAACTCTTGGAAGGTGATGGGATCCCAACATCACCTAGGGAAGATAGATCCCAAAGCATCTTTCATTACTCTATCAAAGCTAAGAAAAAGTCATCTTGAAGATAACTCAACTAATGTTCGAAAGCAACTTCTACTTTTATCTAATGATTCTCAATGTTCCATAGGAACAATAATTCTAATTATAATGTCAAGAAAAGCGTTCGTACATTCCACTACAATATCAAAAACCTAAAATAGAAATTTCAAACTATAAAACTCCAACATATGAACTAAATATCTAAGCTGAACAAATGTCATATAATATATGATGCAATAAACCCCAACAAGTAATTTTGTCATTAAGTTTGTACTCATTACAAGAATAAATGCCATGGTCAGACAATCCATTCCATAACAATATCAAATTCTGCTCAAGGTGATACTTTAATTTTAGGATGCAATGCCCTTTAGATAAACACCTTCCATTAAAGATGAACACCTACCTTTAAGATATGAACCCCCATACAATCCCTATTAATAATCTCACCTTTTTGGGGCTATATTTTTCTTATCGATGTTAAAAATATGAAGTTGCTACATTTATCATAAAGCTCAAGATTTTATATTAGTCATTCCCAATTCTTTAATTTGCTTGAATTACATGATCATCTTCTCAATATATTTAATTAAAAAATATTTATAAAATTATTTATCAATCTTTATTATCACATTTCAATGTCTTTGAAAATTACTTGTAGATTATAGTAAAATATTAAAATGAATTTTATCATTTGTAAAAGGCTAACTTTTTTCTTAAAATTATTATTATTAAGATACAGTAGATAATCTTCACTATTAACATTCAACAACATTCTAATAATAAATAAAAAAAGAAAACATATTAATTATATATATCAATTATCATTATAACTATTGGACTATTAATAGGCAGGAATAACTCCATCCATATATCTACATAATATAACTTTTAAGTGATGATTTTATGTTACCTAAATAAATATATCACACTAAAATACTAAATCTAAATTATAAAAACTAAAGTACAATGAATTTATTTTTAATAGATAATCTAACGAATTAAAAACCATGCAGCCCCGATTATTAAAAAAGCTCAAAATATAAGTTATACAACATGCAAATACGCAACAACATTAACCCTTGTCCATTTTTCTTTAAACTAGGTTTCTTAACTTGACTAAACTTATAATAAATAAAATATTTAATATTATAATTTATTTTATTTTTTAAATTGTACAATTTTTTTTAATTGAATGTTATGATTATATGTAGTGCAATTATATATAAAATAATATAATTGTATAAAGTGGTATAATTATATATAATTAATAAAAATATTTTTTTATTAGAGAACAAATTACATTGTCAATATAAGTGATAAAAAAAATATTTCTTAAATTATAATGATTTTTTTTTCAAAACAAACATTCTACATTAATTAAAATTCATTTATTTTTTTAAATAAATTACATATAACTATTACAAAAATAATACTTAAAAAATATTTCTAAATTTCAAAATAAAACCTATTTCAATCCAAAAGCAAGCATAGATGTGTTGGTTTAGTTTCTTTCACATTCTAATCATTTCATTGTACTCTAATATCTATTCATTTTTTATGTTACATTGTATTCCAATCTAATGTAGTAGAAAAGTTGTATGGACATTTTGTTTTTATAACATAGATAAATATTATTTTTGCCATTTGAATATTCGCTTCAATTTAATTTTAAGGATTAAGAATTATTTAATAAAATATATTTTAAATTTAAATTTTAAATTATTATTTTTATTAAAATATTATTAAAAATGTATACCATCATTAAAAAATATAATAATTTTGAAGAATTATCATTTTTAATAATTAAATTTAATTTATTCAATATTTTAATTCAAATTAAAATAAAATATTATATCAATAAAGTTGATGATTTTTTATATTTATCTACTAAAATAAATTTATTTTATTAATTAGTGAAGATAATATTATTTATATCTATTTATCAAAATACAAATCTATTTATATATTCGAACTTAAATTTATCTTTAAACTTGAGATTATCAATTTAAAAAGACTTATATCCTTCAGTCCGATGGAGATGACCATGGTGAGCGCACTTTTTCCCTTCCTTGTACATATGATCTTTAGACCAGACACCCTTCAATTCATGTTCAATCGTTAAAAAATATACAGTAAGTACATACTGGCACCGATTTATTTGAAAATAGTAAAAAGAGTCAAAATCCTATTAAAATTTTATCAGGGTACAGGGGAGCCTTCGCTGGACCTGGGCAACAGTCCTCCCTACTTATAGCCTGCACACATGATGAAATTTTCGAAAGGGAAGGCATGGCGCACATCTCTACCATGGCAGACAGCGTTCTACAACCGTTTTCCCACATGCGATTGAAATCCGAAGGCTAAGCTCAGCATGCAGTTCACGTTTTTAACAAGACATGACTTATTTTCTTTGATTGATAAAACTGGGATAAAATTGAATAAAATGATATAACAATAAAGATAAAATTGATATAAATGAAATTATATTCTATCTTAAGAATAATATACTCAATTATTAGAGAGTATTTTTATAGGGAAGAAGGTGACTGAGTCAATTACACGAGATCTGGTGGGAAGGGTCATGAATCTTGACCATGTATTTTATAATAAATAAAAATTAACTTAAAATTTATCAAAATAATAATAATATTTTTGTTTTTTAAATGATAATTGACAGTGTGTCATAGTTGATAAAAAGTGTTTTCTTTTATCAACTGCATAGGTTATTTTAGGTCTCACTTTCGGGTCTTTTTACAGAGCCCATCATCAGCATATAAACTTTTAAATTTGATAAATATAGCAGCAAAACTTTTAAAATTCTAGAATATAGCATCAAAACTTTTAAATAGGGATAGGCAACTATGTTGCTAGCAAATTGTGAAAGGGGACGCTGACGGCTTTACACTAATTAACTTTACTACAATGTCTACCGAATTAGTCTTTGTGAAATTTAGTGCCATGCTAATATTATTCATTAACAAATTTGTGTGAAATTCAGCACCATGCTAATATTATTCACTATACAAAATTGTTTACTACCATACGCTGAACGATGCATTTCACATTAGCCGATATCCTTTATTTGAATAATAGTCCAATTTGAATAAAACTAAATTTGAATGCTTTTGCATTTTACATTTTAATTACTTGCAAAGGAGAAGAGGGAAAGTGGGATTTGAACTGTTGACTAACCTGTTCGACAAGAAATTCAATGCCCCAGATTTGAACCCCCGACCTCTCGGCTTCAAAATAAATGTTTTCTGTATCTCGAGATGGAGTCTCGCCTAGATTTGAATCACGAAAAATGAAACCTTCTTTTAAACATCATATCCGAACAGAATTAACAGAAGATCAAAGGCAGATCTCCCAATAAAATTGTAGTCAATTAACAGAATCTCCCAAACGGCAACCACATGCACCACCAAGATCTCAACAAAGAAGCTCATACGCTGATCATGTAACAGAAGCCCCCTGAAAATTTTTAGCAAACAAATTGACTTCATTTTGAAATTATCTTCTCCTGTCCGATCACCGCTTGGTTTTATCTCTGATGGAAATATTATAATAACAGAGAGCTTATCAAGCCAGCCGCTGTGGGGCCGAGTGACTGCAACTTTTATGTAGTCGATGACGTGGTTTATCTGCTACTGATCAGCTGTTAAAATCCGTCATGGTCAGAGAAGCGACAGATCCATTAATTTGCGTCCAGATGCATTGCAGACTGTAATCTTGATTCTCCATACTTCTTTGCTAATGTGATCATCAATGCCTTTTCCGCTCCAGCCTCTCTAACTCCTGATTTGTCTCTGTCGTGATTTGCTAGTAGGATTGGTCTAATAAACTGGTCCATAAACAACACATAATGCATTATAGGCTTACAGTTGTGCCTGCACCGCACGACAATGGCATATGTTCATTGTTTCCACTCCACTTCTCTGTGTGGGTTCCAAATCATATGATAATGCTACCTTCAGGGTTCAGGGAACAGGGTTCAAGTGGTCTGGTCTGGTCACACAACTTACAATGCATTTGGTTATGTGAGTCGTGACATGGCCCATAATCCACTTCCAAGTCCCAACTCCTAAACTCCAGTCCAATCTCTAAACTTCTATTATCATCATCTCTCTCCCCCGTCCAGGGTATGTTGTTCTTACTTGGCTTCGTTCACTCATGGGCCGTACCATATTAATTTGACCAATCATTGCCTAACTAAGTGCGTAGGCTGGCAGGGACCAGCAAGTTTAGGTTGTGTCACTAGCCTATAGGTTCACTGTTCTAGATTGCCAGTGTCACGGGCACGGTCTACCTATAACCTAGCACTATAATCTAGCACCTGCCTAAGTTTTTAAGTATAAAACGGCCATTTTTTCAACTTAAACGTCAAAATGACAGTTTTTATAAAATCTTCCCCGTTCATTAATACGTTTTCAATTTTTTTTTAACTGTATTTTACGTGTAAAATGATTAAAAAACGCCTAAACAGGGGTCAAATTTAACCCCGGTCATGCCCAATCAAAACTTTTTTAATTTAATCCCTGTACCGTACTTACCACATGGTGTTAATTCATTTGTAAACGATTCAAAACAAACGATAATCCGTCAGAAAGTGTCCGGAAATCGGTCAGAAATGTCATAAATTTAAAAAAACGTACATGAGGAGTCTCAAACGCGTTGTTGTACTGCATGTGCTTGGCACATTATAAAAGGGCGTACAGACCCGCTCCACTGGGCTTCAAACGCGCAGTGTCTTTTTAAGTTCATGTGCGCAGGTCTTCAGAATATTGTAGAAGTGTACTGTGATCTCCAATTAATATATAAAATCTGAGATTTGCAAAATGAAATTGACAAGATTCGTTGCGGTGTCCTCTTACCGTGCATTCCAATCCCAATGCTCAGGTTGTTATAGGCCAAAATATACGAATGACTAATAAATATCACATGCAAGCAACTCTGATCAGTTGGTAACGGACACGGGCGAATTGTCAGTTTCAGTATGCCCCGTATGAAATAGATGTCCAGGCTTCAATTTTTGCCTACGTGTTTGGGATTAAAATTGCACCCGTTTCGTCAAGGCTTCAAATCTGTCAGAATTCAAAAATAAGTTGTGCTCTATTTTAAAATATCATCAATGCCATTATGTCGCAGGCTTGTCTGTTGAGTAGTTAATTAATGCTATTGATGTGAATCCATAACTTAAAATACTATATTGGACTCATTGACTGCGCCGTGTGCCTGCTGCTTGCTACAACATCGAACAACACGGCCATGTGAAAATCCACTGACAGGTCGATTGTTTATATTTTCAAAATTCAGAAACTCAACTCGATTTCCGAGGCGCAACTGCGAAAATTGCAAATATCAATAGTAAATTCGAAATTTGTATCCTTCTTATACGCATTCTTCTCTAGCATGTTGAATATATTGTAATACATACTGTTCATACTCGACGTTTTTCTTGCCTTTCGAGGCGGCCTCCAGGTTTATAAGGACCTGTTTTACCCTGGAACGAATGTGAAGTAGCTCACGGGAAGATGTTTGCGGAATTTCTCAATGGGTTTATACGTCATATCTCCTGGAGGACAACTTATTATTTCGTTGTTTCTTTTTTTTCTATATAAAAAAATACAGAGCAATTACTGTTTTGAATGATCTATTCAGACAAATACTCGATTTTATTTATATATTTATTTCATTTTCGTTTTAACTATAAATACTCTGATTAAGATGGATAAATTAACAACATTTACATTTATATTTATATTTATATATATGTTTTTTTTAAATGTAATAAAGATGCGAGTAAGAGTAGCAGGTCTGTATATATATAAATTAGTAATTGCTCCTTAAATATGTAATAGAGAACTGAATAAGAGCAGCTAAGTATACATATGATATTTCCAAAAAAAGGAAATTGAAATAAATTGAAATGGAAAAAAAAAGGTGAAAAATTACAGAGTTTAAGTTGGGGATTACATATATCATATTTGTAATGTATTGGAGTCGCCATAACCATTCAAAAAATTTATTATATTTTACAAAAATAATAAAACACAAAGAATGTATTCATTCTCATATAGTTGATATAAATTAAATTTGAAATTATAATATGATAAAAAACTCTCTTAAAAAGGAAATAAAAATTGTTCAATATAAAAGTCAATAAAAAATTCACTTCCTTTCTCTCACAATACTTTATAAAAATGTTACTTACATTATAACAGATATTAATATTTTTATGTTTGAAAAGTATTTTAATTTACTCCGATCAATTAATATTACATTCAAAATCTTTTATTCACATTATGATTGAATAAGATCACATCATCCCAAACTCTCATAACAAATTATTTCATTTATTTATTAAAAGGAATTAGATTTAGAAAACTAACATTTATAAGTCTCTCTTTTTTAAGATTGCCTAATGGTTGCAATGAAAGGGGAAGTCCACTTTTTGTAACTAATATTCTTCTATCTATTCAGGGAGATCAATGGAAAGACATCTTTAAATATATTTGGACAGGTTTAAAGGCTCAAAAAGGAAAGTGAGACGCTAACAATTTTTGTATATTGAATATTATATATTAAATATTTAACTCTTTGGACAGGTTTAAAGGCTCAAAAAGGAAAGTGAGATGCTAACAATTTTTGTATATTGAATATTATATATTAAATATTTAACTCTTTTTAAAATGAAATGTATATTTATTTTACTCTTGTCAAATGAAATGTAAATATTTATACAACTTTTCATAATCCAAAAGCTTTGCTAATATATACCCTTAGTTTTGAAACTCGACCAGCCCTTCATAGGTGGAGGACTAGACGAATATATGCCCTTTATTTTGAAACTCGACCAGACCTTCAAATGTGATCCCTGTCAGAGTCCAAATATCATGCCAAAAAGATCTCAACCTTAGGTATTGGGTTGCTTTGATGTAAGAAAAATACAAGAAGCATGCGGCTCAAACAGCAGGATAAGCAGATATCACTTAGGAAGTCACAGCTTACATACAGCTCACCAGATCTGTTTTCTCTGAAATGTGATTATTGGGTGAATAATAGAAAGAAAGAAAAATGTCTCCATTCTCAGGCTCCAAAATAGATTTTAACTGTTCTAAGAAGGGATTTTTTTTTTTTTTTTGGGTCCTCCTCTTCCTTTACAATTATAGCTCAATAACACCTCCCTTTGTCATATAAGAGCCTCCCTGCATAATTAGATTCGGGGAGGCCAATCTATTGCTAAGATCACTGCTTTTGTTTTTTCAATTAAATATGGATTTTTGGTGGTCTTACAGTTATTCTGGAATAAGGGATTCCAATCCCCATTAACAAAGCCGAGCCAGATTTTAATTACAAATTAGATTTGAACTTTGGTGGGGTTGCAGGTAGGCAATCTACTTGCACTGTTTTCCCTTAATTGTTTTTTATAAAGTAAAGAAAAGATAATATAAAAATAAAGATAAAAAGATATTGTGAAGATCTTATAACCATAAAATTAAATATATTAATATAAAAGACGTTGAAACAATTTTATAATAAGGAATTAAATAAATAATGAAACGACTTTTCTATATTTAAGCATTATATTCTTAAGTTTTTCTATTACAGAATAAAATAAAATAAAATTAAGGCAAGGGTAGATTGAAAGCAAATAATTTCCTGAATATATAGAAAGAAAACAGCTCACTATGGGCAAATTGAAAGCAAAATACTTACAATAATTCCTGAAGTGAAACCCACAATAACGCTGATGACCATGGAAAAAGCAGCCAGCTCCAAATCGCCAATATGCCCCACAAACGCCTGCGTTATGACATTCAGCCCCAAAGTTGCAAGCCGACTGAAGATCGCAGCGCCTGCAATTTGCCATAAGGCTTTTGACTCTATCCAAAATCTCCTGGGCAGGTCTGGGCTGATTATCAGCGCCCTTTCATTGCCGTGTATCAAAGGACGGCCAAGCGATACTTCCTCCATTTCTATGACCAAGGGATCAATTGGTACAACAGCGATATAGACTCAGTGGTAATATAATATGGCTGGATTCCAAAGTGGAATATGTTATTGTGGTCCACATTCATACGCGTACATCCTGCCGGCGTGCTGGAAAGTGACATGTAGTAATAAAGTAGAGCAGTCGTTTGCGAATAATTTTCTTGTGGAGAAAGGCGCAGAGACAAATTACAATTACAATTATAAGTATGCACAGTGGTCTAAACCTTAAAGCGACTCGTGCGTACATCATTAGTTTGTCAGTTTACGCAACCAACAACCAACCGTACGCAACCTTCATTCAACTTTACGCGTGGATAATCGATATCCCAATAATTGAAGGATAAATATTCGGTCACAAATTTTGTACATGGTTGGTATGGCTTTTCAAATAATTAAAAAAAAAAGGTTCGGTCTTGGCTGTTCAAACAATCAAAAAAAAAAAAAAAAAATTGGGGGGGTTTCAAATAGTACAGTCTGCTTAAATAATAATTATTTTTTATTTAAGGTATTTCTTATCGCAAATTCATCAATTTAATTGCTCATAGAATTTATTGAATGGAATACGTGCTTTTAAACCTTAGCTTCTCTCAATAAAATATACATTTCAATTAAGAAATATTAATTCAATTTTTTTAAATAAATTAAAAATAATTAAATTATATAAATATTAATATTTTTGTTATATATTGAAATTGAAAATAGATTAAGTTATATTATATATATAAATTAGAACTTTATTTAATTAATTAAGTATATTATATTAATGAAATTTTATACATAATATTGAAGTTTTAATTTATTTAATATATTTAAATAAAATTATAAATATAATTATGTAAATATATTTTTCGTTGTTAGTATTGATATTTGCTTACAATTAAATTAGAGGTTATTAATCACAAAAATATTTAAATTAAAACTTTGTTTTTGATTAAATCAGTAGGAAAAAAGGGTCATAAACCCTATACAAAGTAGCCTCCAGGCCAGAAAGGTCTCAAACGTGCCAGAAACAACACATTAACAGCACACAACAAATTAAACAATAATTAACTCTGATCTAACAGATCAAACACCCTTGGTCCGAAAGGGGTTTGTGAAACGTGCTTAGGAAAACCTCACTTCCTCCTTTGGACAACAGTGTAATAAGCAATATTATCTCCATTCACAGAATTAAAAGATGAAGTGAAGAATTCACCAATGCCTCATAAAGAGGTGGATTCTGGGGAAAGGACACAACAACATTAGCGCCAGTAACAAACAACGCACTAACAGCAACACCCTGATCTCAGCGATAACAACAACAACAATATCATGAAAGACAGCAGGGAAAGACCTTGTTACAATTCCAACGACAACAATATCTAAATTAAAACTTTATTCTTAAAAAGATTCAACTTCATTATTTTTTATAATAATAAAACCATTAACAAATTAATCTACTCTTATTTTATTATATATGTTGCATTTATTAATATGTTAGTATTTTTTTAAAGATAAGTAAGTTTACGGACCCTAATCTATATAAGATGGAGTGAATTTTTTACTACTAATAGTTAAGCTTGTTATGATTTAATAAAGAATTTAAATATATTATCATGCCTTATCTCCAAAGCACGTTAACTCAAAGGGTGACGATGAAGGTCTACTCTTTCATCAAATTCACAAAAACATGTCCTCTTCGAAGACTCAAAACATCATAAATTCAGATATCCATTCCACTGAATATTTGTATCAGAAATCGAGGATTTTGTGTCGATTTTTAAGACACAAATATTGAGTAAAAGTGAAACAATTAAATCTTTTTGGTTACATGGAATTTGTGTCTTCTTTGAACCACATTTGTGTGATTTTTGCGACATCTAAAAATGTTTTTTTTCATAATATTAATGTTAAATATTAAAAAATAAATAAAAATATTAATATTAATAAAAATCAATAAATAAATAAATTATTTTACTTAAATTTTACATCGTTTATTAAATTAAAAAATATTTTTTCCGAAGTATTTGTAAATAGACACAAGCCTCTTAACAAGTGTTTAGTACTTATTGTGAAGAGGAATATTTAAATTTTGTGAAGATTGAAACTTTGATTGTAGTGTTTTGACTACATGAATAATTAGGTGGAAGCAATGACAAGGAGTCCACTTGTTTAAAAGTGAAATCGTGCATAATTAAAAAATGAAATTGAATCTAGTAAACTAATTATGTGCTCAAGCTAGACCAACTACATACATTTTTATTTAATTAGAACTAAATTTAAAGGTTGACCTTCTATATGATAATTTTCCTGAGACGATTATTAAACATTGTTTTAATATAATTTATATTAAGAAAAAGAAAATAAAAATTCATAAAATTATTATATTTTTTCAGATTTTTTGACCACTTTGCATCTAATACTATCTATCAAAAAAGTTGATTGTATTTTACAACTAAAAAAATTCACCTTACATTTAATACAATCTATCAAAAAAATTGATTGTATTTGACAACTAAAAATGTAAATATAGTCATATGGCCATCAATTTAGTCCCTACCTTCAATTATTGATATTAAATAAAAACCATAACCAATAAAAAAAAAAGAAATTTTAATTTTAATTAAAAAATATTAAATCAATAATTAATAATGTGTATCTATGAATCCAACAATCCTCCTCCTCCTCCAACTAACAATAACTAGCATAGATATCTTAAATACATTTATCTAAAATATGTCAAGAGATATCAATCTTGAGGCGCCTATATTGTGATGTAGGTTAGATAGGTGTCTTGAGATTGATATCTCTTAGCGTATTTTAGATAAATGTATTTAAGATATATATGCTAGTAGTACCCGCAGGTGTGGCATGCACATTTAACAATAAATACCAATTAATGCATCATTTCATATTCATCCAAACAAGAAATATATATTACATTTAATGATAATTAAAGAAAATAGTTTCATATACATCGAAATGTGAAAATAAGTATAGTATATGTGATATTAAACATGTAACATTATTGTAGTTCTAAGGACTTGAGTCTCTCTTCCTCAACTTTCCATTTGGAAAGTTGTTTTCCTATTTTCAACTTCTCATATCTGTCGTATAAAAATGGAGACCAAATTTTGAGTCCTTCCAAAGATGTTACATGTGATATCACCACAAATGTTAACCCTGGTCTTTATGTATGCCCTATATCAATTGTTGCTTTAGAAAGAGTCAATCCTTATGATTTGTGTATGGATAATCCCCAAACCAGTCTTAAAGGTAGTTGTTGTGTCTGACCCCTTTGTATTGGTGTAATTGGAATTATATGTGGAGTTGCATTTACAAATGGCATTCCAGACTAACTGTCAAATTCCACCATAACATATGTAGGTGGCTCTGGTGGGGAAATTTTAGGTTTCTATACTATACTTTGAATATATCCTAGATATCTATTTACAAGTCCTACTTTTATCCATAGGTTGGAGGTTAACATCACCCTTGCATCCTTAGCTATTAATAACTCCACATCCAATTCATCATTCTGACCTCCTGAAGGATTGGTAATACATGTTCTAGTTGCAATGCTCCATGCAATCAGTCCTTGTAATGATTTTAATTTCATTATGTTATGATTTTTCACATTATCATTCATTGTAAATAAATGAATAGCATTGTCAAAATATTCCCTAATGCTTGGGTGTAATACACTATTTGTTCTTGACATCAATAGTTTCCAATCATCAATAGTTGGATGTGCATCTCTAATATTTGTAAGTAATTGTCGAAACCTTTTCTAGTCGTCACTTTCTCCTTCTTGTCTAAATACCTTATCTAAAGTAACTACTATTTTGAATTCTTCCCATAATATTTTTCCATGTTTGTTATTATTGTACGGTGCTTTATCACTCACAGAAGGTAGCTGGCCCGAATCTCCTACTAAAATGATTGATCTCCCTCCAAAATTCATGTTTACATTTTCTGAAAATGCTTGACAAAGTCATGCATCTATGTTCTGCAACATTTTCTCCCCAAGGAAACTCATTTCATCAATCAATATGTATTTTATATGCCGTATTTCTTCTTGAAAACTTGTGAGTCTTGTTCCTTCTAATTCAATAAAGTCTATAATTAGGATTCGTAGTGTTGAGTGGATTGTCAAAGCACCAATATTAATTGTTGTAACTCCAGTTGGTGCAGGTAATAGAAGTGCACAATGTTGCATAGTTGATGATTCATTTTGAAAAGCTTCACGATGACAGTTATTAGATGTGATTTTCCTACTCTTGTTGTTCTTTGAATTATCATGCATAGTGGTGCGACATTATGAGTCTGAAAAAAATGTCTCATGATTATATCAAGTGCCTTTTTTTATTTGACACCTAAGCTTCCATATGAAATGTTACTTGTTATATCATCTGGTATGAGTAAACCATTATCTTTCATTATGCTTATGAAATTTATCGCTGAAGTTGTGTATTCTTCTCCTTTATAGTCATGATTCCATGGTGCTTGTCTATCAAGATCTCTTCTACCCAACATATCTAATTCTGATAATTCCATAATTTTCTCATGATGTAGCCTTGATATGATTTCTCACTCATGTTCCATTGTATTTTGATGAATGGATTGGACATCATCACATTCAACATCGCTTTGTTTCCATGGTCATTTGGCATAGTCCTCCACTCTACATGCCAAGGATTGTAATTCAATGACTCCCAGTTTGATGTTATTATATCATCATCAAGTCTGATATCTCTTTTTACATTATGAAATGGCTTGTAAAGCAATAACTCTGACCAACAAAAATCAACCCATTTTTCTAATTCCCATACTGGCACTATAGTAAACCTTGGAAATACTCTCATAATAGTTGCCACACTCCTGGACTCCCATTTATTTTCTTACCTTCGCTTGGGATTATATGACCACGATCTAGCTATCTCTATGAATGAAAAACTTTCTATTTCATAAAGTTTGTTCGTGTATCCATCAATGAAAGCTTTTAAGGGTTTATCATTTTATGGTTGTCTAGTATGTGTCACCAGTTTAAACACTTCACTTCAAAAATTCAAAGTGGCAAACAATCTATTGCTCTCTACCAATGGGAGCTCCAATAACATATGACATGTCTCTTGTGCCCTAATGTCTCTTTCGACAAGGGTTTCCGTTAGGAGTCTTCTATATGCTCTAGCTGCTAACTCATAAGGGTTTTCAATGTTTGCAAGTCGCATTAACATTTGATGATAAGTTTCAGAACTCTTCTCAGCTTTTGTTGCATATTTGGCAATGTAATTGATTACCGCATGTTTTGAAAGCATAGGTTGCCAATCTATATTTTCTCTCCATAATTGTAGTATGTTTCAATTATGTGTATTTACACGATCATCCTTTTTTGTAGGCTCATATTTTTATTTTTCTATTTTTGGGTCTTCAAATAATTTTAATACATTCATATTCAATGGCAGGTTAACTTTCTTGACAAATATAACACATACTTGGCGAAGCCAATTTTTCTAGACAATGGCAAAAAATCATTTGTAACATATTTATATCTACCTCTATATTTCCACTATTATCATGTGTATTTTGTATATTATTTTCAACACCATCATCCACTTCATTTATTTCTCTATTATCTGGTGTTTCTAACACACGTTTTATGGTCATTGTATCCACTTCTTCAGAGTTAGCATCAACATTAGCATTTGTTCGATGATGTCTTCGAATTGCTTCATGATTACATTCTTGTACTTGATTTCTTTCTTCCTCTGTAAATTGATTTGAATGCATTTCTCTTTGCATTTTTCTTCTTAATTTAAGTTGACCATCTTGAGATGTTCATGCATGATACGCCATCATTTCTTGGGCATGTTCTCTCATTTTTGCTTCCAATTCTTGAACTGGCATTTCTACCCTACATTTTATACGTCTTTCTCTTTCATTCTCATTATGTTATCATATTTATTATTTTGTTTTTTGATCATGTTGTTGTCTTTGATATTGTCGAGCATATTCTCTTTGATATTCTATTCGTTACTCTTCAGTTTTAAAATATAATCGTGGATGTGTCATACCTATAATATATAAACATAAAATATTCAATCTATTTTTTCAAAAAATTAAACTACAATTAACCTTTTTTTATAAATACAAAAAATTAATAATAATATGCTATTAATAAAAAGTAACAAAATACATCTCATAATAAATATCATATAAATAAACTTTTTTATAATATTATTTTATATTTTAATTTTTCTTTGAACTAAATGTAACTATAATATATATATTTTATAAAATATTAACATTTAAAATAATTTAAATCAAATTATCTATAATTATATTTTACTTGTTAACATTTAAACTAATTTAATTTAAATAAAATACTATTTACTTCATTATTATAAACTATCAAAAAAAGTATATAGCTATAATATAGTATGTGATATAATAAATTATCATAGGTATCTCTCAACGCCCATCATATCTAAGATATATTAAATATGTAATAAATAAATGTTTATAAACATATTAAATTATAGATTAAAAAAATGAGATAAAAAATAAACATATTAAATTTATCTATTAATAATGGCCTTCCAACAATAAATGTTTAAAAAATTATCTTTTGGCCTAAATGCCATATCTAAATATCTTAAATATGTAGTAAATAAATGTTTATAAACATTTTAATTATAGACTAAAAAAACATGAGATAAAAAATATGAAATAAAAAATAAACATATTAAACTATCTATAATGACCTAACAATAAATGTTTATTATATATTTTTATCTCATACTAATTTAATAAATGACTCGTACTTGTGTCAAAAAGTTAATACTTCAAGTTAGATGACTCTATTATAGTTTTTTTATAGGGATAATTGTGTAAGTATTTATTAAGTTTGTTAAATTATTTATCATTAACTATTAATTTATCTCCTATTTTTTTATCAGTCTATAAATACTGTAAACATATTACATTATAATTATCAATCTAAATATAATATTTATAGTTAACAATATCTAACTATTTATAACTGTAATTATGTCAAGAGACGATCTACAATGAGAGAGGGGAGAGGGAAGGAGCCTGATGTCGTGCCCGTGTAAAGAAAAATCGATGACATTTAAATTAAATATAAATGATATTAAAAAGAAAAATAATAATATCAAATACAAACAACCAACATAATATTTACATTAATAGACATGACCTTTGAAATATTATAAATATAATTGCAAATCAATTGCAAAAAACAAATACACACAAGTTCAAATCTGATAGTAAATTAAAAATTATAGATATAGTGATAAGAAAAACACAGAGAAATAAATTAAAAAGGTAGATCTTCTATTTTTTTTCCCCATATTACTTACTAAATTAGCAAACTTAAATAAATGTTTTTCATATTTAAATTTGATTTGCTGGTAATATTAAAGAGTGAATTGAGAATTTTATTTTACAGAGTGATTTTTATTTCACTGCATTGCATAAAAAATTCACATTCATTAGGGTTTTTATGAGTTAAATTTCTATGTTGGAGGTTTTCATGTGGGAACACAACCCATGTCACTCATATTTTATTTATATTATTAAACTTAAAAAATATCAAAATTAAAACTATGTTACAAATATTTTATTTATATTTTTAAACTACCTCTTTTACTATGATAAAAGGAAGTATGTTATTTTTTATTCCATCATCTAATAAAATAAATTAAGGAGTGAATTGCAAATTTTATTTTAGGAGTGATTTTTCTTTCACTGCATTGCTTAAAAAATTCACATTCAGAAGGGTCTTTATGAGTTAAATTTCAATGCTGGAGGATTTTCATATGATTACACAACCCATGTCACTCATATTTTATTTATATTATTAAACTTTAAAAATATCAAAATTAAAACCATGATACATATATTTTATTTATATTTTTAAACTACCTCTTCTATTGTGAAAAAATTTGATAATAATACATTATTAATTACTTATGATTGAAATTATTAACTAATAATAGTAAATCTTATGTAAAATATGTTAATTAATAGGTAACATTAATATGTGAAATTAAGTTTATTTTCAATCATATTATTAGTAAATTATATGTAAGATTTTCAATCATATTTTAATTTAGTATGACTTTAGTAAATTACAACCAAACCAAATTTTAGGCAATTTTATATTTTAATTTAGTATGATTTAGTATGATCCACTCTAAACCAAATTTCTTATTAGTAAATTATGAAATTTGTGTGAATATCTTACCTACATCTAAATAATAACCAAATTAATATATTAAAAATAATTTAATATGTTAATTGTTATATTTATACACACACACACACGATGTTTTGATATATATTATGTTATTTGATGTTTTTATATATTTTTGAATTATGAATATGATTTAGATATCCTACAATGATCAAATATAATATGTTATCTATATTTGGTGTAATATGATTTACTTAAAAATTGTATAGATATGGCTCGACCAAAATTGAATTTTGCAAACGAAGAGAATAACAAAGACAATATCATAAATGAAGACAAAAACAAATGACAGATGTACAAAGAGAGAAAGAAAGAAAAAATTGAAATGACAATGATAATGACAAACAAAGATTTCAAGAACATAGAGGTGAATTAACAATTGAATAATTAGAAGTAGAAAAGAGGTAACATGCAAATAAGATGAAAGGCATTCAAGCACAAACATCTCAAGATGAACAATATGTACTAAGAACAAAATTACAAAGACAAATATGTTTAAATCAATTAACTAAGGCATAAATACAACATAAACAAGAACTTCATCATGAAGCATCTCAAAGGCACTACTAGCGATTGATTCATAATGTTGACATCAATTCTGAAGAAACAAACTTTATATCAATAAATCATGTGCTCCAAACACCAAATAATGCATTTCAACTTGCAATGGATGTTGATGTTGTAAATAATGCATAAAATAAAGATATATAAGAGCAAACATCTCAACCTACAAGAAGAAGACGAATAGAAAATGATGATTTAGAAAAAGAGTCAACTTCACAACCTAAAAGAAGAAGAAAAATGAAAGATAAAAAAATTGAAAGAGAGAAAAATATAACTGATCCCAATGGAATGGTTGGGAGATATTTGAAAACATTTCAAATGATTGTCCAACATGGCTTAGATAACATTGCTTCACCAAGCATATGTTATATTTATCAAGAAAGTTGTATTGAAATAAATGCTTCTCGAACCCCTGAAGGTCCTATATGCAATAGATGTCGATAAGAGAAAGATAATCATCGATTTTCAACATCAAATAATATGGATCTTAGATCACAACTACCAGAACTCGTAAACTTAACACACATTAAGGAAATGTTAATAGCTCATGTCAATCCAATCCTACAAGTGACACATGCAACAAGAGGCCAATATAAATATAAATGACATATAATTAGTTTTCCACAAGAAGTAAATGAAATTGCTAAGGTTTTAACACATCAAATAAAATATTTACCAATATAAATATAAATGACATATAATCAGTTTTCCACAAGAAGTAAATGAAATTGCTAAGGTTTTACCACATCAAATAAAATATTTACCAATGATTATAGTTCAATGAAAGGACGAACATGGAACAAATTACAATTTTACTGTTAATAGAGAGAAAATATATAAGGCACTGAAATATAAAATAGAACATGACAGGTTTTATTCAGATGTTCAAATTGATGAAAATGCACTCAATGATCTTACACCTGACTCTAATAAAAATATATTCAACCAACTGAGCTCTATGCATATGTAATTTGATTTTGATGCAAATGAAGTTGTATTTGTGGGTCCACTAAAGGAGATGGATGAGAGAAATATCGTTGATGACACAACTTCAATGGCCTCTAAACCCCTAAATGCACCAAGGGAGTTGGAATTAATCCCTGCATAGGTAAATAACCCTAATACAAATCGTAGATCCTTGATTGATTAGTCAGGGACTGGAACATCTCCAATAAAAGAGTATGTCACATTAGGATTACTTGATATGGCATTTCCAACATGATTTCCTGATGGAAGATGTGATTGGATAGAACCAGGGTTGAAATGAGTACATTTGCATGAATTTATTAAACATATATTTCGATATAGGGATCACCATTTTGGCCGACATCCATGATTTATATATTATATGATGAACATGATCATGAGACATCGTGCACAAATTTCACGTGCAGTGTTTGTGAAAAAATGCCTTTAAGAGATGCCAATCACTATTACTGAATGACATGAGCAAATGAAAAATATGCCCCACTCCCATCTAGAAGATCATTTGATGGGGTTCAAAACCCCATTGAGGGTTACAAAGTCATATTATGCAAAATGTCATGGTGAATTAATGGACATGTTACATCAAATTAGATCACCTACTATTTTCTTCACATTGAGTGCAGTTGACATGCATTGGCCTAATTTACATGCATTGATGCTAGGAATCCCATTGAAAGATCCATTGGAATCCCAAATGATCCAATTAATATTTCAGGTGACGATTCAGGTGATGGTTCTACCCCAATTGATGGCAAAACTTTTAAGAGCCATAACTTTTGCACCATAGCTTCGTTTGACTCTCCATTTGAATCGTTGAAAAGCTATGAATGAGGGGAACACCATGAGATGGCACAGAAATTCACTTAGTGGGTTTTGACCCCCAAAAACCAAATGGAAGTGCCTCGAATTTCAATTTTAGTAGTGCAATCTAAAAATAGTAATTATTCTAACTCTGTATTGTTGTAAATCGTGAAAGTTGAACCACTTAATCTCCCTCGAGATTGGTGACCTTCCACATCCTCCTACTACCTTCAAAATGTGTATAAATGAAGATGTAACCTGAAATAAAAATCAAACATATCTTCTCAGAGATAGGCATATGTTTGGGTCTGCAAATTTGATCAATAAAACATCTCTTTTCAGAGATAACATTATTACAATTGTGTTGTTCTTATTTCTTGAATTATATTTTAACCAAAGCTTCTAATTTTTGGATCACTAAAATTGGTGAAGACATAATATTATTGATTATCCTCATATAGTGGTGCATTATATGCACTTGCGGCATTCAATTTTTCATAAGGAGATATTGCAAAAGGAATGAAATTAAAAGATTACTAGACTAGATATGAATGGCAACATAGAGGTTTAATACATATGCATGGATTCATATGGTTGGATAGAGCACCAAATATGGATAACCTTGATTGGAAAAATGATCGTGAATGAAAAAATGTTGAGAATTACTTTCATTCTATTGTTCTTGCTTGGAATTATCGAAAAGATCCACATCAATAGAACATACAAGTATGTTATCAATCGTCAAGTAGTCTATGTTTTATATAATATTTATATTTGTCATTATAACTAAAAAAAATTATATTTCATTAATTTTAGGCATGTCAAAATTTTATGCAACATCCATGTCTTCAAAATATAAGACAACTTACACAGGTAGATATGGAGCGTGACTATGAAGAGCTACTAAATTATGTAGAATGACATATAATGTGTAGAGAGGGTGCTTGCCTAAGTAAGAAAAAAGGAAAAATGGTTTGTAGATAATATTTTCAATCATATAAATAGTTGTATAAAAATAACATACATAATATTGGTAAAAGAACTAAAAATTGAGTTATTATTTCTTGTAGGTATGGTGCACCCTGGCCATTGAATCTTAATAGATCAAAATTATATGAAGACTTAGACACAGGAGATAAAAAGTTTGAACCTACAAGAAATGATGATAGATTCAATACACATAATCGCTATATATTACAACTATGGAGAGAAAATATAGATTGGAAACCTGTTATGTCCAAACATGTCGTGGTCAAAAACATTACTAAGTATGTAGAAAAGGTAGAGAAGATTTCTAAAACTTATCATCAAATGTTGATGCAGCTTGCAAACATTAGAAAACCTAATGAATTAGCAGGAAAAACACATAGAAGACTTTTAACTGAGACCATTGTTGAAAGAGACATTGGGGTGCAAGAAACATGTCACATGTTGTTGGAGCTTTTGTTAGTAGAGAGAAGTAGAGTATTTGTGAACTTGAATGTTTCACGTAGGTGTTTAAACCTATAGACAATCATGAAGAAGATGATCACGAAGAGCATATAATGTATTTCATTGATGGATACAAGAATAGGCCCTTTTCTATTGAAAGCACGTCACTTATTGAAGCAGTGAGATCTTGGACATATAATCCAAGGCATAAAAAAGACAATAAATGGGAGGCAAAGAGTATCGCAGCTATAGTGAGAGTATTTCCAAGGTTTTCCTTCATCCCTATGCATGGATAAAATAAATGGGTTGACTTCTATTGGTCAGAATTATTACTTTACAAGCCATTTCGTGATATACAAAGAGATATTGGAATTGATGATGAAGAAATAATATCAAATTGGGATTCATTTAATTATAACTATTGGCACATGGAGAGAAGAACAATTCTAGAAGATGTTGAAAGTCACGGTGATACTGAAAATGAGGATCATCCACCTATTCAACAAAACATAGTGGAACATGAGTGGGAAATCATATTTAGGCTACAACGTGGCCAAGTTATGGAAGTGAGTGAGATAGATATGTTGGGAAGAAGAGATATTTATAGACAAGCATTATGGAATAATGAATATAGAGGTAAAGAATACACAAACAACAAATTCATAATCACCATGTGTTGGGTGAATATTTTGTCAACCAGCTAACTAGTGAGCAAAATAGGTCTCTTCAACCACAGCATAGGGAGATTGGTCATCCAAAGTTGCAGGTTTACCACATCAAAAGGGGAAAAATCTCTCCTCTCATCAAGGGGAGGTTCCCTATAGGTATAAAGGCGCTATATACTATATATATAAGCTGAAAATAACACACAGGGGTAGGATACACCATCCATCTCTCTTCTTTCAGAGATGATGTTCACAAACAAAGGAGAAAATCTTGGTGAAAACACTGAAGGCACTTCTCATCTTTCAGAAGTGTTCTTGCAGGAAACATCATGAGTTCTTTCAGGTAGGATAAGTAACTGGTAACAAAGTACAGAGTAACCAACAATATAAGATGTAGCACAAAGTCTCCACCTTGACTGCCCAAGAGTGATATACGAAGAACAATGGGGGCACAAAGTCATCCCAAGGTCCTTTACATAGAAAGAAACTAAAAACACACATTGAAAACAATTATGTCAGCACAAAGTCTGAAAGTAACTAGTTTCAGGACACCTTCCTTATCACTTCCACTAGCTCTACTTGTTAAATTGCATAAACAAGAATACATTTAGGAAATAGACATAAGAATAATCTCCTAGAATGATACAAGCTATAACAACACAAATTCTAAAAGTAACTTGCTTTCTGATTCAAAAAAAGAAATATGATAAACAATCTGAGCTCAAAGTCTCAGTGATGCCTTTCAATTTGGGCAGACTTTTACTTCTGGTAATAGAAAGATCTCCTTTAAAACAAACCAAGAGATTACAATATATAGAGGCCAAAGAAGGCTTGGCACTTTATCCCATGGAGCGGCCCATGCTGTTCATTAATGCCTTGAATGCATTTTTGGTTCTATCAGGGAGGGCCATGCTAGAACAGGGCGGCTACCTTAACTATGGTGTGTTGATTCATCTTGAATGTCTTCTCCTAAGCCTGAGTCACTTATTCTATCACCTGCTATCCACGTAGCTATCCATTTTGCCTTTACTCCAAGGGAGGCAAACAGGTTGAGTTTTTAATGTTTGCAGGCCCAAATATTTATCTTTGCGCACTGTTCTAGCTACTAAAATAACTACTGCAGATATTTCCCTCTTTGTCTCTTCCTACTGCGATTTGGGCCCTTGGGCTATCTTTTTCCCATTTGCTAGCTCTTTCAACTCTATCATCAGTGGGTCTTCCCTTTGGCAGTGAAGGTCTTTGAACGCATTCGGGTCCGTCATCCTCCTTAGCAATTCCTTCGTGTCTTTCCCACTTGCTTTGGCCGCTTTTCACTGATCTCAGCAAGTGCCACACGACATTTTCCACTTTTGAGAGTCCTGCTGAAGATGACACATGGCAGCTTCCACTGTGCTCCTAGAAACACTGTAGAAACATTCGAGACTCATTTTGGATTCATGCAGATGATGACACTTGTCGTGCTAGCTTAACCTTAGCAACTCACTCGGGGCCCACCACAGTCCTTACAAAAAAAAAGGGAGAGACCACGGATATTGACACTTGTCGTGCTCCGTCAAGCTTTTCAAGGGACACGTGGCATCTTTCATGGCTTTGTAGAAAAACATATTACAACCTTTCACTGTTGCCACTTGGTGCTTTTTGCATGATTTTGTGAGAAGCTTATTGAAAGAATCTTTAAATCATAAGAAGCCTGAAACACGGATGCCTACACTTGTTGCGCTCCATTGAGTTACAATGGGACACGTGTC
The DNA here is from genome assembly GCA_037957365.1 of Torreya grandis. NCBI lineage: Eukaryota > Viridiplantae > Streptophyta > Pinopsida > Cupressales > Taxaceae > Torreya > Torreya grandis. The sequence goes on from JARHVA010005858.1 coordinate 619,488, forward strand.
ATGTTCCGCTGCTTCTTGGAAATAAACTATAAAGTGTCTCGGTAGATGACACTTGGCAGCTTCCACTCTCGAGCTTTTTCCTTTCGGGCATTCCTTTCCTTAGCCGCTCATTCCCTTCAATTTCTTCGGGTTTTCTTCCCGAGTGAATTCCTTTGAACAAAATGTCCGAAGGAATTCCTTCAGATAATTTGTCTGAAGGACTCTACTTTGTATTTTGCCTTGTTCATTTTCCCACAGAAAATACTTCCAAAAGAATTCTTTCAGACTCTCTTATTTAGTCATTTCCATCAGACAAAAAGTCTGAAGGAATTGTTCGCTTTGGGCCTTTGAACAAATCTGAAGGTATTCTGTCTTCTCTTTGACCTTTGAACCAATGTTGCCTGCCCTCCGCAAGGGCGCTTACCTCTTTTGGCTTTGGGGTAGCCCCTTGAACCTACAGAGTTCGTAGTTTTGAGGCCTTGAGAGTTCGTAGATTTGATTCTGCATGCAGAGTCCGTAGAAACCAAGTCCGTAGTTTTCTCTAACTTTGAAAGAGTTCGTAGAAATATAGCTTGCGGAGTCCATAGAAACCATCTGTGAAGTTCGTAGTTCCACCTGCAGAGTCCGTAGATTCAAGCCTACAGAGTCCGTAGATTTTTGAAAAGCTTGAAAAATGAAGGATTTGAAGGCTCAGGACAAATTTCGAAAAGGGAAGAGACAATTTTGGTTTGTGCAGGGCCAAAATAGTTCATATGTTGTCCCAAAAATGAGTGATAGTTTTTGGGGACAACACCATGAAAGATAATGGATTTCTTATAGATGATATAACACCATAGATGAATTATGAAACCTTGGGTTCCAAACAAAAAAAATCACTTGATATGGTTATGACATATTTTCATGGAGGTCAAAATACTTCACCTTATGCATGATAGTCCAAGGAACAACAAGAACAGGAAAATTATATCTGATAGGTGTCATTCATCGAGCTCTTCAAAATGAAGCATTCCCAGAATGATCTCCACTTCTATTACTTGTACCAACTAGAGTTGCAACATTCAATATTGGTGCCTCAACTATCCATGCACAACTTCAAATCCTAATTGCTACTCAAGATATTTAGAAAGGAAGGAGAAAGTGATGAGCAACAAAGGTTTCGTCAGCTACTCACAAATGTGAGAGATGCAAATCCGATAATAGATGACTAGAAACTATTGATGACCAGAACAAATGTTGGAATAGATAGAGCTAGCAATGAAGAGTTTGATAATTGTATTCATTTATTTTTCATAAATGATAATGTGCATAACCATAATAAAATAAAATTATATTCATTGAAAAGACCGGTTGCACGCAACATTGCAACCAAAGTAGGAAGTGCTAATGCACCAATGGAAGGTCCAAATGATGAACTTGATGTGGAGTTACTCATTTCTATCGATGCTTAGGCGTTAACAATACACAAATCACAAGGTTTGACCCTTTCAAAAGCCATAATTGATATAGGTCAAAGAGAAAGAACATGATTAACATTTGTGGCTATATCCCGTGTAAAGTCCTTGGAAGGATTAAGAATATTACCTCCATTTACATATGACCGCTATGAAAAGCTAAAAAATAGAAAACAACTATCCAAATAGAAAGCCAAGGAAGAGAGATTGAAACTCTTAGAGGAAAAATAATTTCATGTAATTGTGAAAATTTTCATTGGGCAAGTTCGTTATTTGACGTTTTGTGTGATGTGTACTAATTTATTATTTGACATTTTATGTGATGTGTATGGTACATTTTGACGAGTACTAAGTAACTATTTAGATTGAGAATTTTAAATTATGTGAATTAAAGTTATTGGTGATTTAATATAATATGTATTACAGTTCTGTAGGATTTAATGTAATGTATAATATACATATTAAGTTTAGGTGAAAATTTTCAAATTAGATATCAAAAAAATACGCAAAATGCATAGTTGCTACTAGCATATCTATCTTAGATAAATCTATGTAAAATATGTTGAGAGATATCATTCTCGAGGCAGCTATTCCACTTATGTCACAAATCCAATATAAGATAGGCGCCTCGAGAATGATATCTCTCGGCGTCTTTTACATAGATTTATCTAAGATAGGTATGCTAGTTTACTTAAATATTTACTGTTATTTACTTAGTAAAAATATATTCATTTCCTTGTAAAAATATTTTTACTATTATTTACTGTTTAGATATTTGATGTTTATTTTTTCATTTCTTTTATTCATTTACAGTTATATTTTCACATTTACGGTTATATTATAAGAGTTTATTTGAAGTGTTAATATTACGGGTTTTTTTACAGGGGTAATTGTGTAACTATTTATTAAGTTTGTGAAAGTAAAAGTTAATAGGTGGATTAAAAAAAATTGCAGCAGAATTTCAACCAAAATTTATAAATAAGATATTTTTTAAAACATACCTCTTCCTTGCAACGAAGTTAAAACAACAGTCTGGATGGAATAACGGAACCATAGAAATTCAAATGTAAAATTTGAGATGCAAAAATATTTGATTGGAGGAATAAAAAAATCTGGGTGCAATGCAATGTGTTTATATATATTTTGGAATGTTTTATCTTTTATATATATATGTATCTATATTTATTTTTAAACAACGCATCCTTTCAAAGTAATTGTTGATTGGTTATATATTTATTTTAATAATTTATTTTTATATGTCAACTCAAAAAAAAAAGTTAAATACTCACAGTATTACACACCTGATTACCACTATAAATTACACTTCTCGACGTAATTAATACCTTTCCTTAAAAAATTCAACTTCATTATTTTTCATAATATTAAAACCATTAACAAATTAATCTACTTTTATTTTATTATATATGTTACATTTATTAATTTGTTAGTATTTTTTAAATGATAAGTAAGTTTACGGACCTTAACCTCTATAAGATGGAGTGAATTTTTTACTACTATTGGTTAAGCTTGTCATGATTTAATAAAGAATTTAAATATATTATCATGCCTTATCTCCAAAGCACGTCGAACATCACTATGAGCATCCTTGTTAACTCAAAGGGTGACGATGAAGGTCTACTCTTTCATCAAATTCACAAAAACATGTCCTCTTTGAAGACTCGAAACATCATAAATTCATTTATCCATTCCACTGAATATTTGTATAGAAATCGAGGATTTTGTGTCGATTTTTATGACACAAATATAGAGTAATGTATCTTCTTTGCATTACATTTATGTGACTTTGTGATATTTAAAAACAGTTTTTCCCATAACATTAATGTTGAATATTAAGAAATAAATAAAAATATTGATATTAATAAAAATCAATAAATAAATAAATTATGCTTTTAGGGTTATATTTTAACGGTAAGTTGTTATAACAGTGATTATTAAGTTATGAGTTCAAGTTTTGATTGAACTGCGAACATTAAGTAGGTCACTGGTGTAAGTTCAAGGGATTAGTCTATTGGATTCGTCTTATGATAGCGTGCTTAAGTGTGTGTCAAGTCATTGAGTATACCGTCCCAAAAAAGTTACGAGATAACCCTCGATTACTTAAAAAAAAAAAAATTGCCTAAATTTTACATCGCTTACTAAATTTAAAAACATTTTTTCTGGAAACACTTGCAAATAGACACAAACCTCTTTACAAATGTCATGATAGAACTTTAGTCCCTGTTTTGTAAAGAATATTTAGATTTTGTGAGGATTGGAACTTTAATTGTAGTATTTTGACCACATGAACAATTGGGTGGAAACAATGACGAGGGGTTCAATTGTAGTATTTTGACCACATGAACAATCCCTTGGGCGTAAGTTCAAGGGATTAGTTCATTGGACTCGACCTGCGATAACGTGCTTAAGTGTATCCCAAGTCGTTGGGTATACCGTCCCAGAAAAGTTACGAGATAACCTTCGATTACCCGAAAAAAAAATTGCCTAAATTTTACATCGCTTACTAAATTTAAAAACATTTTTTCTGGAAACACTTGCAAATAAACACAAACCTCTTAACAAGTGTCATGATGGAACTTTAGTCCCTGTTTTGTAGAGGAATATTTAGATTTTGTGAGGATTGGAACTTTAATTGTAGTATTTTCACCACATGAACAATTGGGTGGAAGCAATGACAAGGAGTTCACTTGCTTAAAAGTGAAGGTGTGCATAATTAAAAAATAAAAATGAATCCAATAAAACAATTATGTGTACAAGCTAAGCCAACTACATACATTTTTAAAGTAATATTTTAAAGTTGACACTTTTAGTTAAGACTAAATTTAATGATCGACCTTCTATATAATAATTTTTTTGAGAGGATTTTTTTTTTAATATAATTTATATCAATTAAAATAAAATAAAAATTCTTTAAATTTTCACCTTGTATCTAATACAATCTATCAAAAAAATTGATTGTATTTTATAACTGAAAAAACTTTACCTTGCATCTAATATGACATATAAAAAAAAATTGATTATATTTATAACTAAAAATGTAAATATAATCAAACGGTCATCAATTTAGCACCTATCTTCAATTATTGATATTAAATAAAAACCATGTTCAACCAAAAAGAAAATAAAAATAAAAAATATTAAATCAATATTTAATAATAAGTATCTATAAATCTAGCAATCTTCCTTCTCCTCTAACTAACTTATAATAATATACAATTGTAAATATTTATACATATTGAATAAACATCTTTGTTTTTTTTTTTTTAAATTGAAAAAGAAATTTTAATTTTAATTAAAAAATATTAAATCAATATTTAATAATGAGTATCTATAAATTTAAAAATTTTCCTCCTCCTCCTAACTAATCTATAATTTTAAATATTTGTACATATTGAATAATCATCTTTATTTTTTTCTCAAATTTTTTTTAAGCTAACATATTGATATAGTTTGATGGATACCAAAATAAAAAATATATATCAAAATAAAAAATATATATATCAAGATATATTAAAATAACACTATGAAAAAATTTAATTTCAATTTTTAAAATTTTATCCAAATACATTTAAGACATGCAAATAATTTTGGAACATACAATATTAAACCATATTTTTTTACCTTGGATGAGCGCTCCTTCAAATGAAAATAATATTTCTACCATGTTAGAAAGTTTTATCGGTCTAATTTTTACGCGTAAATATTAGGTATGGGTTAAAATATAAATGACAAGGTAGAATGTGGTCCGTGGTGGATGGCGTCCTTTTGAATGGGTTCATGCATTCATAATATAATAATTTTATGTATGGGTTAAAATATTATAATTTAAATTTGATTTATTTAACTTAATTTTCTATATCTCTTTAAATGAGAACATATTTAAAATAAAATGAAATATATATTGATTTCTTCTTATCACAAAATTATAATCAATCATACCTAAAAAAATATTTTTTTTTATAATTTTTTTATTATATTATATGAAGAGGTTAAAGTAAAAAAATAAAATATTTTTATTGACAATATAAATTTCAATGTAAAAATAATATATTCAAGGGATTAAATACCTATTCCAACAAGCACTAATTATCTAATACACAGTTAGATAAGAAGGCAAGACAAAGGAATCGATGAGTTCACAAAAGATTTTTATTTGCCCTAGTCAATGGATGTATTGGCCAATCACACTCCTCCAAAACACCTCAAAAAAATGATATTGTTGTGTGCGTGGCCTAATAACCTGAAGGTGTTTGAAACTAGGACCCCTTCCATCCATTCTGAAAATGATCTTTCATGATAAAGCTTCCCATTCAGAGTTCTTGCCACATCTATAGAAAAAAATATAAATATATCAGGGCTCTTATGTCTGTTAGAGCAATATGCCTTAATAAAATTCTAGCATAAATGGAAGACCCTATTGCATCAGAAGATGTTATCAAATATGCAAAGGTAAATTCCAATAGTTTTATCCATAAATTTTTACAATTGATCATAACATTGTCAAAAATCTTTACAATTAACTCTAACATTGTCAAGGATATTAACTGCCCAAATTTGAAAGGCAATAATAAATTTGCGTTGTACAAGGCCCAAAAGGGATTTTAATATTTCACATGTGAATGTAATAAAAATGTGGCATTAATTGTGCCAATGTCACATTTTTGTGTGACATTTGAGCACCACAATTTTGATTGATGGAAGAGTGAAAAAAATGTTGTAAATCTTTTTTTATTTGATTGGGTAAAACGCTTTTGAAACCAGAGCTATGAACCAAGGGGTGAGGGTTTTGACAACTAGACCCACATCCAAGCACAACAAAGAGGGTAAAAAGGATCCCCCTAACAACCAAGTACAACAAAGAAGGTTTGAAAGCTCCCCCAACCTTTAACAATTGAAGTAAAGGTATCCAAGACCTTGGCAAGACAAGAAAACATGAGGGTTTTAAGGGTTCCCACAACTGGGGGTTTTAAGGATCCTACAACCTATAGTACACAAAGATGTTACTAAACAGTGAATCTCGAAGTGCTATCTCCCTTCATTGTGTCTTCTCTGAGGGCACTGCAAACTAGAAGATCCACCAGAGAAGAAGGTCTTCTGCATAACTTCCATACAATAGAGTTACAACGAGTGTGTTTATCTTCCCACTAAGATTCACAACCTATTCAAAGCATAACAAGGGAGTTTTGAGGCTCCCATGACTATTAACAAGAGAAGTAAAGGTACACACGACCTTGGCAGAACAAGGGAGTTTTAAGGTCCCCGTAACATGGAGAAACACAACAAGAAATAAACATGAGGGTTTTAAGTTTCCCACAACCAGGGGTTTTAAGGATCCCATAACCTTGAGTACCCAAAAGTGATACAAAATAGTGAATTTGAAAGGGTTGACACCCTTAGTTATGTCTTTCCTTAGGACATTGCTAGATAGGAGGCCATCCAGAGAGGAAATTATTTTTCCACTTGAGTCTTCTGCCTAACCTCTGTAACTTGGGTCTTCCACCTAACCTTCACATTGCCAAATCTCTAGGAGTGGGCTTATCCTCCCACTAAGATTCACAACTTTTACAGATCATTTTACCACCCTCCCACCACAGTCCCTGTGTGCTTTAGGAGAGCAAGCATGACTGAATAAATCCATAGCCCTAAAAAAGGCTTCATCCATAACCGATCTGATTCTATAAGATCCCAGAGCATGATGGAACCAAGGGTGGATTCATTTAACATCCACTCTTAAACAACAAAGGGAGGCCACAGAAAAGCAGGGTCCTCCTAAACCCAACAAAATGCCTTCCATAGAGTTAAGAACTTTGAAAAAACCCAATAAAAAGAATTTTCCATTTTTCAAGTAACCAAGAAGGGTTAAAGCATGGCTTCCTCTAATAGCCATGCCATTTAACAATCCAGGGGAGTGGGTTCCTCTAATACCCATCTCACTTTGAAACAAAAATATGGGGTGGGATCCTCCTTCATCCACCCCATCGAAGGACCACAAAGGAATGGCCATGCCGAAAAAGATCAATAAGCTAGTGGTAGACCAATGGTCTCCCCTATTTTGATTGTTTTTGTGCCCCAAATCAAGGCCCAATGAGTAGCCACCAAAAATCTAACCATTCCTTTTAAGGGATCAACAAACACGACTCGTGAGACAGAGCAACCTCCTATAGCTTTCCAAAGCAAATCATGGAAAGGGGAACAATGTATTTGAAGCTTCGTGACCTAGTGTTGGGGTGCTCTTCGAACCGAATATACACAAGTTTTTGACTAGCCCCAAACAACAAGGGAGTAAAAAGATCAAAATACATGAACCCGATGAAACAAATGGATAAGGCCCATTCACTCCTCATGAAAATGACAGCCCTAGGGGGAAAAGCCCACCCAAAATGGGTGACATTAGAGCCTCCTAAAAAATGGTTGAGTGCACCACTCCCAAAAGAAGCATGGATCGCTCAATAGAGACTAACCCTTATCCCATGAAGAGAGCATAAATGACACAAAAAAATCTAAGCAAACCATCCCAGTGCTAGCAAAAGGTTCAAAGGACCATGTAGACCATTTTGTCAACAACGCTTCTGGTTGCAGTATAGCCACCAACGACAAGCGCTCTTGAGTGATCTCTCCAAAACAGAAAACATCTCCCAGAACTCCTTGGTCTACCAATTTCCCAAACCAAGAGTTAAAAATAGTGGTCTCAGATCCATCCTTGCACAACATGTCTAGATCTTCATCATCCTCACCTCACTCATCCTCACAATAATCTTCCCACCCACCACCAAATTTAAAAATGCTCCCTCACTTTGTTCTGGCGTGTTTTCTTAAAAGGTTTGAGGTAAACTAGGGTGAATCAAACCAATGATGCATAGTACCAAGATCATTAACCTAACACTATGTTTCATGACTCACCTTCATACCAATTTAACTACGTCCTCACCCTATAATGTTGTAAATCTTAAAATTAATTGAATTTATGGAGTTAATTTCATATTATGTAATAATGCATGAATTTGATTGAGATATTGTTCTCAATTAATATATTATTTATTAAGATTTTTGAAAGTTTTATAAATTGATTAAAGTTTTATAGAAAATTATTAATTTTTTTAAGATTTATAATAAATTTTAGGAAATAAAACAAAAAATTTAGAGTCTAAAAACAAAGGAATATGGTTTTATAATTTATTTGAAAAAATTCTATAGTAGCCAGCAATCTTGGTCATCCTAAGAAAGAAGTGATATGGTCATGGTCAAAATTTTAAAATTATAAATTTGCTTTGAATTTTTTGGTTCAAGTTTATATTGGTACTTGGATTTATTTTTAAAGAATTGTATTTTTAAAAATTAAAATATTATTCTTAAAATCTTTTCGATATTCATTTTAATTATTCAGGAATTTTTCTTATTATATTTAAGTATGATTTTACTTTTGTATTAAGATAAATTTGTTTAGGTTTTAATTTTACATTTTCTCAATAAAAAGTGTAGTTCATGTTTATGTATAATTATTTTTTTATATCAAAATTGGTGAAACTGTATTCTCTTATACTTTTTAGGGTTAGATTTTTTTTTTTTTTTTTTTTTTTGGTCTATTTTCATAAATTTGATTTTGTCTAAAGTTTCTTAAACCCTTGATGTGTTGATTCATATTAGATGACTTTAACTAAAATAATTTTACGTTTGTTTCTAAAGTTATATATAAAACACAATTAAAATATTGTTGGTGCATTTATTTACTTTATTATATTTATTATTTAGATTGGTACACTCATTACTTATTGTAATTAGTTTATTATATTTATTAATAATTTGTACCAGATAGGATAAGCTTGCTTAGCTAGTAGTCAATTTAGACACCTATCTTGTTACAGTGGAGTTCCACTCTACTATTCAGGGTAAGATAGGATAAGATTGCTTAACTAGTAGTCAACTTGTGTTGATCATTTACACAAGTTGGACACCTATCTTATTAGTATAGAGTTGCACTCCACTATTCTTGTAGTCAGATATTAGTTGAACTACACATGTAGTGTGAATTCTTTGATCTTTATCTTGCACACCTTGCTTTATATAAGCAATATCTATTTGTGTATTCTATATTAGATTAATATTGAATTATCAAAGTAATTAATCATATTTGAGTTAGTTATTCATTTCAGTTATTATCTTGAATGACGATTATTATTTATTACTATTACTATTTTATCTCCTGTTCATGCTTTCTATTAGATTCATTAGATCTTGTATGTTAATTCTAACATGGTACCAAAGCTATCTTTAATATGTAGATTGATAAATATTCAAGAAAAAAATATTCAGATATAAGATTAGTTTTTTAATTTTATATACAGGCACAAATTAGAACTTTATGGAGAATTTTTGAGCTCACCAATGAGTTCAAAGTGTCAAAGATAGTCAAAATTATCTACAATTTTGTCCAAATTAGATATAAGAGGCTAAATTGACAAGGGTTTGATCTAAAAATACCACACCCAAATCCATAGGGTACCTAAAAATTGAAGCATTTCTGAGCAAAATGGACCTCATAGTTACGTTCGAAAGGCGTCAAAACCTATAGATCCATATAAAATATATCCAATTTGGACACAGTCACCCGAAAGACAATTTTTTTTTGCTCCCAAGTACAATCGTACGGACCGTATGGATTGTGCAAGATTTTTTTTTGCAGGCCTCACAGATCAGCAAACAGATTTGAAAGAGCAACTTCGAGTGCCCACCATTTGAACACCAAGAGGTATTTTTGAGCGATTTTTTTTTCTAAAATAGCTTAAAATTTTATGTTCTTCATTGTTGTACTTTCAATTTGTTTATATTTTTCCAGAATTCAGGTTTTTCTACAGCAACGCTTGCCCATCCTCATTTCTAAAACTTCAGAGGCTCATAACTTTCATATATGACCTCGTATTGAGGTCTCATTTTTTTTTAAAGTTAATTTTTATTTTAGCACAACGTATTGGTGTAGAATTTTTTTTGTAATAAAGTACATATTTTTTGTAATTTTAGACTAGAGGGCCTAATTGAGCTTTTTATAAACTACAAAAATTATAATTCAACCTTGTAACTACACTTAATTATCAAGTGCTAACAATACTTGTTGGGTGGGAAAAACTAAGTAATTCAGAGAGGTTTTGTGGTGTGTTATGTACTTTGATTTTTGTTTAGTGACAATTTATTTCTAATTGCATCATGGAGAATCTTAAGTTCTTACTATTAACAACATACAACTATAAAATATGGAAATAAAATGCTTGAAATGCATTAATGATGCTAGGGTATACGCCTTACATAACAAATCTTCTTACTCCACCTACTGATGTAAAAGAGTTACAACACTTTCTCTTTGAAACTACTAAGGTAATTGGATGCATTCGGTCTTACATGTTGATCCAGGTGGATCCATGTACCATTCCATTTTAAACGTCTTCAATTTCTGGTCAAACCACTTGCACATCAAATAATTCATCGAGAGCTTTCTAATGCTTCTTTTGGAACACAAAACGGAGTCTGGACGCTCGAGATATAGCTTACTAAAGTTTTTTTGTGACAGGGGAATAACGAGTGTTGAAAAGTGACGTGGTATTGTTAAAATACACCAAGTGGTTCAATAATCATTTGACATGTGGTAATCTTAATTTGTGCAAAAAAAAATTGGTTTGGTGTTTGGTTTATTGATAGCCTCCACTCTTCGACGGGCAGTCATATGAGGATCCGTGGGCCCCGCTATTTGCTCACTGGGGCCCTCAGCGAGGGTTGGCACACTCTTGTGGAGGGGTGCCTTGTCCTCATATTCTTCATTTTTTATTGTATGCAACATTGTATTTAAGTTACAAAGTCCGTAGAAACCCCACCAAAGTGGGATAATTGTTTTGCACTTTGTAATAAGGATCCTCAAACTAACATGTGGTAGAGCTACAATGCACCAAGCTAAGCTACCACACCATCCACCTTCACCACATACATCGTGTAAATACCACGTCCTAACCAAGGAATCTCCAACAACGGCCTAAAATAGGAATCTTGCTAAGCCTTGCACCTAAGTCTCCTTTAAAAGGGATGTCGGCACTCATAAAGGGGGCCATCAACCTTTAAAAAGTATGTAATCCCTTCTCCCACAACAAATGTGGGATAAAGGGATAAGACCAAAGCACCAAAGGGATGGCTAAAGGACTTGACCTTTGCACCTATCGTGCAAAATTGATAAGCCTTGACCGCTTGAGCCACGGGCTTGTAAGTGTTATAAAGGGAGCGAACTTCCATTTGAAGGGTATTATTCAGCTGACTGTGTAAAAGAATTAAGAAGGTTAGAGATTTAATTAAGCCTTGTATGGCCTTGGGCTATTAATGATAGGTCTGAGAGATATTTTTATAGACAAGCAGAGACCAGAGAAAGAGAATTGAAGACTTGTATTGATTTTGTAAGCCATTTGTTGCACAAAATTAATGGAAATGGTCCTCACTTTAAATGGACTCGGAGACGTAGGCTATTGAAGCCGAACTCCATTATCAATTTACTGGTGAATTCTTCTAATTTTATTTGCTATTTATTTTAATTTTGATCTTCATTTTAATTCTAGTTTTTATTTCATTATTAAAAATTAAATGGAAAAGTCAAGAAAATAGTAGATCTTTTAAATGCGATAAGTGTTATTCAGTTTTGTGACACTTGCATTTTCAATTTTTAGATCAGATTTTTGGTATCAAAGTGGTTGTTATTTAACAGTGGTTGATAGTGTATGTTGACAAGGTCTAAATCCCAAAAGGGTGAAGGAAAACTCGTTGAGTATAATCCAGAGATTGGCTCAAGGCGTGCTTCAAGGATGGTTGAAGAAGAGATGGAATTTGAACAAGCTTTCTGCCGAGATTTCATGGAGATGAGAAGCATGGTTAAGGAACTATACCATGATAAACAAAAGAAATATGAGAATGAGAAAGGTGATTCACAAGAATCAAAAGGTAAAGAAATCGAAAAACCTTCTTCATCGGATGACGGTAAAAAAATAGTGGAATCTCTCCCGTCACTAAAATTAGATATTAAGTTTGAATTACGAATGTTTAATGGCGAAGTTAATGCCAAAAAATTAGATAATTGGGTCAAGCAGATTGACTTTTATTGCAGGGTCCAAAAGATTGCAGGGGATGAGTCAAAAATTCATTTGGCTACTCTTTGTATGGGAGGCACAGCTCTCATCTGGTGGGAGAGTAAGTTGAAGGAAGCCGAGCTTCAAAAAGGTAACTTGATTTCTATTTGGAATGAATTTGTTGAAGAACTTAGAAAGCAATTTTATCTTTTAGGCTATATGCAACAAGCCATGATGGATTGGCAAAGTTTTAGATAAAGAAAAGGCCAAAATGTTCAAGATTATACACAAGAATTTAGGAGAAAAGCTTTACTTTTGAATGTTCCTCTTTACACACAAGAAACACTGCTAAAATATATAGGTGGGCTACATAGTTACTTAAGACATATGATTATTATGTTCAATCCCACTAATTTAGATGCAGTATGTGTTCAAGCCACTCATTTAGAGGCTAGAGGAAAACAATCAAAAGAATCTTTTCCTAAAGTTAAAAGTAATCAATCTAATTTTAAGCAATCCAAAGGGAAAAGTTCATTAGGAAAGGGTAAACAAAAATCCACTTTTACTGTTAAAAAAGAAGGAAAACCATTTTGTAATCATTACAAGAAAAATCATGATGAGTCTAAGTGCTGGAAACTACACCCTGAGTTAAGGCCTAAAAGGTTTCAAAAGAAGGAAAAGAAGACTAATGCTATGGTTCAGGATTTAGGTTCAAATTCAAGTGATAAAACTAAGATCACAGCCATGGGATTACATAATGATTCTTCTCTTTCAGTTTCTAGCACTAAGTCATCAAATGATGCATCTTCTTCTAAACAGAATTCTGTGCATGTTGATAAGAAGAGAAATGACTTGTTCCACATTAAAGTTGTTTCAAAACATAATAAGATTGATAATCTATTTGATAGTGGTTCAAAAGTAAATTTAATTTCTGAAGAGGTTGTTAAGAATTTAGGCTTACAAACTAATCCCCATCCGAAGCCTTATCCACTAGGTTGGGTGTGTGACAATGTGAAGCTACAAGTCTCACAAACTTAGAGACTGAGGTTTGCCATCACATCCAAGTTCGTAGATGAGGTTGAGTTGGATGTTGTCCCATTGGACATATGTGGGATTATTTTGGGAAGCCCATATCTTTATGATAGAAAAGCAATCTTTTATAGAGAGGAGAATAAGTACTTGCTTGTTAAGGATGGCATTGAATATATAGTCAGAGCACATCACATTAAAACAAGTCTTTCCTTGGTTACAGTAGGGAAAATGAAAAGACTAGTTAATTCAAGCAAGACTTTTTATCTCATGTTGATCAAGTCTAAGGAAAAAGAATATTCTCAGGCTTTGGAAAATTGTGATCCTAAACACAAGAATGAATTGGTTGAAATCATTTCTACTTATGATGATGTATTTCAGGATCTTGAGGGTTTGCCCCCTAAAAGGGGAGTTCAACATGAAATTTAGCTATTGCAGGATTCTCCTCTCCCTAACATTGGCATGTACAGGTTATCAGTGGTGGAAAATGATGAAATAAAAAAATAGGTAATGGATCTATTGGATAGAGGTATTATTCGTCCAAGTTCATCTCCTGTTGGTTCGCCAATTATTTTGGTGCCAAAGAAAGATGGCACTTGGCGAATGTGTGTTGATTTTCGTGCTTTAAACAAAATTACTATTAAGAATCATTACCCTCTTCCTCATATTGATGATTTTTTGGATCAATTAAAACATGCTATTTATTTCACTAAGCTAGATTTGAGAAGTGGATATCATCAAGTAAGAATTAATGAAGGTGATGTGTGGAAAACCGCCTTTAAAACAAAACAAGGATTGTTTGAATGGCTTGTTATGCCTTTCAGGTGTGTAATGCCCCGGCTACATTCATGAGATTGATGAATGACATGTTTCGACAGTTCCTTGATGATTTTGTCATAGTTTACTTAGATGATATATTGATTTTCAGCAAGTCATGGGAAGAGCATGTGATCCATATTAAGAAAGTCATGGATGCATTACGAAGGGAAAAACTTTATTTAAAAATGTCAAAATGTGAGTTTGGAAAAACCTCTTTGATATACTTGGGTTACATTGTAGGACATGGTAAATTGAAAATTGATCCTGAAAAAGTGGCAGTCATAGTTAACTGGCCTACACCCACTAATACAACTGAGGTTAGAAGTTTTCTTGGTGCAGTACAGTTTTGGAGAAAGTTTATTGCTCAATTTTCATATATTGCATCACCTTTGCATTATTTGACAAGTGTGAAACGGGTCTTTCAGTGGGGAGGCAAGCATCAAAAGGCCTTCAACACTTTGAAAAAAAAGATAAGTACTGCTCCGGTCTTGGCACTTCCTGATATACAACAACCATTTGAGATCAAGATGGATGCAAGTGAATATGCTATGGGAGCTATTTTAATGCAAGGTAAGAAACTAGTTTGTTATCATTTTGAAACCTTCACAAGTGTAGTAAGAAAATATCCAACATATGATAAGGAATTGTATGCATTGGTTCAAAGTGTTAAAAAATGGAAACATTACTTAAAGGGCAAAGAAACAATAATACATACAGATCATTAGCCCTTACAATTTCTCCAATCACAAACCAAGCTACAATAGTTTAGACATTTTTGTTGGATGGGTTTCTTACAACAATTTCATCTTGTGATTAAGTATAAAAAAGGTATTCAGAATAAGGTTGCAGATATGCTATCTAGGCCTCCTATGGTTGTTACATCTATTCTTTTAAAACATGGTTCTTTGTCTCATGAAATCTATAAAGAACAATATGTTAATGATCTTGATTTTCAGGATGTCTATAAAGACTTGATGAGCAGTAGACAAGTAGAAGAATTGGACTATCATGTACATAATGATCTTTTGTATCATTTGGGTAAACTTTGTATTCCTCAAAATGAGAGGGTGCACATGATTAGAGAAGCACATACTTTTCTTATTTTTGGTCATTTTGGAGTTGCTAAAATGGTTGCACATTTGAAAATGTATTGTTACTGGCCCTGTATGCAGGAACATGTTGCCAAATATATTAAGGGATGTACTCTTTATGCCACAAGCAAATCTAGTAACAAGAAATTGGGACTTTACACTCCTCTACCTGTTCCTACTCGCCCATGGGAAAGTATCTCCATGGATTTTGTGGGGGGTTTGCCCATGACACAAAGAAAACATGACTATTTATATGTGGTTGTGGATAGATTTAGCAAGATGTGTGTTTTGATTCCTTGTACTAAGTAAATTACTGGCGAAGGCACTGCACACTTATTCTTTAAACATGTATGGGTTTATTTTGGTTTTCCTAATTCAATTATTTCTGATCAGGATTCTCGATTTATTGGGGAGTTTTGGTCAACTTTGTGGGGACTAATGGACACTAAATTAAAAAAGAGTAATGCATTTCATCTACAAATTGATGGGCAAACAGAGGTTGTGAACCACACTGTGGTACACTTGCTTAGGTGTTATAGCAATAAACATCCAAAGTTATGGGATGAATAATTGTGTTACATACAACATGCATATAACCGAGCACTTCATTCTTCTATTATGAAATCTCCATTTGACGTTTGTAATGGATACTTGCCTAAATCTCCTCTAGATGTTTGCTATGGACAGGATACAGCTGTTGGTGAACCAAAAGAAGCCATTCGAGCTAAGAAGTTCATTAAACAAATATAGCTCATACATCAAACTGTTCATACTCAATTGGAGAAAAGTCAAGCCAAGTATAAAGCCAGACATGACAAACATTGTATTGATCACCAATTTGTTCTAGGTGATATGGTATGGCTTCACATCAGTAAAGAAAGACTGATAAGTGAAGGTAAGAAGTTGAAACCAATTGTGTATGGTCCTTTTTAGATTATAGAAAAAATTGGCACAAATGCTTTCCAGTTAGATTTACCGTCTTACATGCAAATTTATTCAATTGTAAACGTGGAAAATCTAAAATTGTATGAGCCTCCAATGATTATTGATCATGATGAAAGTGTATCCATTCCTTCTGTTGATGATTTTTCTCATAAATATCTAACATAATTGCAGGAAGATGTTATTCTTGACAGGAATGTGTGGATTTCACGAAGAGGTGATGTTGAATATCTTCATGTTGGTCTAAAAGGGATGCACCCAAACAAGGCTAAATGGATTGAAGCCGGAAGGGTGAGAGAGAAATACCCTCACCTCATTACCAATTAATTTCAACTTTTAGAGGTCCAAAAATTCCCAGTGGGGAGGAATGATCCAAGTGGATCTATGCACCGTTCTATTTTGAACATCTTTAATTTTTGGTCAAACCACTTTCACATCGAAGAATTCATTGAGAGCTTTCTGATGCTTCTTTCGGAACACAAAACAGAGCCCAAATGCTCGAGATATAGCTTACTAAAGTTTTCCTACGACAGGGGAATAATGAGTGCCAAAAAGTGACGTGGCATTATTCAAATACGCCAAGTGGTCCAATAATCATTTGACATGTGGCAATTTGAATTTATGCAAAAAAAATTTGGTTTGGTGTTTGGTTTGTTGATAACCTCTGGTCTTTGACAGGTGGTCATATGAGGATCTGTGGGCCCTACTATTTACTCACTAGGGGCCTTCAGCGAGGGTCAACACACTCTTGTTGAGGGGTTCCTTGGCCTCCTATTCTTCATTTTTAATTGTATGCAACATTGTATTTAAGTTATAAAGTCCGTAGAAACCCCACTAATGTGGGATAATTGTTTTGCACTTTGCAATAAGGATCTTCGAACCAAAATGTGGCAGAGCCACAAACCACCAAGATAAGTTACCACACCATCCACCTTTGCCACATACATCGTGTAAAGACCACGTCCTAACCAAATAATCTCCAACAGTGGCCTAAGATAGGAATCTTGCTAAGCCTTGTGCCTAAGTCTCCTTCAAAAGGGATGTCGAGACTCATAACAGAGGCCATCAACCTTTAAAAAGTATGTAATCCCTTCTCCCACAACAAATGTGGGATAAAGGGATAAGACCAAAGCGCCAAAGGAAAGGCCGAAGGATTTGACCTTTGCACCTATCGTGCAAAATTGATAAGCCTTGACCGCTTGAGCCACGGGCTTGTAAGTGCTATAAAGGGAGTGAACTTCCATTTGAAGGGTATTATTCAACCGACTGTGTAAAATAATTAAGAAGGTTAGAGATTTAATTAAGCCTTGTACGGCCTTGGGCCATTAATGACAGGTCTAAAAGATATTTTTACAGGCAAGCAGATACCAGAGATGGAGAATTAAAGACTTGTATTGATTTTGTAAGCCATTTGTTGCACAAAATTAATAGAAATGGTCCTCACTTCGAACGGACCTAGCGACATAGGATATTAAAGCCAAACTCCGTTATCAATTTGTTGGTGAATTATTTTTATTTTCTCTATTGTTTATTTTAATTCTGATCTTCATTTTAATTCTGGTTTTTATTTCATTATTAAAAATTAAACGAAAAAGTCGAGAAAATAGTAGATCTTTTAGATGCAACAAGTGTTATTCGATTTTGCGACATTTGCATTTTCAGATCACATGTATTTATATTTTAATTTCCATCTTGATAACTGTATAACTCTAAAAGAGGCTTTGGATAAACTAGCATCATTGTTTAACAAAATAGATGAGGTCCATGGTTACCAAATTGACAATGGACTCATTAAATTGGATCCTAAATATTATGCTACAATACAAGACTACATCACTAAAGTCATAGATCTTAGAGCACAACTTTCTAAATGTAAAATTGATAATAAAGATATTCAATTGATTTTTAATGCCTTACACAAATTAGGGCTTGAATATTCATCTTTTGTTTCTAAATTTCAGACTCATAGGCTCACATTGGGCACAACATATCAAATGCCCACCTTTGAGGTATTCTCTGAGATTTTAATGGTTGAAGAATAAAATTTAATAGCTATGGGTCTAATCAAGTCATCCAAATCTCAAGCTCTAGTTATAAGTCAATCTTTGCATAAAAAAGTTTCAACATCAACATCAAATACAGGGTCAAGTAAAAAGAAGTAGAATAATTAGAATAAGTCACATAAAGATAAGAATAAAGGACAATAATCTTCCTCACAAGGAAATTATAAATCTACCAATAAGAAAGGGGATTCATAGAAAAGGACTAGCACTCCTTGCCCTTATTACAAAAAGGGGTTTCATAGTGAACAATATTGGTGGAAGAAAGAGATTGATGAACTTAAGGGTCTTCTCAAAAATAATAACATCAATCAATCATCTTCAAAGGATTCTTCCACTCCTTCAAATTCAGGGAAAGAAAAAGCTACGACACTAGTTGCACTAGCAAATTCTTCCAAGTCATGGGTAATTGACTTAGGTGTTTCACTCCATATGGGTTTTGATCAAGAACAATTTTTTGGATTAGAACCAAGTTCATTGTCTCATATTCTCATAGGTGATGATTCTAAGGTAGATGTTATATAAAAAGGTATAGTTGATGTTGATAGTAGTGTATTTAAGGATGTCTTTTGTGTGTCAGAGTTATCAACTAACCTTCTCTCTATCTACGAAATCACTCACTTTGATACTAGTAGGAAAGTTGAGTTCAACTTGATTCTATATCAATCAAAAAATTGGAGGATAATGCCTTAGTTACAGTGAGAAAAGTCGACAATCATACTCAACTTTATTCATTCTCACATTTTGTGCCTCAGTCTTCCTCTACAACTTTGCTCTCACACACTAATTTAGCGATCAAGCTATGGCATGAGCGGTTTGGTCATTTGAACTACCGCTATTTACAACAACTTAGTCAGTAGGAGATGGTTATAGGACTTCCACATATTCAATTTTTAGGGAGTGTATGTCATGGTTATGCCGTAGGCAAATATCCAAAGGATAAGTTTGATAAAGGGAAGGCTTGGAGGGCTACACAAGTCCTCAAACTTATTCATAGTGATTTGAAATATCTATTACCTAATTTGTCTTTTTATAAAACCTGTTATGTTCTCATATTTACTGATGACTAATCTAGATATACTTGAGTTTATTTTTTGAAACTCAAGAGTGAAGTATTTGATAGATTTTTAGAATTCAAAGTTCTAGTAGAGAAACAACCTTGGAAGTATGTCAAGATCCTCTGAACAGATAATGGGAGCGAATATGTGAAAGAAATTTTGAACAATTTTTTGTTCTTGAAGGAGTTGATCTTCATCATTTAGTTGCATACACACCTCAATAGAATGGTGTAACAGAGAGGAGGAACAAATTCTTAAAACAAATGGCAAGTTGTATGATTCATGCAAAATCATTAGTATCTAAGTACTAAGTGGAAGTGATTAATTGTGTTGCATATATACAAAATAGAGTTCCTCACAAAGCTTTAAATGGGATAACACTTCTTGAAGATTGGTACAATAGGAAGCCAAATGTGCATCATTTTAGAGTCTTCGATAGTCCAACATGGGTTCACATACCTTCAAACAAGCATCACACTTTAGAAAAACAAAGTCAGACTTGCATATTTATGGGATAGCTTGATGGTGTTAAGGGATATCGACTCATTGATATAGATTCACATGAACTCATTATAGCGAGAAGTGTTTACTTTGAATAAAGTCTTTCAGACTTGTCTTCTAACATTTTTCATTCTTCTTCCTTAGAATAATCAGATAGTAGTGATGATGATACTCTTACTTCATCTACTCGTAGGGATGATTAGTTAATGCCTCCTCAGTAGGATTTAACAGGTCATGCTCCTCCTCTTCTTCCTCTATATCCTCACCCATTGATGCCTTTGTGGGCTAGATAGACTTTGGCAGATACATACCCTCTTGTTAGGGATCTATTAGATAGAAGAAGAACACGGTCATAGCATGATCTTCCACATTCCTACATTGGCACAAATTTCGATCCATAGTCTTTCCAGGAAGTCACAAGGATAGTTAAGTAGGATTCAGTGATGGAAGAAGAGTATGACTCATTGATTATGAACAACACTTGGGATCTTATTCCTCTTCTTAAGAAAAGAAAATTAGTACCATGTAGCTGGATATATCAAACTAAGTTTGCAACAGATGGAAATATTGATAAGTATAAAGCACGCCTAGTGGCCAAAGGTTTTTCTCAAGTAGAAAGCATTGACTATAAAAAAACCTTTATGCCTATTGCTAATATGAATTCCATTCGATTGATATTGGCTATTGGTGAAGCTCATGGTTGAGTTGTACATACGATGGATGTGAAAAGCGTATTTCTTCATGGGGATCTTCATATATATATATATATATATATATATATAGTAGCCACAGGGGTTCATTCAAGATTCTTCATTAGTTTGTTGTTTCTAGAAGTCTCTCTATGGTCTAAAATAAGCCCCCAGGGCTTTGTATTCCAAGATGGACACATTTCTTCTTTCAAATGGGTTCTCAAGATGTCACTCAAATCCAAATGTCTATATTCTACGATAGGAGGATTCACTATTGTACTTAGTGGTCTATGTTGACGATCTCATTGTTATAGGGAGCACAACATCCACCATCAACAATGTTAATATTATACTTCATGACAGGTTTTCTATGATAGACATGGGCCTATTGCACTATTTTTTTAGGATTCAGATAACACAATATTCTTCTAAAATTATACTTTTATATCCCAATTATGCAATGGACTTGTTATCTTAGTTTTACATGGCTGATTATAGGCATGCACTGACTCCTTTCTTATTTGGAGTTAGACTTGAGGTTTATTGTTCCACTCCCTTGATTGATGCCACATTGTATCGCCAGTTTGTAAGCAACCTCATCTATCTGACTCATACATGACCTGACAATTCATATATAATTGGCATGGTTTCATGGTTTATATAGACACCACATGAGCTTCATTGGAGAGCTGCCAAACACATTTTGAGCTACATTCAAGGCACTATCAGATATGGGATTCACTATACAATAGGTATAGGTTTAGACTTGGCAGGATACACAGACTCTGATTAGGCTGGTGATTATGATGATCATAAGTCCACTTCTAGTTACAACTTTCACTTTGGATACAACCCCATTTATTGGAAAAACAAGAAGCAACATGCTATTGCTCTTTCATCTATAGAGGCTGAGTATTGCGGTGTTGTTAATGCCATTATTAAGGTTATTTAGCTTTAAAATATTCTCATTGAGCTTGGTGTTCCATTTTAGAACCTATCAATCATCTACTGTGATAACCAGAGCACTATCTAGATCTCAAAGAATCAATTTCATCATCAGAGAACCAAACACATAGAGATCCATATGCACTTTATCAGGAAGCTAATTTAAGTGGAGATCATTGATCTTCAATATTATCCTATGGAGGAGTAGATTATAGATATTTTTACCAAACCTTTCACTGAGAGCAAGTATCTTCACTTGCGATCTCTTTTAGGGGTGCGAGACATCAATTCTTTAGGGGGTCTCCTAAACCTTCATTTTGAGGAGGAGTTTTTTTCCTTCAAGTTTTCTCATTTCCTCATCTATTTATACAAAGTGCCTAATATGGCTACACATTATCAGGACTCTTATTTGCATAGCCCTACCTAAGCTTCGCTTATGGGAGGTGTTGGTGCATTTATTTGCTTTATTACATTTACTTGAATTTATTATTTAGCTTGGTGCACTAATTATTTATTGTAATTAGTTTATTATTTTTATTAATAATTTGCATCAGATAGGATAAGCTTGCTTGGCTAGTAGTCAACTTGGACACCTATCTTGTTACAATAGAGTTCCACTCCACTATTTAGGGTAAGATAGGATAAGATTGCTTAACTAGTAGTCAACTTGTGTTGATTGTTTACACAAGTTGGACACATATGTTATTAGTGTGGAATTGCACTCCACTATTCTTGTAGTCAGATATCAGTTAAAATATATGTGTTGTGTGAGTTCCCTGATCTTTATCTTGCACACCTTGCTCTATATAAAAAATAGCTATTTATGTATTTTATATCAGATTAATAGTGAATTATTAGAGTAATTCATCATATTTGAGTTATTTATTCATTTCAGTTATTATCTTGGATATACAGTTACTGTTTATTACTTTTAATGTTTTATCTCTTGTTCATGCTTTCTATAAGATTCATTAGATCTTGTATGCTAATTCTAACAAACATAAAAAAAAAAAACAACTTTCTATTTTTCTTGGAACTTCAAATGACCTGTAGAATTGGCTTGGCTTGTGCATCAAGAAATCTTCATCAATGGAGCTTTGTTGGCTTCACCTTTCCTTGACACCTTGGTCTGACTGCTTGGCTCATGAATTTGGCATGGTAACATTACATGCAAGGTTTTTTTAAATCTATTTGTGCATTATAATATTACACCAAGATAGCTTAAACATCAATGGGTATGACCTTGTATTTATAGCCTCAAGAATTAACTCTCATCTAAGGTGAGTTAATTTTGAATTGAGACTAATTCCAGTTGAGTTAAAAGTTGTCATACGGTTATAACTTTAGTTTACTAGTCATATTTTGAAATATTTTGGGATATTTTGAGATATCTTGACAACTCATAAAGGTAATGATGAAAGGCTTGATATTTTGATTTTTAGAATTTCCATTTTTAGATATTCATTAATTATAAATAGATAATTTAACTAAACATTTAATCTTGTTTAATTAATTAATTAATTTTGATTAGTCTTTTTTCTCTTTGAAGATTTGATTAAGCGCCCTACTTAATGGGTTCATAGGCCAAATTCCCAATTGTTAGGTCGCAAAGTGATTAGAGATGAATTTGTGAGAGGTTATTATTGCGTACGGGCTAGTATCCCAAACAGGGATGCCTCAATACAATTTTGGGCAATAAATAATGCACGACCAAAATTGGAACATCTAATGATTCTTAGATTTAATTTACAATGGTTGGTAAGAATCAATCTGAAGTCCAATCGAAAGCTAGTTGTAGCCAAAATTGGGTGTCTACAATATATTGTATTTCTCTATCATGTTTCATTTATTTAATGTTGTTTGATACATTATTAACTTTAATTCTTTCATAGTTTCTCCCTTTATTATTATTTCCTAGGGTTTGATTTAATGTGATATCTTATCCAACCTACTCATACATTTCGTTTTAAATATGTTGTATAAATGCTTACTTGTGATTTCTATCTTGTGATTTTTTATAGATAGGAATATTTATAGATGTGATTCAATAATGACATGTTCTTTAATAATGTCATCTCCATGAAATATTTTTAGATTATGTGTGCCCTGATTTCGTTAGTATAAAAATATTTATGGATGCTTACATACTTCGTTCAAATAATATATCATAAAATGTTAACATATTTTTTCAAATATTATAAAGTTATATGTAATTATGATGGTACTTTATATTTACGTGTTTCTACTTTTTCTAATAATAAAAACATACTTTATATAAAATTTGAAAATTTTTCATTATATAATGACTTATTATGACAAAAAATGCTAGAACTTAGAATATAATAAACTCTTCTATTCCTTTTAATATTATTTAATCTTGAAAATTTAAAATATAAACTAATACAAATTATAATATTTTAAATAAAATTGAGAACAATAAAAGAATATTATCAATTCTAAAATTAATTTCAAGGTCCATTGTACCCAACAAACATCATTCCCATACCAAAAATAAAAACCCTCCTTTAACTTTAATGAATACAATTTTTTTTTTATGCATCTAATATTCAATTCACATATTAAAACAAAGCAAAGGTATAAATTACAATTGGACTGGTCGCCTTCATACTTAGGTTTAAAAAGGGTTCACAAATTCCTAGTCACTTTAAGTGGTTTTAAACGTGTCATCCCCGACCACTTTTAATTGTTATAAAGTTTATTCGTGGCCGAAGAACCTCTATGTGGAACCCGCAGATCTCCACAATCCCATGATTTTGGGGTCAGATGGCAATGCCACGTGTGTCTATGATAAGGATAGACCACATTTAAATATTTGCAACCCCTTTAGACTCTAAGCCCTAGTGTTAGCGATCACACGACCTTGTGACCCCTTGGTGGGTGAACCCAACAATGTAATAAAAACAAAACATAAATCTAATGGGGTTTGTGTTCATTATAAATAAAGTAGCCACTTAACCACTACGTGTCATAGCCCCCTTTTTATGTTAGGTGCATGCTCGCTTAAATGGGATTGCTAACACATTCTTTAATGTTTTTTTTTTTTAATAAAATAAATGTGATCATAACTCTTACATAATGAATTAATAAAATGTAAAAAAAATTATATTTAATTCAGTGAATTGAGAAATGATGTTGTCAGGGCACAATGATAAGTTAATCCATTCTCGATTATTAATATTAATGTTATAAGATTTAGCCTACAAAATTTAATTTTTTATTTTCTTTGTTGTTATAAAAAATCTCATATGCAATCTTCTATGGAACTGTGATATAATTGTATCTATATATCAATTCTTAATTTCATAAATATTTCAAGTGGAAAAATATTTGTAATTTATAAAAAAATCAATTGCAAAGACGCTGTTGTCAATTTCAACTAAGGCAAAGAATTAATTGAAAAGTTTAATGAATTTATACTTTTATTATAATATCATAAACAATTAATTAATTACAACTAAATATTTATATGCATAACTTAGTTTATCAAATGAATAAAAATATCATATCAAATAAGATACTTAGATGAAATGCCAATTAACTTCTAGTCAGTGCAATTTGTCAACAAATAAACCATTTACCATGGTTCTATCTAAGATCCCTGAAAAGAGTAACTAGAGAAAATTATCCATGATAGATCCAACCCTAAGAGATTATTATTTTATGAAATTGGACATGAGAACCATGGTGATGAATCACTGAAAATATAATATATTACAAGAAATTGAAACTAAAGCATTATAAATATGCAAAATAATCCAGCTGTAAAAAAGGCAACTTATTGGCATTGAAGAGCGACGATGGTTGTTAAAGCCATATCAATTGGTCCTACCAAATAACGAGGATGTGTAATGATGATTTGGGTTTGATTTACCATCCACTGATAACAAATCAAAATTTTTACTGAAACGTTTAGTTTTTATCTATCCATTACAATGTACCAAAAAACTTATTTATTACTGTAAAATATATCTTTTACCCGTTCCATTTACCTCACATGGGTTTATATATATATATATATATATATATATATATATATATATATATATATATATATATATATATATATATCTTTAAATGTAGTATAAATGGTCACAACTTAAGTTTAGTGTTTTAAATATAATTTCAAGGTTCTTAATTTAGATTTTTCATATATTATATTGATTAATTTCATTACTTTTTCCTCTATTTTCTCAATAAATGGTATCTATGTTATGAACCCATGATATCTCTTCTCTTTACTTTGTTAGTTTAGTAGTTGCTATGGACACATATGCTTTGTAAGTCATCCCGTGAGCATTTTTTTAAATCCCACATTCATAGGAAGTAGTAGTTGCTTAGATTAGAATTCATATATAAGTAAGTGTTGAAGCCATTGAAGACATCCATGAATTATTTGTATTGAGCTTGCTCAAAGGAGGTTGCCCCCTCGAAGTGGTCTGCGATCAATATCATCTATTCAGTGCTTCTGTTCATTTTGTAATTATGTTATTTCATGCATTTTTATTGAATTATTGTAGGAGCATCCTCTCATCTGGTATCATAACACTTTTCAGGGCCAATTTTATTTCCAAAAAGTCTTCACTCTATTTTTTTGCATAATACTTTTTCAGAAATAACTCTATTCTGTTGCATAATTTATTTTAGTATTTTTTGTAACACAATAATCTATTTTGGATCAGGGCAAAAACATGATTGCATAACTGTGGGAAGTGCTTGGGTGAAAGCCCTAAAACTCATTGTGAGGAGTACCATAAGAACCCTAAAATAGTTGGCCCATTGAGAGGACCTGCCAGCGAAACGGGCAATGGCCCCTTCCTGATTAAGTAGTTCCCATCCGTGAGGAAAACCAACAGTTGTTGCAAAGAGATAAATCCGTGGCCAAATTGTTTTTGGAGAGCGGTACTTGCTTAGACGACATTGGTTGCCAGAGTGAAAATTTTAAAACCCTTAGACAACCATTGAAACTTAAGGCCCATTTTTGTCAATTTTTGAATATTTATATCAGACTCAAAATAATCAATTAGCAAAGTATCCACAGACTGTCTGAGGTCTTGCAGGTAGATATTTGATAGAACTTGGAATCTGCAAACTATCCATATAGTCTCAATAGACTTCTAGAGGACTTATCGCCATATAGAAAATCAGAAAACGAGAAAAAAAATCATTTTTTTTCAATATATTTCCATTTGTAGCCTCATTTATCCTCAAACTTTATCTAGAGACCTGAAATTTTATTCCCTACATTTTCTTCTTTGAGATCCCATATCCCAATTCCACTCCTAATTCCTGCAAATTATAATTTTATATTTTTTTGGGTTTTGACATAACTTCTATATTTGTCTATTGGCCTCAAAATTTTTCCACTGTGTTCATCGTCTCTTTCTACTCCTTTGTCTCTCTTTGACTAATTTTCCAATTTTTTTATTTTCACTCCTAATATTGCCCTTGTCTTCGTCAATCATACTCCCACTATGCAAAAAAATTATTAAGCCCCTTTACCCCATCCATTTTCACCCAAATTCAAAACCTTCCTTCTTGAACGTGTCTTAACTCTAGTTTTTGTCTCCATTAAAAAAAAAATGTTATTCGGGTCATGGTCGTAACCCAAACAAGCATAAAAAAATTGAGGATGAAATTATTGCCCTCAAGTCCCACATCAAAGATCTTGATGAAAAAATTCTTGGCCTCAGTCTTCAACATACTACCATGAACAACAAACGACATCCAAAGTCTTCTCCAAACACTACATTTTCTTATTCCAGCAATTATCATGGGCCGAAGCTTAATTTTTCTTGATTCAATGGTACATATCCAATTGGATGGATCTATCAGGCAGAACAATATTTTAGTTTGCATAATACTTTTGATGCCAACAAGGTTCCACCTACACCCTTTCACTTAGAACTTGAAGCCCTTCAATGGTATCATTGGTATACCAAGGCTCATGATGAACCCATATAGACCAATTTTTGCACTCTCATTTTGCAATGATTTAGCCCTACTGCTTTTGATGATTTCACTGGAGCACTCACTAAACTTTGCCAAACAGGAACAGTGAGAGAATATCAAACTAAATTTGAAAAGCTAGCCAATCATATAGAGGGATTGTCTATTGAATTCTTCAAGAGTTTCTTTGTTAGTGGACTGAAAGATGCAATTCGATCTGAGGTCAAAATGTTCTAACCCAACATATGATGGAAGCCTTAGGGTTAGCTAATTTGGCATAAGACAAGATCACAACTCAACAACGATTCAAATCTTATTTTATTCCATTCAAAAATATAATTCCATAATGCTCTCAAATAATGTCAGCACCTAAAACCACTCTTATCAAGTGTTTGACTGAAGCAGAGATGCAAACCCATAGAGAAAAAGGACTGTTATAACTATGATGATAAATTCACTTGAGGACATCGATGTGTCGGGCAAAAGCTCTACCTATTGGATGTGAAATCTCCACCTAAACCTAAATATTGGGAAGATGTTCAGGATACAACAAATGATCTAGAAGGAGCTCAGTCGATTATGGAACCTGCTTCTCAAGAAGACCAACTACAGATCTCTCTCCATGCCTTAGCCATAGTCACTACCCCACAAACCATGTGGGTCAAGGGTTACTTCAATAAGCTCCCTCTCATAATACTCACTGAGTCAGGTAGGACTCATAACTTCATTGACCCTCAAATCACCAAACATGCTGATTATTTTATCTATCCTTGCTCCAACTTTGAAGTCATGATTGCCAATGGGGGTATATTACCTTGCAAAGGGAAGTGTCACAATGTGTGTATCTCTATTGGATATTATAACTTTCACTCCAACATGTTTTCCTTACCCTTAGGTAGATGTGATGTTTTGGGAGCCCAATGGTTATGCACACTTGGACCCATCTTATGGGATTTTGCTGAAATTTGGATGCAGTTTTCAGATAATGGGTAAAAACACACATCGAAAGGATTACAACCTAGATATATTAGCATCATAAGTTCACATCATATGGAAAATTTTCTTAATAAGAATTCATGTGGTGTCATTGTTCCGCTCCATTCTATTCAAATGCAATCATCAGTAGTCTCCACTACTCCTAACCTACAAACCATTCTACAATATTATGCACGTGTCTTTGCTAAACTAGTGGGATTGCCACCTTCATGGCTAGAGGATCATCATACTCAAATCCTTCTAGGAAGCATTCTTCCCAACATTAGGCCTTATCACTATCCATTTTAGCAAAAGACTGAGATCGAGATGCTCATTCAATACCTACTACAATAAGGTATTATTTGCCCTAGTGCTAGCCCATATTCTTCCCCAGTTCTCCTTATCCCAAAAAAATATGGGTCATTGATTTTTGTGCACTTAATCAACTCAAAATCAAGGATAAGTTCTTGATCCCTGTTATTTATGAGCTTCATGGCACTCATTTTTTCTTCAAATTGGATCTTTGCTCTAGATATCACCAATTCTAACTTCATGAGGATGATATCCCTAAAATAACTTGCCACACACATGATGCCCACTATGAGTTCTTGGTCATGCCCTTTGTCCTCACTAATACTCCTTCAACATTCCATGCATTAATGAATAAAATATTCTGGCCCTACCTATGGAAATTCATTTTGGTTTTCTTTGATGATATCCTTATCTATCGTAAAACATGGTCTAAACATCTCCAACATCTAGAGATCACACTATAACTTCTCTCTGACCATCATCTTTGTGCAAAATATTCCAAATGTACTTTTGGCCAAGATGAAGTGGAGTATCTTGGGCATATTATTTCAGCCCAAGGGGTTTAGGTGGATTCTAAAAAAATAGTTGCTATGACAAATTGGCTGCATCTTCAGACACTCAAGAGTCTTCATGGTTTTTTGGGGCTGACTGGATACTATCATAAGTTTGTCAATGATTACAAGAATATTTTAGCTCCATTGACAACTATGTTGAAAAAGGATGCTTTTACTTGGACACAAGCTGCTAAGTGTGCATTTGAATCATTGAAATAAGCTATGTGTACTACACCTGTTATATCTATGCCAAATTTTGCTAATACCTTCACTATTGAGAGTGATGCTCTTGGAAATGGACTGGGTGCTATTCTCCTCCAAGATGGATGCCCTATTGCATTCACGAGCAAAGCCCTTTCTAGTAAGAATTTAGTGCTCTCTACTTATGAGAAGGAAATGATGGCCATTTTACATGCAGTATAAAAGTGGCATCCATACCTATTAGGTAATCATTTTTGCATCAAAACTGATCACTAAAGTTTGAAATATTTCTTAGAACAATGGGTCTTTGCCCCATCACAATAGAAATGGGTCAGAAAACTCATGGGTTATGACTATGAGATAACTTACAATAAGGGTAAAGATAATATTATGGTCGATGTTCTATCTCGCACATTTGTGGATCAAGCTTCCCTTTCAGCTATTTCCATGCCTATTCTACATTGGTTAGACATTGTACAATAAGGGTATGTCAATGACTCCTCATTATCTTAAATCATTAAATAGTTGGCCACTAACCCCTTGACTTTACCACACTATTCTTAGGATGGTGCTTCTCTATGATACAAGGGTTATCTGGTGCTTCCTTAAAACATAGATTTGTAGTAGGTTATCTTCTATTAACTCCATGTTTCTCCCTCTACAAGGCACTTGGGGTTTCTCAAAACTTATGAGTAGGCACAATGTAACTTCTTCTGGAAGGAAATGAAAAAGACAATTCAATAGATGGTGGCTGAATGTGATACATATTAACGTAACAAGGGTGAAACAACACTCATCCTTGGGTTACTCAAAGTCTTGTCCATCTCTACTA